>CM077224.1:210000-252500 GCA_039654775.1 Spinibarbus caldwelli
ATAGGTGCAGATTTATGTTTCTGCTGGTCGGTGCCCACTGTTCACACTGCATAACGCGCACTTATAATATCTGTGAGAGAGGGAGAGCATCCAGTTTTGTTCACATAAAGCTGGACGCACCGGCGGCGCTCTCTCTCTCTCATATAGTGAGGGAAATCCACCTGCGATCCGAGCGGAGAGGTTCGGCTACTCATGACTGAATATGCGCTCTGCAATAATAACGTGATCGGTGCCTATGGTCCACGCTGATAACTGTTCCGGGGCAGTTTTTTAGTTTTCATCTCCATAAACGTATATATAGCAGTAGAGCTAATACAGTGGCTGAAAATCTGTTTATCATTCGGTTCCTCGTGCTTCCCCATCTTCATAGAGAACGCGCTTCATAGCTGCTCAGAGCGCTCTTGGAAAGAATGTGGAAATGGCGCGGCCGCGATTTCCACGCATTTTTAGACGCTGAGAGCAGGAAAATGTATTTAGAGCACCTTATTGTATTAATTAAAATATCGATATTTGGCGCCAGATATCGATTATCGTATCGCATGGAGAAGGATCACGATATATCGCCATATCGATTTATTGTCCCACCCCTAATATGGCAGTGAAGTGTGGGGTCCTTCTATAAAATTTGACTTCTTAAATTGGGAAAAACACCCGATCGAAACTCTACATTTAGATTTCTGTAAAAGAATACTCAAAGTCCAAAGAAAAACTCCAAACAACGGATGCAGGGCAGAATTAGGCCAATACCCTCTCCTCCTAAACATCCAAAAAAAGGCCTGAAATTCTGGAAGCACCTAAAAACAAGCGACCCCAACACATACCATTACAAAGCCCTAAAACACCAAGAGCTGAGCGTATGTAAGAGTCCCCTGTGCCAGCTGGTGCTGAGACTGACTGAGCTCACACACACAGAGATCAGCCAGCCTCAGGAAACACACACACACACAAACACACACACACACAAACACACATTATAAACACAGAAAAAGACAAGTGCATCACCCATTGGACAAACACCATTAAAAACCAGCACAAACTGGAATGTTATTCGGCCGTGAGTGATGTGAGACTCAGGAAAACACTGACGATGTACAGACTCAGTGAACACAGTCTGGCCGTAGAGACGGGCCGGCGCAAACAGACCTGGCTCTCTCGTGAGGACAGACTCTGCTCGCACTGCATTCTGGGAGCGACGGAGACGGAGCTGCACTTCCTCACAGAATGCACAAAATATAAAGAAATCAGAGACCACTACTACCCCAAAATTAATAAAATATTCCCCCAATTTAACACCTGTAATCCAACCCAAAAACTCCAGCCAAATGTTCTAATATAGCTTCAAGATTTGTAGCATCCCGACAGCCAGAGAGAAACAAACAGCCAATAAACACACACTCACTCACAGCCCAAACACACACCCATTAGACCTACATAAGTTCAGTTGTTACATGATTTCTGTAGTATAATCCTTTATTTATTATTATAATTCTTTATTTTATTAATATTATTTTATTAATACTATTATTTTATTTATTTTTTGCTATATCTAGCCATGTGTTTATATAATATTGCCTTTTTATTTAGTTTCATTATTACTATTATTTTCTCTAGGCTTTACTAAATGTTCAGATATTCTAAATCATTTTCTATGTTGTTTTAATGCTTTGGCAATACAAAATGTATGTTTTTGTCATGCCAATAAAGCTTTCTGAATTGAATTGAATTGAATTGAGTTGAGTGAGTGAGTGAGTGAGTGAGTGAGTGAGTGAGAGTGAGTGAGTGAGTGAGTGAGTGAGTGAGTGTGTGTGTGTGTGTGTGTGTGAGAGTGAGAGTGAGAGAGTGTGTGTGTGTGTGTGTGAATGAGTGAGAGTGAGTGAGTGAGTGAGTGAGTGAGTGTGTGTGTGAGTGAGTGAGTGAGTGTGTGTGTGTGAGTGTGTGAGAGAGAGAGTGTGTGTGTGTGTGTGTGTGTGTGTGAGTGAGAGTGAGTGAGTGAGTGAGTGTGTGAGAGAGTGAGTGAGTGAGTGAGTGTGAGTGAGTGAGAGAGTGAGTGTGAGTGTGTGTGAGTGAGTGTGTGTGAGTGTGAGTGAGTGTGAGTGTGTGTGAGTGAGTGTGTGTGAGTGTGAGTGAGTGAGAGAGTGAGTGTGAGCGTGTGTGTGTGTGTGTGTGTGTGTGTGTGTGAGTGAGTGAGAGTGAGAGTGTGAGTGTGTGAGTGAGTGAGTGAGTGAGTGTGAGTGAGTGAGAGAGTGAGTGTGTGTGAGTGTGAGTGAGTGAGAGAGTGAGTGTGAGTGTGTGTGTGTGTGTGTGTGTGAGTGAGTGAGTGAGAGAGTGAGTGTGAGTGTGTGTGAGTGAGTGTGTGTGAGTGTGAGTGAGTGAGAGAGTGAGTGTGAGTGTGTGTGAGTGAGTGTGTGTGAGTGTGAGTGAGTGAGAGAGTGAGTGTGAGTGTGTGTGTGTGAGAGTGAGTGAGAGTGAGAGTGTGAGTGTGTGAGTGAGTGAGTGTGTGTGTGTGAGAGAGTGAGTGAGTGAGTGTGTGTGAGTGTGAGTGAGTGAGTGAGTGTGAGTGAGTGTGTGTGAGTGAGAGAGTGAGTGTGTGTGAGTGTGTGTGTGTGTGTGTGTGTGTGTGTGAGTGTGAGTGAGTGAGAGTGAGAGTGAGAGTGTGAGTGTGAGTGTGTGAGTGAGTGAGTGTGTGTGTGTGTGTGTGTGTGTGTGTTCTAACATTTTGCGGGGCAGCAGCAGGTCTCTGGGCAGCAGGGGCAGCGCACGTAACAGCAGCACTTCTGCGGACAGCACTGACAGCAGCAGATACACAAGAGGATGATGAGCATCAGCGCACCGAAGACGATGAGGAGAACCGTCAGCCAATCTAACAGAACAAACCACACACACATTCAGACATGCTCATCTACACAAATCAGTCCAGGGTCTTCACTCAAGTCTGTTCCACACTGCAAAAAAATCTTACTCAGTATTTTTGTCTTGTTTGTAATCAAAATATCAAAAAATTCTTAAATCAAGTTTCATTTACTAGATAAGCAAAATGATGTAAGATATTCAGTCTTGCTTCCTTGGGGAAAGTGAATTTTGCTTACAACAAGTAAAAATATCTGCCAGTGGGGTGAGAAAAATAATCTTGTTTTAAGAGTAATTTCCTTACCTCACTGGCAGATCATTTTACTTGTTTTAAGCGAAATGCACTCAATATAGTTTTTTTCTCCCAGTAAACAAAACTAAATATCTTACGTCATTTTGCTTATCTAGTAAATGCAACTTGATTTAAGAATTTTTAAATATTTTGACTAGAAACAAAACAAAAATACTAAGTAAGATAAGCCTTTTTTTGCAGTGTAGTCATCTGCTGCTTTATGATGTTGTGTTTGTCATTTCTCTCATGGGATTATTCTATGATTGGTCCTAATTCTGTGTGTTCATGCAGCCGGTGAACAGACAAACATTCAGCACAAAGCTGACATTTGCTTTGCTTCCTTTAAGTTTTGTGATTTGACAGATTATGTGTGGAGATTTATAGGCTGTAACTGAGTCTGAATTTGCTTCTGTTTAGAATTAAATGTTTTCATGTCTGTTCTATTTAAAACAATTGGGTCATTCTGTGACAACTCAACCAGAGGTCCCCGCTTCAAATTTTTGATTGTGCTATATTTTTCCTGAAGAAAGATAAACATTTAGTCATTAAAGCCAAAATATTAAATGTCATGGATGAATATTGACGGAGTAATCTACTATTTTGTAGAGGAGGGTCAAAATGGCAATTTTCACCTGAGATTCAGAGCCAAATTACAGGAGGGTAAAAATTACTTCAGAAAGTTGGCAGCATCATAATGTTATTTTTACACAGATTGGTAGGTCTGTTAGTAAATCTGTTGACTTTAGCAATCTTTGTTGCATTATGTGCAAATGGTGACCATTTAAAAATGGGGAAAGAGCACTTTTCACATCTTTTCTCCAAGGTTTGCAGGCCTATAACCTAAAAAGTATTAAAGATTACTCAGTAAATATTGACATGGAATGACCCAATTATAAGTAGACTGTTTGTACATTCATGATCTTTGGAGTCTTGAGGTGAAAAGCTTTTTCTTCTGTTGTGTTTAATGGACACACTCTTGTGTTAGTAATAAGGTTGTTCACTTACGGTACACGATGAGCTTCATCTCTTGGTCTGAATCTCCGGCTGTGTCTCCAGGTGCTTCCACAGAGCAGAAATACATCCCATTATCCCACCACATCACCTCCTGAATGACCAGATCAGCCTCTGACGGCACACACACAAATCTCAGAAAATGAGAAAATGAGTCATCACCGCAGGAATATCTGTACTAGGACTGCAATGAATAATCCATATAAACAATCATTCATGGAAAAGAAATTTGCTGACAAAAAAAAAACAAAAAAAAAAAAAAAAACCCAAATTGATTAGTAAGGCTCACTTTGCAGCAGGGCTGGACGATATACTTAAAATTTCATATCTTATTTTTCCAGATTTTGTATATACCTCAATATTTTGCATGTGCTCTAGAATAATTAAAAAGGGGATTTTATTTTGCACCAAAAAAAAAAAAAAATTATTATTTGGAAGAACAGTTATTGTTTCTAAGCACGTCGAAAATGTTTATTGCAAAATACTGTTAAAAAATGTAGACCTAGTGACAACTTACGTATTTTTATTAAATTAACACGTTATGATATGAAAAAAAAAAGAGTGCAAAATAGGCACAACCCATACGGAAATGTAATATATGACATATATGTCCCTATATCAGTAGTGATGTTATCATATATGTTACATATAAGGCAATATATTATCATCACATATATCCATCTTCTGGATATATGTATGTTTGTTTATAACATATATGAAATTCCCATAGTAAAATTTGTATATAAATATATATTTAAAGTATGTATATGTTTAATTTTTATATGATATTACATGTTATGCCCATATATGTTAACAATATTTATTAAAATTTTATAGGGTACTATATGTTTTGACCATTTGTTAACAATATATATTGAATTTATATATGCAAGTTTATTAGCCATATATGCCTAAAAGATACAGCTCATTGTAAATCATATAACAAAATTACTTTTTGCTTAACTTTATTCATTGTTTAAATTCAGTTTTCTGGGGAAAAAAGTAGAGATGAATGTGTAATGTTAAAAAAAAAATGGCAATAAGCCATTAAAGGGGGGGGGGGGGGGGGGGTACTTAATTTAACTCTTTGTCCATATGCGCTCTCATCATTGCGATTATCGTCACTGTACTAAAACGCAATTCTTTATACTAGATGCGCGAATCAGTGCGATTGTGCTTGAACGTCACAATACCGCTTCTGCGCATGCGCCAGAATTCAAACACACCCGCGCTAACGGCAGAGTCTGAGCAACGGCTGCAGCTAAACAAACACTCATCTGCGTTCAGATGTTCTTCTGAGCAAGAGGAAGGATAACAAATGTGCCAGCACCTTCACATAAAGTTTAAACTACAATGATTTTATAGACGGGCATGAAGACAGACCAACATCACTGAGTACTGGATCAAACGAGCTGCAGCGGTGCAGGTAATTTACACTAATTTACTCAACGCTTTATTAAAATTCATATGCTAATATTACATAGAAACTAAGTGTTTTATGATTGTTTTGGACTGCAAGAGCCTCTGTCCCTATACACATCAGTTTCAAATATTCCCTGTCAGTCTTATATATATGATGTTATGATTAACGTTACAGCTGCATTGATGTGTTTTGCAATTTGCTTGCGTTAAAGTTAATTTTAACTATATACTATTGGATAGAATTAATATAGAGATACTGTGAGCTCATTGTTTTCACTGGATAAGCAATGCAACATTTGAAAATTAATTAAAGCTCTCTGACAAAAGTAATGGAGCAAAATTACGTTATAATGTTTATCTCTGAGATGTAGTCTAGTCTATAACTATAAAGCTGCACAGAATGGAATTACTCAAATACAAGCAGCTTGAATTCATACAGTACTGTACTTGGTTATATTGCACCAAATACATTGACATGTCAGCGACATCAGCGACATGCTTATGTATGTGCTTATTAAGCACATACATAAGCACATACATAAGCACATACATGGAGCATCTAACCAGAAAAGGTTACATATTTTATTGAAACCAAAACTAGCATCTGCAATATACATGTAAACAAATCAACTACCCTTTTTAATTTATTTTCTCCAGGCCAAAACAATGCCCTCATTAGTTATTATGAATGTCTACTATTTATTTCATTGATGCTAAATAGCAAATGAAATTGTAACCTTAGTTGTGAGCTCTGTCATTGAACACTTGGGTTACTGTAGTATAATTCTTCATGTCTGTAGAGTCATATTATTTGCGTGGGCATGTAGGCTGTGCTTTGTTGTTGTTCTGCCTTGTCCTTAAGAAGGTGGAGCTCAGATCAAGTGATATCTGGGAATATTTTACAACTACAACTTATAATTATTACTTAATTAGTATTCTACAGTCTTTTAAATAATATTTACCAACTATTTTTTAATACTCAATATACACTACTCACAAAAAGTTATTTATGGAAAATGTAAAAAGTTCATGCTACAGTCAAATTATATCATGAAAGTAGGGCATTTAAGTAGAAGCATGCAGTGGTAATTTCTTCATCTCAAACAAACAGTGGTGGCTATACCACAACAAAAATGTCAGTGTCTCAATAACATGTCATGTGTCCTTGAGTATCAATTACAGCTTGACAACGATGTCTCATGCTGTTCACAAGTCGACTTATTGTCTGCTGAGGCATGGCATCTCACTCTTCTTGAAGAGCTGCCCTCAGGTCACTGAGGTTCTGGGGTGCAGGGTTACGACCCTCTGCACGACACTCAGCTGATCCCATAGGTTTTCTATGGGATTCAGGTGTGGAGAACGTGCAGGCCACTCCATTTGAGGTACCCCAGCCTCCAGCAGCCGTTCCCTGATGAAGCGACCTCAATGAGCTGGGGCTTGTCGTCCATGAAGATGAAATCAGGCCTGTGTTGCTCATGCAGAGGCACAATGACTGGATTAATGGTGTTATTCAGGTAGTATTGGCTTGTCACAGTACCATTCACAAGGTGTAGGCCAGCTCTGTATTGACTAGACTCACCTGCCCAGACTGTAACAGCACCACCTCCAAAGGCTCATCTGGTGACAACAGTGGCTGATGTATAGCGTTCTCCTTGATGTCTTCAACAGCATTGGTGGCCATCATTTCTGCTCAATGTGAATCGACTTTCATCAGAGAACAGCACTGGTTCCTCGTCCAGCACAAATACTCCCTGACCCATGCAAGTCTCCCTGGCCATTAAGTCTGGGCAGGTGTGTCTAGTCAATACAGAACTGGCCTACACCTTGTGAATGATACTGTGACAAGCCAATACTACCTGAATAACATCATTAATCCAGTCATTGTGCCTCTGCATGAGCAACACAGGCCTGATTTCATCTTCATGGACGACAATGCCCCAGCTCATTGAGGTCGCATCATCAGGGAACGGCTGCTGGAGGCTGGGGTACCTCAAATGGAGTGGCCTGCACGTTCTCCACACCTGAATCCCATAGAAAACCTATGGGATCAGCTGAGTGTCGTGCAGAGGGTCGTAACCCTGCACCCCAGAACCTCAGTGACCTGAGGACAGCCCTTCAAGAAGAGTGGGATGCCATGCCTCATGCCACATTTTTTGTTGTGGTATACCCACCACTGTTGTTAGCTTTTGTTTCAATAAATTGTTTGAGATGAAGAAATTACCACTGCATGCTTCTTGTTAAATGCCCTACTTTTATATAATATCACTGTAGCATGAACTTTTTACATTTTTCATAAATTTCAGCTGAAAGTCAAATATCCCTAACTTTTTGTGAGTAGTGTATGTGTCATCTTATATGTAGTTAAACACTTTAAGATATAGGCACAGTTCTAACTTAAAAGCAAAATTAAACTGGTACAGTGTTGGATTGCAAGACTTAAGCAAATTAAATGTATATATTTTAACACCATATTGACTAAAATCAAGTTTAGTTTACTGTACCACCCAACACTACCAAAGTTAAAAATTGCTTTTAAATGTTGAGCACTTCCTGAAATACATATAGGGTTCAGACAATTAAATTTTTAATATGATACATTTAAGTGTAAATGTAATTCTGGGCCTAGTAAATCAATTTATTGTAATTATTTTATAAAAACCTAACTTTTACTAATTTCTTACAGATGCAGTGATCCAGAAATTTCTTCACCAGGGGCCTCTTGGGGATAGCAATAAACTAAAAACTACCCAAGCTGTGTGAATACAAAACTGTAGACCTTTAGCTGAACCACTACAATTGGTTGATGTTCTGTTTCTTATGCCTGTTTAGTGTTTTCATCAGTTATATATGTAATTGTTTCTTTTTTTTTTTTTCTTTTTGATTGTGCAGCTCAATAAGATTGTTTTTTCTATTTAAATAAAGACTGTTTAAATAGATGTTACTTTTTGTAGCTTATTGCACCATTTAACATTTTAGGCTTAAGGCATGAAATGTGCAATGCACTGCAACTTTGTAGATACATACAACCTGTATTAAAAGATCATTTTAAAGATCAAAGATCACATATTAAAAGATCAAATATATGAAACCATATATTTCATAATTAAAAGATTGTCATATATAAGTGACACGTCACATATATGTAAATAATTTGCTATGCATATGCAGTATGTCTAATTTGTATATAACAATTAAAAAAGACATATCTCACATATATTAATAATTATATACATTCCATATATGGCAATAAATGTAGTATACATACATAAACATATTTTTGTATGGGGTAGACGTATATGTCAATATATGAAATTGTTCCATTTTCTAATATGATTCATATATGAATAGGGCATATACAAAACATGTATGCATATATGGGGTATTTCGTATATGCACATTTATTACATTTCCGTATGGGAAAATTTTGACAGCTTCTTTAGAGCAATGTTATTCACATAAGACATTTCACACTTTATTTCACAAATTATGCAAGTGTTTCACAAGTTTTAATTAAGAACACAAGTCTATCAGCGGTTTCTGGTTTAAGAGATGCTCTGTAGCACGAAACAATATAGTGCTAAAAACACTTTCAGATGGGAGCTAGTTGCTGGAACACATACACACTTCTTGGCTTGTTTGCAGGAAGAGTGAAATTTGCCATATTAATCTTAATTTAATATGGCATATTAAGTTAAACATATTTAATATTTAGATTAAGCATATTTAACACGCCATATTAAATTAATCTTATAGATTGCATACAAGATGGTGCCACACACGGCAGCCATGGTGCTTCGCTGTCCAGTTGTTATAGTGTTTTTGTTGGTTTTTCCTGTTTTTTGTTTTTCAAATACGATCAGTTTCACCAGGGATGAACTGCTGAACATTCGGCAGAACACACCACAAAATCTCCTACTGGATTATTCGGATGTTTTGCTGAACATAGTCGGCGGAGCGGCGGCGCTGATCAAATGCAGGACGCACAGACGGGGGAAGCGAGCTGGCGCTCTCATGAAGCTCAGACAGCGCAGATTTCGGACAGCGCTGCCTACCATCCATCTGGCAAATCTCCGCTCTCTACCCAACAAAACGGACAAACTTCTTCTGCTCTCCCGGACAAATAAGGACTTTTCAAACTCTGCTGCTCTGTGTTTCACAGAGACCTGGCTGAATGACGCCATTCCGGACAGCGCGCTACATCTGCCGAGCTTTCAGCTGTTTAGAGCGGATCGCAACGCAGAATCAATGGGGAAATCGTGCAGCGGCGGAACATGCTTTTACATCAACGAAAGGTGGTGTACAGATGTAACAGTGTTAAAGATGTGCTGTTCAGACCTAGAAGCGCTTTTCATTAACTGTAAGCCTTTCTACTCGCCACGGGAGTATTGCTCGTTCATTCTCATGAGTGTTTACATTCCACCGCAAGTGCACGTGAGCTCCACTTTACAGAAACTCGCTGATCAGATCACAGACACAGAACAACAACACCCGGACTCTGTTTTAATCATTCTCGGGGATTTTAATAAAGCAAATCTCTCCCGTGAATTGCCAAAATACAAACAGCACATCACATGTCCCACCAGAGACAGTAATACACTGGATTACTGTTACACAGCAATAAAAGATGCATATCACTCTGTCCCACAGGCAGCTTTGGGGCTCTCTGATCATTGCCTGGTTCATCTTATACCAACTTACAGGCAAAAACTTAAATCTGCTAAACCTGTATTAAAGACTGTAAAGAGATGGATCAACGAAACAGAGTGGGTTTTACAAGCCTGTTTTGACTGCACTGATTGGAGCGTTATTGAAGCTGCTGCCACTGATCTGGACGAGCTCACAGAGACTGTAACATCCTATATTAGTGAGGATATATGCATTCCTACCAGGACTTATTTAACATTCAACAATGATAAGCCATGGTTTACAGCAAATCTCAGACATCTTCGTTGGGCCAAAGAGGACGCCTACAGAAATGGGGACAGAGTCTTGTACAGTCAGGCCAGGAACACACTGAAAAAGGAGATTAGAGCGGCTAAGAGGAGCTATGCTAAAAAGTTGGAAGATCAGTTCACTCCCAATGACCCAGCTTCAGTGTGGAAAGGCCTGAAAGCCATCACCAACTACAAGACACCATCCCCCAGCACTGAGGCCAATCAACAACTTGCTGAAGACCTGAATGAGTTTTCTTGTAGATTTGAAACCCCCCACGCCCGTCCTGACCATCTCTCTACACAACCGCTAACACCTCCTGTATCCCCCTCTCCCCCACACCTGCACCTCAGATCAGTGAAGATTGTGCGCGCCAGATCTTCAGGTAGAACAAAAGAAGAAAGGCACCAGGCCCAGACGGTGTGACACCAGCCTGTCTGAAAACCTGTGCTGACGAGCTGGCCCCCATCTTTTCACAGATCTTCAATAGATCTCTGGAGTTGTGTGAAGTCCCTTCCTGCTTCAAACGCTCCACCATCATCCCCGTCCCAATGAAACCCAAGATAACAGGACTTAACGACTACAGACCTGTGGCACTAAAGTCTGTCGTCATGAAGTCGTTCGAAAAACTGGTTCTGGCTTATCTGAAGGACATCACTGGACCCCTACTGGACCCCCTACAGTTTGCTTACCGAGCAAACAGGTCTGTGGATGATGCAGTCAATACAGGACTGCATTACCTCCTGCAACACCTGGACAAATCAGGGACTTATGTGAGGATCCTGTTTGTGGACTTTAGTTCGGCCTTCAACACCATCATCCCAACACTCCTCCAGACCAAACTAACTCAGCTCTCTGTCCCTAGCTCTATCTGTCAGTGGATCACCAGCTTTCTGACAGATAGGCAACAGCTAGTGAGAATTGGTAAATTCACATCCAACTCCTGCACCATCACCACTGGTGCCCCTCAGGGCTGTGTTCTCTCCCCACTGCTCTTCGCCCTGTACACCAACGACTGCTCCTCTAAAGACCCCTCTGTCAAGCTCCTGAAGTTCGTAGACGACACTACAGTCATCGGTCTCATTCAGGACGGTGATGAGTCTGCTCACAGACAGGAGGTTGAGCAGCTGGCTGTCTGGACACACTCAAAACAGTGGAGATGATCGTGGACTTCAGGAGAAACCCCCCCTGCACTCCCCCCACTCACCATCATAGACAGCACTGTGACTGCAGTGGAGACATTCAGGCTCCTGGGATCCATCATCTCTCAGGACCTGAAGTGGGACACTCACATTGACTCCATTGTAAAAAAGGCCCAACAAAGGTTGTACTTTCTTCGCCAGCTGAGGAAGTTTAACCTGCCCCAGGAGCTGCTGAAACAGTTTTACTCAGCCGTCATCGAGTCTGTTCTGTGTATTTCAATAACTGTCTGCTTTGTTTCAGCTACAAAATCAGACATCAGAAGACTACAGAGAACGGTTTGGTCTGCTGAAAGGATTATTGGTGCTCCCCTGCCCTCCCTCCAAGAACTGTATACATCCAGAGTGAGGAAAAGGGCTTAGAAAATCACTCTGGATCCCTCATATCCAAGTCATCCCCTTTTTGAACTTTTGCCATCTGGCTGGTGCTATAGAGCCCCAAATACCAGGACAGCCAGGCACAAGAACAGTTTCTTCCCCCAGGCAATCTACCTCTATCTATCTATTATGCAATAAAAATGTGCAATAACCTTATATTTATTTGTTACCACCTCCATCGTAGTACATTCTATTCCATTCTATCATCTATAGCACAACTGTACATACAATTTATTTACTTATCAATTTTTGTCTATTTATATTTACATATGTGTATTTTTTATTCTCATCTTATTTTTATTGTTTGTGTGTTGTTGTCTCTGTGTACTGGAAGCTTATGTCACAAACAAATTCCTTGTATGCGCAAGCACACTTGGCAATAAAGCTCTCTGATTCTGATTAATTTTCAACAATATTCGCTATTTATGATATTCGATACTTTTACACTGATTATTCAGTTATCACAATAATTCCTCTAATTCGACATATCACCGAGCTTTACTTTGCAGTATAGAAAGAAATGCTAAATTAGCTAGTTAGCAGGCACTTTTTATTTATAGTGATTTACTGAAACTGAAGTGAGTCTGATTTGAGTTGAACTGAACTGAATTGAGCTGATGCCAGTTCACTATCACTCAGGTGTGACTGACTCTGTCTGGTTCACTATTGCTCAGGTTTGATTGTGGTTCACTATCGCTAAGGCTTGCATACTGTGAAGGTCAGATGTTCAACTTTTAATCCGGCAGCATTCCTCAGACAATAAAAGAAATACAAAACTACAGTCTTATTAATCACAGTAATGAAGCATGTCAAGCATCAACTCACTGTTCTGAATGTAGATTTTGCGATCTCTGTACTCGTTGCCCAGCATCGCCTCGTTGGATCCCAGTTTCTGAACCACGGTTCGAATGGTGCGTTGCGAGTCCACGCAGTCATTGGCAGGGTCTCGACCCAACTGAAGGGCAGACTGGTACGCTGCAGCACAACAACAACAACAACAACAACACATGCGCATTAGCACTGGATGGGGTGTGTTGATGAGATGACAACAGCTAATTAAAGTTCTGATGTTAAATATGTAATTGTGGCACAGTAGTAGTTCAATCCATAACAGGTTTTCCTAATTGTGCTCTGGACACAGATCTGGATGGTGAATCTGCACACACAAATGCATTTCTGTTTTGTCCCCACCACTTTATGAATCCATTCATTGAATACCAGTGTTGGGCAGTAACTAGTTATTAATTTAGTAACAGCTAGTTAGTTAGTAATTTACTGTAATATTACTTTTTGCAGTAACTAGTAGTGTAACTAATTACTAATAAGATTTCAGTAATAATATTACAGTTACTATCCATAAAACAGCTTAGTTAATTTTGATGCCTCAACCCCGCTGATTTAAAATCTAACAATCAAATAATTCCTAGATTTATTTTCATAATTTTCATGACTCGCACATGTATGTGATGTCCCCAGTGCAGCAGGCAAGCTTGGAATATGGAAAAGCTTACATTCAGCAGATAGAAATATTGCATTATATTGATTTTGTCAGGAAAAAAGATGATCTGAACACTGTTGTGTAAGCTGTGGCTGTACTTTACTCTGGCATTACTTCCCTCTGATCAGCATAGGGCTGGACGATATGGCCAAAATTTATATCACGATATATTTCTTAATTTCGGTCTATATGATATAATTCCGATAACGATATGAACACTATAAAAAAAAAAAAAAAGCCCCATAAAAACTGCCAAGAATGCCCACAACAGATGTCTGTACCTAAACTTATGAAAAATGAATTTGCCAAGTCTACAAAACCTCCTCCTATAAAACTATATAATATTTTAGAAAAAAAACAAAACAGACACAAATAAATTGTGTTCACCTTTTATTTGTATTTACTCTTCATACAAACAAGAAATGTGAAATTACTGTCAAATAAACGTCTCAGATTCACCTCATTAATATTAATATCTTTAACTTCAAACTATAGGCTGACGTACACTACCAGTCAAAAGTTTTTAAACAGTAAGATTTTTAATGTTTTTTAAAGAAGTCTCTTCTGCTCACCAAGCCTGCATTTATTTGATCCAAAATACAGCAAAAACAGTAACATTTTAAATAGTTTTACTATTTAAAATAACTTTTCTATTTTAAAATATTTTAAAATTAAATTTATTCCTGTGATTTTAAAGCTGAATTTTTAGCATCATTACCTCTAGTCACATGATCCTTCAGAAATCATTCTAATATTCTGATTTTCTGCTCAAAAAAACATTTATTATTATTATTATTATTATTATTATTATTATTATTATTATTATTATTGTTGTTGAAAGCTGATAAGAATTTTTCAGGTTCCTTTGATGAACAGAAAGGTCAGAAGAACAGCATTTATCTGAAATAGAAATCATTTGTGACATTATAAATGTCTTTATCATCACTTTTGATCAATTTAAAATGCAAATTCCCCCCTCCCCCCTCCTAATACTTTTGAATGGAATAGTGTATAATGTTACAAAAGCTTTTTATTTCAGATAAATGCTTATCTTTGGATCTTTCTAATCATCAAAAAATCATGAAAAACTCAACTGTTGTTGAGTACTCAATTGTTTTAAATATTGGTAAATCAACAAATTCAAATCTGCATATTAGAATGATTTCTGAAGGATCGTGTGATACTGAAGACTGGAGTAATGATGCTGAAAATTTATCTTTGATCACAGGAATAAATTACATTTTAAAATATATTCAAATAGAAAGCAGTTATTTTAAATAGTAAAAATATTTCAGAATTTTACTGTTTTTGCTGTACTTTGGATCAAATAAATGCAGGCTTGGTGCGCAGAAGACACTTCTTTAAAAAAAATAAATAAAAAATCTTATTGTTTAAAATTTTGACTGGTAGTGTAGGCTGATTATTATAGACTGAAACAAATGTGCTTCAGCCAGGATAAAGAAGAAGTGCTCTGAGTTGCTGCAGAAAAAAAAAGAGCACCAACAAAAGCATGTTGCTGGAGACGGGCTTATTGAGAATGCAAACTGATGGTCTGCCAGCAGGAGGCGCTGTGAGAGATAAAACTAGCGGTTTCTCCAGTGATGGCTGTAATCAAAGCAGCTCCACTCATGAACGCTATTATCAGATAAAATTAAAATGTCATCGAAACTTTTCTGAAGACAGTCGGTTCCCTTCAGAGATACATTCATATAAAACACCCACACTGCGTTTTGCGATTTTTCAACGAAGTCAAACGCCACAAATAAATCAATGTATGGGAAACACTGGTATTGTATATCGAAATATCGGAAATGTGTTTAAAACTCATATCACCGTTATTGAAAAAAATTATATCGCGATACATATTGATATCGAATTATTGTCCAGCCCTAGATCAGCATGTACATTATATTACTATAATTAAAAAACAGTTTCTTACAAACTTATGTGATTTGATAAAATACATAATGAAATTTAATAGCATATGGGTAATGGAAAAATTACTTCAAGCTACACATAACAATTAATGAGATTGATACAACACTTCTAGCTGAATATTACTATCAATCACTATTGAGTGTTTGTAATAACTTCTGACTGCGATCCAACGTGGATTTTGGTCAAATGATGAAGAAATATGTTGTTAGTAACATTCTAGAAGAATTTTGTGTGGAAGATACACAGTTACAACTTCTGTGGGGCGTGAAGAAAAAGTAATGTAACTAGTAGTGTAACTAATTACCAGAGGTGTAAAGAGTACCTGAAACAATACTTGAGTAAAAGTACAGATACCTTACAATGAAAATTACTCCACTACAAGTTACAAGTCACCAATTCCAAAACAACTTGAGTAAAAGTATTAGAGTATCTGATTTTAACAATCTTAAGTATTTTACTTATACTAAATATAGGCTCAAAGATGCACAAGTCAAAGAGACATGCCAGTCAAAAACTGTAACATTGTGGAGAAGCTGAGGAAACAGGCAGAGGCAAGGATCTGTGTGCAGATAAAAAAAAACAAAAAAACAAAAGAAATCATAATAGACTTCAGGAGAAGTAAAAAAAAAAACATCCCACAATGGTCTGTGTATTAATGGAGAGGAGGTAGAGAGAGTCTCAAGTTTTAAGTTTCTGGGAGTGCATATTACTGAGGACTTGACCTGGAGCTTGAACATCACCTGCATCATTAAGAGAGCCCAGCAGAGACTGTTCTTCCTGAGGACCCTGAGACGCAACAAGCTTCCTCGGAAGCTGCTGATCAGCTTCTACCACTGCACAATAGAAAGTGTTCTAACATACTGCTGTACTGTGTGGTATTCCAGTTGCACTGCTGCGGACAAAAAAAAAAAAAAAAACCTTGCAGCAGGTTGTGAAGACAGCTGAAAGGATTGTCGGCTCCCCACTTCCAAACTTGTGTGACATCCACTCAAACCGTCTCCTCACACGGGCCATAAACATTCAGCAGGACCCCTCACACCCCGGAAACTCCTTATTCACCACCCTCCCCTCAGGTAGACTGAGAACTCCAAGAACACACACTAATAGACTATGGAACAGTTTCTTCCCCAGAGCTGTGGACAGGCTGCAGAAATCATAATAACCTCCACCAACACCACTAACACTCAGTTCCCCACATGTACATAGACACATTTACACACATGCATACATGCATACAACATACACACACATATGCAGACAAAGTTGTAACACCTGGGCTAATTGCAATAATGGACTTTGTTCAAGAATTACCCTTAAAACCCTTGAGTGTCTTAAATTTGGCTAATGGACTATGGGCACAAATGAATGATCTCTGTGCAATAGCTTGTGTTTTAGTGTTTTTATATTTTTAGAGTATTTATTTATATTATGGGTTGAATGTATTATAATGTTAATGTGTGTAATGTTAAATGTAACATTTTTATTTTTATTTTAATGCTGCTAATCAGATTGCTCCAACATAATTTCGTTGTATAAGCATATGCAATGACAATAAAGATCTAATCTAATTTCATGGAAAAGCTAGAACAAACAATAAGCCAAAAACCAAAGGGAACAAAGAACAGAATGACGGCAAACAGACAACCATTACATTTCAACAACTCACAAAGAACTAAAGAAACACCAGGGCTGTATATACAGTATACAGGAGGCTAATAAGCTGAACAAGATAAGATACAATCTGACTTCAAGCACCACGGGAGACAGGAAGTGACATAAAAGTCCAAGACAAGGCACAGAAAATGCAACAAAAACAAGAAAGAGCTGATTTGTGAGGAGAGCAATCGCGCTTATTTTCTGAAACCAAAATAAAACTGGACACCTCAATTGCAAAAACAAAACAAACAAAAATCAAAAGATCTGATAAAATGTAGAAACTGTAACTTGAATGCAATGTAAGTCGCTTTGGATAAAAGCGTCTGCTAAATGCATAAATGTAAATGTAAATGTAGAATCAATATCCTTCAAAAAGGACTCTTCAGTGTAACGGATAAATAAAATAATGTTAAGTAAAATGAAAAAGTCAAAGTCTTCTTGCACTGGATGTGCTGGTTTGGGCCTCATTGGCAGCTGCAGTCATGTCCTCGTCTCATATATAAAACACCTGTGATTCACAACTACTGGCTAAGAAACTCACATTCACGTAAAGAAGCCTGGTTGACAAGTTTGGGTGAGTAAGGGCAAAATGCACAAGATATCGTACTTTCAGTGCCCTGTAGTTGGAAATATCACATCTTTTGTAGCATAAATAAACTGCTGCAGAAAAGCTAGGTGCCATGCAAAATGTAATGTGTACATTATGTAATGTAATCTTACATTATTTGAGGAACTAGCCCAACACTACTGAATACAAAGGAAGCATCTGCAGTTTTTGCTCTGATGCATCAGAGACAACAGACACATCTATGAAACACTTCCACACATCTCACACAGACATAACAGAAGATGATGTGATGCTAAAGCTCTACCTGTGGAGTAGTAGTCCAGAACAGGGTCTTTACAGAAGGATTTGTATCTCCAAGTGACCACCACATTCTGCAGCTGAGCGGAGGTGGAGTAATCACAGCGCAAGATGACCGACGCGAAGAGAGTCGTGCGCTTCTCGGTCTCAGACAGGGTCACCTGGATAGACTGAACCCCTGAAAGAACGGAAGCGAAAGTGTGTGTTTGTGTGTGTGTTTGAGACAGAGACAGAGTTAGTTAACACACAAACACACAGGCTGCCAAACCTGTAAAACTGGTCATGAGACAAAGAGCAGGAAATTCTTAACTAGTTCCAGACAAATTCAGTATCGTGTCTAACATGTTTATAAAGACAAGTTCAGCAAAATATTTGTTGAAACGTCATTTCTTTGAATCTCTTGGTTTTTATATGTACTTTCAATCAGGGTCACTGCATTGGTATTTTATCTGTTTTCATGTTTTTATTTCTCTAGTTTCCATATTTTCTTATTCTTGAATGCTATTTTTATACATGTTTATATCTCAGTCTTTCAACGTTTGTACATTTTTAAAAATAGCATTCTTTGTGTCAACAGTTGGTCACGTGATCGATACGGACGCGCACCGGTGACACTTGTACCTGTTTCCACTGATAAACCTTCACAAAGTCATTGTATTACTGGCTTTCTCGCAGTGAAATGGACAGATGCGTGTGAGTATGAGATGATCCGTGTGAAGAGCAGACTCACCTGAGGCCAGGAGACTCAGAAGCAGCGCAGACACGATTATCCTCCTCATGATGATCTGATAAACTCCAGAAACCGCGAACCGAAAGCAGCGCGAGTGTGAATCTGATGAAAGCGAAGCGGAGCAGATCAGTCAAAACTGCATTTTATCCGCGAAGATTTAACGTTTAGTTGCGTCTCTCTCAGAGTCCGGTTTGTGTTTTCTCTGCTGTCCTCTTCCTCCTACTCGTCATCATCATCATCATCATCATTACTCCACCCTCAAACAGGTACATCATATAGCGCGCATGCGCACAGGTGTCTGCGCGCACAGGTAACACGAGCAGCCCGCGAAACTTCATTAAAACAATGATAAATATGCGTCCAGTTTGTTAGGATGTCCATATGTAAACACACTTATACTATAAAGGTTTCCTCATTGTGTTTTCTTACAAACAAGTCTAATCACTCACACAGAACGATAATGTCACTTTTTAATATGTAATAGACTATTTGATATCTAATTTGTCTGATATGATCTCTGAGGCAGCTGCTCTTAAAATTGGATGAGAAAATGAACATCCAGTAAAAATCACTTTTTCTGAAAATCATTTGTGTACCTGTTCTACAGCGCCAGCAGTTTCAGATGGATGAGGAGAGCACTGTTTCAGGCTTTAGTGGTCTGGAAATGTAATGAGCTCATATGTTATCGACACTGCTCTAGAAGAGTGACTCTGAATCATGATTTTCACTCAACAGGCTTTGAAAGAAATAATCCCAGTTTGTGCCAGCTCAATCCATATAAACAAAGAGAAAACTCGAGAGGAATCAGATCTGAAGGTGACATTCACAGAGAATGAAGGAGCTTTTTACATCATAAACTCATTCACTCACCGACAGAACACATCAACGACAAGACTTTAACGTGAATTTATTTGAATAAGTAGTATGTTAATATTAACATAAGATACAAACGATATTATAAGTGCTAATTGCTGATAGTTTCAGGCAGATTAGTCATCCAGCACAGGCCTGAGGTCAGCTGTTCATGATGAAGGTCTCCAGCAGATGGTGTGAGATAATCACTGACCTCTGAGACATGGATCCAGACTGAGTCTCATCAGCAGTGCTGTGTGTGCACAGAAACTGATTTCCCCTGTTTAAATCGTGTCAGTCCACACACACACACACACACACACACACACATATATGAAATATGAGGAGCAAAATAACCTTCAGTCTATCAGAGCAGGTGTGATATTTACTAAAACATGAGGCTGGAATTACACTCTGCCTTAATGTCTTAGTCATGTCAATTTTTTTGTTCGTTGAAGATGTTTTGTAAAGATACATTTTAAATTTTCTTTTGGTTGCACAATCTACAGCAAGAGCCAAATCAGACAAAACCTCTGAGGCCACTCAGGGACACTGTTGTGTGAAAATGATTCTTAAATAAATAATGAATGTTGTTTCTAGCAGCAGAGTGAAAGTGTAGTCATTATGATGAGCTTTATATAAAAATAACACAAGTTCACAGTATGTCCTCATGTTAGTGTGTGAGTGTGTGTGCGTTTTTATGACAAAGGAGGACACAAATTTGTATAATGACATGGGTATGACAGGTATTACAAGGAGAAGGTGACTTATGAGGACATTTCCCCATGTCCCCATTTTTCAAAAGGCTTATAAATCATACAGCATGAGTTATTTTGAGAATCTAAAAATGCAGAAAGTTTCCTGTAAGTGGTCGGTTTAAGTGTAGGGTTGGTGTAGGGCAATAGAAAATACGGTTTGTACAGTATAAAAACCATTACACCTATGGAGAGTCCCTACACGGATAGCAGACCAGACGAGTGTGTGTGTGTGAGTAAGTGTGTGTGAATGTGAGTAAGTGTGTGTGAGTGTGTGTACTTGTTTTGACTATATTTGTGAGGGCCAAATGTCCTCACTTATATAGTGAAAGATCTAGACAGCCAACTGCTCGTCACTAGTTAAATCAGCCAGAAGCTGTTGTTGACGTAAATCTGGTGTTCTGCACATTTGATAAGTTTAGGGTTAGTGGTTGGTTAGCTGATGGAAAATACCATTATTAACCTGATCAAAAAATCAGTGGAAGTCTATGCAATGGCCTCACTAAGAGAAACAAACGTGTGTGTGTGTGTGTGAGAGAGAGAGAGAGAGAGAGAATGTGTGTGTGTTGAGAGAGTGTGTGTGTGTGTGTGAGAGTGAGAGAGAGAGAGAGAGAGAGTGTGTGTGTGTGTTGAGAGAGAGAGAGAGAGTGTGTGTGTGTGTGTTTGTGCGAGGTTTCCATCTCAAAACTGTTGTGCTTCAGTGTCACTATTGTCTAAACAATAAACAAAGAGCCTCATGACTCACACTAACAAACACTGATTTACAGCGACACAAACACAACAAGAGTGATATAAGAGTTTAAAATAACAAAACACACATGAGTCTGCTAGCAGTAGAGTTTGCCAAGTTTTTACTGAAATTCATTTGATGCAGTTAACATAACCGAGTCTGCATACAGATCATACACATATTTCATGAGGCAGCAAACATGTGAAAACATAAAAAATGTAAACAGTTACATAAACATGATTTTCAGTCCTCATGGGCAAAATTGTAATCATATTAACTGTTTTCTCAAGTATTGGAATAAAATCACTTTGTTTGATACAGATGACTTACAGAAAGCATGTGTAGAGAAGACAAGAGTCATTAGTAAAGGCAGTGCAGGTGTGAGGTCAGTCCTCTAACGATGTCTGACCTCCAGCAGATCCAGCTCGAGAGACTGACACTGGATGAGCTCATCCTCGCTCATCACACTGAAGCTATTGACACTAACTAAACCTACGTGAGGCTGCTTTTCACTACTAATACTGAAGTGTTTGGCTGTAGTCAGCTGCACGTTATACTGAGATGAACTCACATGTAACGGTCATTCAGTGAAAACCCTTTCTTGTTTATCTAACATGGTGAGTTTGGCTGATAATTCTGACAAACCACTGAAACCAAATCACTCTCTGTAATCTTCTACTCGGTATCTTTAAATCCTTGCTCAGCTTTGCTTATGAAAACCAGTGTCATCCCCAAAAATACACAACATCATCATTTGTTACTTAGAAAATAATGGGTTGTATCTTATAATACTGATAAAAACATGAGTGTATAACAAGATCTGCAAAAATATTAATTAGTTAGCAAGTGTCTTGTTTTTACGAATGTGTGATATATGTTGTCAGAATGTAACCATTTAGGAAAATAAAAACTCCATTCATACAGAGCACCTTAAGATTATATACATGAGAATGAAAAGACTGTGTCCCGTTTGTTTGGGATCAGTAAGATTTCTCATGTTTTTTAAGGGAGTCTCTTCTGCTCATCAAGGCTGTATTTATTTGATCAAAAACACAGAAAAAAACAGTAATATTGTGAAATATTGATTTCCTTTTGAATTTCCAGTCTTCAGTGTCACATGATCCTTCAGAAATCATTCTAATATGCTGATTTATAATCAATATTTGAAACTGTTGTGCTGCTTAATATTTTTTTGGAACCTGTGATACTTTCTTTGAGTCTTTGATGAATAAAAAGTAAAAAAAAAAAACAGCATTTATTGGAAATAGAAATCTATTCTAACAATACAAGTCTTTTCTATCACTTTTTATCATTTAACATCCTTACTGAATAAAAGTATTAATTTCTTTCCTTTTCTTTTTTTTTTTTTTAAAGAAAGAAAAAAATTTCTGACCCCAAACTTTTGAACAGTAGTGTATATTGTAACACAAAATTTCTATTTTGAATAAACACTGTTCTCCACTGTTCTTAATGTTTTATTCATCAATGAATCCTGAAAAAATTATCACAGGCACCAAAAATTATTAATCAGCACAACAGTTTCAACACTGATTATAAATCAGCATATTAGAATGATTTCTGAAGGATCATGTGACACTGAAGACTGGAGTAATGATGCTGAAAATTCAGCTTTGCTTCACAGGAATAAATTATATTTTAAAGTATATTAAAATAGAAAACTGTTATTTTAAATTGCAATAATATTTCACATAATTAGTTTTTTTTCCCTGTATTTTTGATCAAATAGATACAGCCTTGATGAGCATAAGAAACCACATTAAAAATCTTACTGATCCCAAAATTTTGTGTGTGTTAACCTCATATATTATATCCAGTAACGCTCAGTGTAAACCTCATCATTCCACTGTGTGGCAAAAGTTTTCATCAAACACAAATCCGCTTAAACTTTCAGGAAATGTCTCATGAATTTTCTCCATGCTCAAAACTGTGAGCCATTATAGCGGCATGGCTGTAAAACACATTTCAGTACCGCACAAACCTGCGCTAGAGTTCTGCAGCAAGGTGCGAGCCGGCGGTGGAGATTTGGCAAGCGTGGAGACGTCCTCGATGTGAGACTGACACATCAAACTACAAGTGAGTCTCTGCTCAGAAGAGTGCTCTGTTAAAAGAGAGGACAGAAGAGTGAGCAGAAGCAGCGAGCCCAGCAGCTGGGTTTGAGTAGATTAGTCTCGTCTAGCGGTGAGAGCCGGCAGGTGAAGCGCTGTCAGTGATTATTCTGGAATTATTAGGACCAGACATGTATGTTACATTATAATGAAATAACACAAAAATTCAAATGAAACAAAGTCAAATCCTGAAAAGCTGCCTGATTCTCCAAGTTGCACTCGATAAGATTTCCACCTGTATTTATTAGTGCTGTCAAATGATTAATCACAATTAATTGCATCCAAAATAAAAGTTTTTGTTTACATAATATATGTATGTGCGCTGTGTATATTTATTATGTATATATAAATACAAACACATGCATGCATATATTTCAGAAAATTTTTTGTTATATATTAAATTATTTCTAATATAAATTATATGAATATAAATATAGACATGTAAATATTTTCAAAATATATGCTGTATGTGTGTGAATTTATATATACATGATAAATATACACAGTACACACACATATTATGCAAAGAAAAACTATTATTTTGGATGCAATTAATCACGATTAATCGTTTGACAGCACTAGCATTTATGCACACAATTGGAGCGCTTTTGTTTCTGTTGTGTTTCTGGTGAGCATCTACAGTAGCGTTGTACAGTTGGATCTAATGTAATGATTGTTAAACTACAGCAGCATCTGTGTTTTGTAAAAGCAGAAACATCATCTTACAGTGCAAGTCTGTGGGCGATAAGTGCGTATCAAAGGACGGGTGGAATTATTTTCTGCAGCGATCGACGCACTGAACTCACACTGACCCCAAAACTATCCACAGAGCATCTGCAGCAAACACTGAAGCATCTTTCATAATGTTTGCCTTCTGCTACAAACCTTTGTTCAAACTTGACCTTTTTTAATTTCTTTTTCTAGACTAACATTTCTGGGACCGTCTCTACAGTCAATACAGTTAGTTGTGTTAGAGCTTATACACAGTTTAAGTTGTGATCCAAACACATTTTGGGGAGGAATTAAGCAGCAAGCAGACAAGAGTTGATTTATTGACATTCTTGTTACCTGTGTACAGCTTATTTTTTGTTGTCAAATCGAGGTACAAATCGAACCGTGATTGAAAGACCTAGGTTGGAATCAAACTGCGTGCTTTGTTCATCAAAAAATGTCTACAAGAGATATGAACGAAATAAATGGTAAGGATGATGACTGGCAAGAGGAAATCTTATAGAGTGCTTCTCTGGTCAAACTGCATTCTCTCTTGTATTGGACTGTTTTCAAAGGATCCTTCATATTTGAGGTCTCTTTTTGAAATAACAAACATTTTTCCAATAATGTTACCAGTTGTGTTGGAGGGTTTCAGGACTAAATTCTTCAAATCTCTGAAGACTTTTCTCAAAGGCCTTCCTACAGCCTTGCTTGGATTGAAGTGGCTTCATTCTGTGGACCTTTGGTGCTTTTCTTTCACTGCACCAACGCATCCATTTACATGTGAGACAAACTCAGCCCCACAGTGCTGTGAGGGTTTTATTCCCCCTTTCAATGGAGCAGCTAAGTCACAAAGAGTCTACAGATAACTCACCACTTTCCGAGGACGGTTCTGCTCCTCCTGGCCGGCACCAGAGCGCGTGTATCTGAATGGCTGTTGTCCGGACTCGGCTCCGCGGGAACGCTCCAGCTCCTTCTCAGAGTACGGCGGCAGAGATTCATTATCCTCCGCCGTCCGCTGCCGAGGGGACTGGTTGCTGGGAGTCCTGCTGTGGAAACGCTCACTACTCTTTTTGGAGCTGTTTTTGGACGGCGTGTCCGAGTCGTCTTCGGTCTGTCCTGCTTTTGAAGCGCTGCTCTTCACAGCTTTAGCTTTACGTTCCAATAAACTGTTGAGAAGGGCATGGTCGTAGTCTGGCCGGTGATCTCTTCCATTCTGATCCCGCTCTCGTGGATCCCGCTGGGCTTGACCGTCACCCCAAGTGTCCCGCTTTTTTCCAGGTAAGGGCGGAGGGCTGGGGGGACGTCTCACTGGACTGGCCTTGGAACAATAAAACGGGTAACGATCCCGTTCTCGCTCTTGTTCTCTGTAGTTGTCCTCCCTGTTTCCGATGTCACCGTGGCGTCCTCGCTGCATATATGCCATCGCAAACTCCTCCAGTTCATCCACAGATCCAGTCCGTCCTCGTTCCAGGAAAGCCTTCCTCTGCAGGTGCTCCGAGCGAGGGTTCCATCTGGAACACAAACCATCAATGCCAGTGTTGGGGGTAATGCATTACAAGTATCGCGAGTTACGTAATCAGATTACTTTTTTTAAAGTAACTAGTAATGCATTACTTTTTAATTTAGAAGGAAATATCCGAGTTACTTTTTCAAATAAGTAACTCCAGTTACTTTGTTTCCCATGTATTGCCTGACAGCTCTGGTGTTGCCATGTTGAGAGAAATCAGGAGTAAGTGCAGAGCGTTGTGTGTGAACATGATCTTACTGTAGTTCTAGACTAAATATCAACATGTATTTACTCATCTCACCTGCACAAAAACACATTCAGTATTCCTCAAAATGAATAAAAACAATCAAATGCAAACTCAGAATATGACATGAACCTACAATAATTACATATGTTAAAGCTGCAGTACGTAACTTTTTCGGTTAAAAATGATCCAAAATCAATATTTGAGCAAGTAAATAACCAGCCAGTGTTCAAAACTATCACCTTACTTTAGCCCGATTCACAACGATTAGCTTATAATAAAGTTTTATAATTTGAGTTGTACGGGTAGGTTTTCACAAGAAATTCGAGCATGGCACTGCATCATTACATCACGTCTGTAAACATGAAGAAGATTTCCCGGCTAGTAGGCTATCGCATGTGAGGATCCTGCAGGAGGCGGATCATTTATAGCCTTTTCTCACAGCAGCTGGAGTAATTAAATGTATCATTTTGATGGCGGATTGTAATCCAGAAAGTATTATGTGTTTATGAAACACATGTGAATGAAATTAAATTATATTCCAGTTTTAAATGTGCTTCTGATTACAGATAGTTTGGGATTACACAAGATTTGTATTTTAAAGAAAACCAGTTCGAAGGGAGCATAATTAGCATTTTGGGTTAAAAGAATTTCTTAATATGAAATTCGAATGGCATGACAATTAAATTAGACTGTACAGAAATTGAAATACACACTAATACACACTACATACACGTAGTCACGCAATGCTGATGTTGTTAACATTAATAATTTGAGAATAAAGAATAACAATAATAATAATTTGCACGGTTTGATGTGATATGAGCTAACCGATCGTTAGATTTAATCACCATTGGTAGCACGATTTATGGTAGTGTTTTTTTCCTCAGGTGGTCAGAACAAACGTGGCAGACTTGTTACTTGTTCAAATGGCAATATACGATGGAAATTTCTAATTTGGGTCATATATTCCAAGACGTAGTCTAGAATCTGTGATTGCGAAGTACAGTAAACATCCACACCGGTGCGGTGACTGACTGCCACACATACTCTTCAAAACATTAGATTTATCCGCGCTGGAGCCGTGCCGACTCACAACCCCACGCAAGCAAGATAATTCCGCAAGTAACTGCAATTCCAGGTTTTCAAACAGAGATGGCGACAAAGAGGCAAAACTTACGCACTGCAGCTTTAAATAAGACAAATATCATTTATGCATTTAATCCTATTTTATTAACCAATGTCTTTGCTACTGACCTTCGACGATCCAATTCAACCATACTAAGCAAAACTGACACATTTGTGTTTAATTGTTGTTATTGCTGAATAGTGTTGAACTTTCTTCTCCTGCGTCATATTCTTCATGTTATTTGTTTGAGCTGCGCCCTCTACTGTACGTGAATTTACATTTCCTTCAGCCTGAGGTGTATTCACTTCACTTTTGGTGTGAAAGGCCTTTTACACTTGTAAAAGAAGAACTTTTTTATATTAAAGCAAGCCCTGCCCAGATTTAAAAAGTAACTCAAAAGTAACGTAACGCATTACTTTCCATAAAAAGTAACTAAGTAACGTAATTAGTTACTTTTTTAGGAAGTAGCACAATATTGTAATGCATTACTTTTAAAAGTAATGTTCCCCAACACCGGTCAATGCTGTGATCTCAGGGCTCGCAAAATCGCTAGCCCGACGTCCCGGGGCTATTGTGTTTTCCAGTCGGGCTACCAAAATGTATCATGCCCTGCCCGACAGGCTACCTTAAATACAGGGCTCCCACGGGTCCTTAAAACTCTTCAATTTAGTTGTATCAAACTTAAGGCCATAAAAAGTTTTAAATACGTTAAATGGTATAATAAATGTCTTAATTATAATTTCAAAAGGTCTTGCAGTTGGGGACGGAAAGACAAGAATGGCGATACAGCTGGATTAAACTCCAAAAGGCAATGATGCAACTGAATAAATATGAGCGCTGCACGTTTTAAGTTAAAACGCGACACAGATGTCTTTATGTGAATGTATCTGAAGGGAACCGACTGTTCTCAGAAATGTGTCGTTGACATTTTATTTCATCTTACCTATAATGCCTGATGAAACAGCGTTTATGAGCGCGGACGGCGCTGCTTTGTGTTCAGCCGCTAACAGGGATTTTCTCTGAAAGAAACCGCTATATTAAGCCGCTCCTAAAGCGCCACCTCGTGGCAGAGAATGAATTTGCATTTCCAATAAGCCTTTCTTGCTGTTTATGGTCAGATCAATGCAAATATCGACCCATGTTTTTACGCAGCAAACACATAGAGTTGTAAATGAGAAAGAAGTTAATGTCCCTTCTAAAAATCTAAACAATCAAGACAGTAATATTTATTCGTTTTAAATTAATATAATAATTTATATGCTTGATTTATCCCTTTTCATAAAAATGGTCTAAAGGCTGAAATGCTGTTGTATAAGATTTTCGTTTTTGTGAAAACCATTTTATGGCTTAATACTGTATGTTACCATGGACACTGTCCAACCCCACTCATACTGTTCACTTTACTTGTGCAGCTCTTAAAATGGGTCATAAATTGCCTTAAATTTATTTCTAAAAATTCTGCAGATACCCTGTAAATAGTGAAATAAAATTCCTTCCTTCATATTTGTTGATATTTGTGTATTGAAAATATTTTTGATTGACATTTAGACTCCTATCTGATTTTCTATATTTCAAAAAAAAAAAAAAAAAAGTCTTTTTTATTTGGGCTAGTTAAATTAATTTTCGGGCTACCAAAATTTGAAGAGTACCTGCCTGAAGGGCTACCAGGGATTTTGAAATTTTGCGAGCCCTGGATCTGCTCATTGTGTAGTAACAACAAGGCTCTACTACATCTTGACTGTCTGTTACCTGGAGCGTTCATCTGCCACACGATTTCTGTGTTGCGGTTGTCGCGTGTATCTTCCCCCGTGAACGGGAGATAAATCTGTGGCCTGGAGGTCAGCGGGGTCATCAAGGTCAGGAATGGCTGGTAGAGCCTTCTTCTGGACTTGTCGATAGGTTTGGCGGAAGTCGTTTTCTACATCATGTAACGAACTCAGCTCGGACATACTGCAGGCTGCAAATGAACAGAAATCAGCACAGACGTCTCTGATGGCTTACATCTTCAGCCCTGCTCCTGGCGACCCACCCAGCCTGCCTCAACACACCTGGCCTGTGATTTTTTAAATGATTCTGAAGACCTTGATTTGCTGGTTCAGGTGTGTTTGATTAGGACAGTGGGTCCCCAGGAGCAGGGCTGAAGACCTATGCTTTAGAAAGTTTGACCTTGCTCTCGCAAGTCTTGTCATCATGAATACAGCATTTATATCAGGAACACTAAGCAGAATTTAGAGCACAACAAGAAAAGCCTGAAGAACATGAAAAAAGCGAAGTACGAGGTGCTTTAGAGCAGTGGTTTTCAAACCCTGGGACACGATGCTCAGGTGGGTCGCCTGGATGATTTAAGGAAAATGAATATATGTATGCAACAAAGCTCAAGAATCAGGGAAGAAGGAAGCGGGAACCGGCAAACGTAACTTTAATAACAAAATAAACAAACAACAAAATGAAAGTAAGCAGCAGCTGCCTCACGGCAGATTCTGTGTGTGCACTCTAGAGATCTTCAAAGGTTTCTTATTACAATGTGTTTTATAGCATTGAGCAGTGAAGCCAATCACAGAAGTATCTGTTGATATCTGTTGAACACAACATCTAATCAGAGGTGTTTCAGATAATCAGAATCCACTCACCGCCAAAACGTCTTTGTTCGGTCCTGAATTCTGCAAGCTGTTCCTCTCATTATAACAAAAAAAGTGTAGAATCGATGTAAATAATAGATTTATTGTGCAGTGTAGGGAGATTCACTGATTATAACAGAATTTTCTGAGATCGCGATAAAATGAGTGACAGCTGATTATTAAGGGAGTGCTATTTGCACACTTTCATGGGTATAATCCATTCAGAATTTGAATAAAAGTTGTGTTTTTCATGCTGCTAAGAGGACCAACTTGAACACTGCAAAGTTTTGGGAGTCACATCCGCATATAAATGGGAGATTCCCAATAAAAATCGCAATGACTGACATAGTGATAATCATAACAATGGACTGGACAAAATATGATATGTCAAAATAGATATGCATGACAGCTAAAGCACCCTCGCTAATTTCAGAAGCACCTACAGTGATTTGAATTGGAGTGCTCCGTGGGACTCGAGACCGGTGTGTGGTGCAGTTGTCACACATTAACACATGGTCTCTCTTAAAAAGTCTGAAAACCACTGCTTTAGAGAACACAGAGGAAGAGTCAAGCAGAGAAGCGGAGTGTGTGGATTGGATCGTGCAGCAGATCATGCAGTGGTAATGTCGAGTGGATCATGCAGTGGTCAAGCATCTATAACGGCGTTTGTGTCTTACAGTTTCGGCTGCTGCTAAGTGTCTGTGATGGGTTGAACTGAGCGAGCTGCTTCTCCACGTACTGCAGCACCTTCAGAGAGCTCTGATCTGATGCAGGCTGCAGATGGAAACCACTCCGCACTACAGGAGATACACGGCGTGTGTGTTATAAGAATATTGTTTTTGGTCATTCGGGCCATTTTAAAAAATGTCTGTACTCAGACAGAATAAAACTTTTTCCACACTCAAATTCACACTGGATGGAGCATTTCAGTGTGAACATTAAGGTGAGGACACTGCGCAAACAACACTGCTTGCAATACACACTCATTACATGACATATATATATATATCTCATATGTGTGACCCTGGACCACAAAACCAGTCATAATAATTTTTTTGAAATTGAGATGTATACATCATCCGAAAGCAGAATAAAGGATAGGACAATATTTGACTGAAATACAACTATTTGAAAATCTGGAATCTGAGGGCGCAAAAAAAATCTAAATATTGAGAAAATGACCTTTAAAGTTGTCCAAATGAAGTTCTTAGCAATGCATAATACTAATCAAAAATTAAGTTTTGATATATTTACGGTAGGAAATTTACAAAATATCTTCATGGAACATGATCTTAATATCCTAATGATTTTTGTCATAAAAGAAAAATGGATAATTTTGACCCATAAAATGTATTGTTGGCTATTGCTACAAATATACCTGTGCTATATACCTGTGCTACTTATGACTGCTTTTGTGCTCCAGGGTCACACACATATATATATAGTCATTAGACACAGTCAAATCACTGGGGTTCTTGAAGAAGCCTGCTCTTTGTGAAAGAATGTGTGACTAATATTGGATGTTAAATCATATTATTTCAGGAGTTAACATGTTAATATAATCCTTAAAAAAGGTGAAAGTGAACAGATTTGGTCTGCAGTCCATAACAGTGGGATTGAGCTCGTGACTCGATCTGAGCTCCAAGAACCCTGTGGATTTACCCGAACCGAGCGGAGAGCAGCAGGAATGCAGGAAGGCTTTACTTGGCCTGTACGTGTTTAATACAAAACACTGTGGCACATTTGTGCTCAAGTGCAATCTCTATTTTTTCAGTCATAATGTTAAATATGGAGTCAAATCAAAGCCACATACACTTGCAAAAGAATTGAGGAACTGCAAAAGACTAAAGTTTTGCAAAAGAAAATTAAATCGAGAAAAAATAAATGTGCTTTTTGCAAACAAAAATAAAGAATTGCAAAAGAAAATTAAGTACTGTGAGAAAAAAGTTTTGCAAAAAATAAAGAATTGCATTGTTTTGACATGGGGGTGGAAAAAAACATTATCACAAGCTTGACTGAAAAGCAAAATAAAAGCAGCATTGTGAATAAATTAGTAGCTATGGCCATGGAAAATATGTGTTAAAATTTCCTTTTGCTCTGTTTCATTTATATTTTGCAATTCTTTATTTTTGTTTGCAAAAAGCACATTTATTTTTTCTCAAAACTTTATTTTCATTTGCAATACTTCTAATAATTCTTTTGCGAGTATATGTGGCATTGATTTCACTCCATAATAAACTATGTATCGGTCTGTCTGCAGATTTATTACCTTCACTTTAAACTCATTTTAAGTTCTTAAAAAATACTCTGCAGTGGTATATCAATTGAATAATGTGCCAGTAAATCACGTTGTGGTTTTGGACCATCTAATACTGTGCAGCAGCTCAGTAATCACCAGGCTTACTCTAGTTTTACCACAGTACACTCACCTGAGCCGCTGTTCTCCAGTGATGCTGCAGTGGACAGGTTGGGGTCAATGAGGGCGGGCGGAGCGATGGGCACCATGGTGGGCATCCCAGGTATGTAGTATGGAGGGAACATGGGCACAGGTGTGGGCGGCGTTGACTTGATCCCCTTTCCTGCTTCATACACTGTTTAAGAGAGACAGAGTCAGGCTGCGGTCGCCTGTCGGAGGCATGATTGATGTGTTTGCAGGACTCACAGTGCCGAGGACAGCAGCAGGTGTCTGGACAACAGCAGCATCTCACGTAACAGCAGCATGAATGAGGACAGCACTGACACCAGCAAACCCCCACCAGCAGAATGACCAGGATACTGCCCACGAGTACAGCGCTCACAAACACCCACTCTACAGAGAGAGCACAGTCAGCATCAGCGCGACACGCACACACACTCTACAGAGAGAACACAGTCAGTGTCAGTGCGACACACACACACACACACTCTACAGAGAGAACAGTCAGAGTCAGTGCGACACACACACACACTCTACAGAGAGAACAGTCAGCGTCAGTGCGACACACACACACACTCTACAGAGAGAACAGTCAGCGTCAGTGCGACACACACACACACTCTACAGAGAGAACAGTCAGCGTCAGTGCGACACACACACACACACACACACTCTACAGAGAGAACAGTCAGCGTCAGTGCGACACACAAACACACACACACACACTCTACAGAGAGAACAGTCAGCGTCAGTGCGACACACACACACACACTCTACAGAGAGAACAGTCAGTGTCAGTGCGACACACACACTCTACAGAGAGAACACAGTAACCCTAACCCACGAAAGACACACACACTCACTCTGACAGCTAGAGATGTGTTCTGATGCTCAGTTTCAAATCCTGTAAAGTCTAGTGCGTACGCTCACAAAAGCTGAATTTAAAGGGATCATGACATGGATTTTTTTTTCATTATTTTAATATGTTCCTTGAATTTCAATTATAATGACAATTATAACCAACTGCTGGCAGGCTTGACTTTGCTGTGGACGGCGGCTCTAGGCTTCGGAGGATGGAGCTGCTTCGGAGGAAGGGGGGGTTTTTTGGGGTTGGGCAGGCGGTAGGAGCTGTTGGAGAGGTATGCGGAGGTTCTCGGGATGGGGTGAGTTGGGGAGACGCAGCGCATTCCAGCTGGAGCGGGATGACTAGGCTGGGGAATTTCCTTGACGTCGTCGGAACCATTAAGAAAGAGAATTAGGTTAATTAGGTTAATGTTTTATTAACAAAGTTCGGGAGGAGCATGTTCAGATAATTAACCTAATTAACACCAGAGGAGATCAATCAGTAATCAATCCAGTTAACAAGATAAGAGGTGTGTATATCTACACAGCAGACTTAACTCTGTTCATTGGCAGTTTTCCAGCATCCCTCCGCCACCCCTTCTCTGCACTTACAACTATTCCTGCCCTAACCTGTAGGGGGGTACTCTGGGTTTGGGCCAAAATTCCGAGCTTGGAGCCTTCCCCTCGGACAGCATGCCAAATATGTTAATAAAGTCAGAAATCGCGATCGCGGTACAGAACGCGTTCCACGTTCCTCTCGGTAGAAATTGCATTTCCCCCCCCCCGAGAGGCCCCCCTTCATCATCGGGCCCTTAGAATCGCCCTAACCCCCCCCACAGACTCATATCTGTTTACTGTATCCAGTGTAGACAAGATAGCTGTCACAATACACAGGCGAGGAGACACAGAGGTGAGTGAAACAACAGGATGATTTATTAACAGGTTGAAAGCAGATCGTGAGGAGAGAATGGCAGGTGAGAATCTTGGATTTAGGAACAGTTCTATGAGTCTTAGCTGTTGACTGATGAGAGTATCTTTTGCAGGATCGATGGAGAGCTGGAACCAGGAGCAGGGGATTCTTTGATGGAGTGTCGCAGGAGAGCTGAAAGGTAAGGATACATAGGTAAGTGCGCACAGGGTCTGGTGTCAGTTCGGGGTAGTGAATGGTAGACCGGACGGTGAGTGACTGGGTTGAGTGTGCTCTTGTAGGGAGGCTTGATTGGAGACAGCAGGTGTGGGTGATAAGAATCCTAGGTGATTGTGATCTTGACTGATAACTGAAATCAGGTGTGAGCAGGGGAGGATTCTGGGATATGGAGTCCAGGGCAGGTGACAGGGAACTCGTGACATCACTCCCCCCTCCCCACAGGCGCGTCCCATGCCGTACAACATCCAACAGGGAGGCGGGGTGGGCGCTCTGGAGGCCTCTTGGGGCAGAGTTTGGGGACAGAAGGCCTCCAGGGCGGCGCCCATTCCGTGACCCATGGCGAAGCAGGGAGCTCGGGAGGCCATGGCAGTGCAGGATGCTTGGGAGGCCATGGCGGTGCAGGGTGCTCGGTAGGCCATGGCGGATCAGAGAGCTCAGGAGGCCATGGCAGATCAGAGAGCTCAGGAGGCCATGGTAGAGCAGAGAGCTCGGGAGGCCATGGTAGAGCAGAGAGCTCGGGAGGCCATGGCAGATCAGAGAGCTTGGGATAGCTCCGGCTAAAGCCATCCTACCGCCCCCCAAAAAAAACTTGGGGAAGCTTACGGGCTTTAACTCGGGGACTGGAGCCCTCCCTGGGTTTAACGGGGGATCTGGAGCCCGTCCTGGGCTGAACAGGGGATCTGGAGCCCGTCCTGGGCTGAACAGGGGATCTGGAGCCCTCACTAGGCTGGACTTGCGAACCGGAGCCTCTCCTGGGCTCTACTCGGGAACCGGGGCCTCTCCTGGGCTCGACTCGGGAACTGGAGTGCGCTTACATGGAGCTGACACAGGGGGGCGCTGCCGAGTAGCGGGCTCTGGAGGGTGCTTACGTGGAGCTGGCACAGGGGGACGCTGCCGAGGAGCGGGCTCTGGAGGGCGCTGTCAAGGAGCGGGCTCTGGAGGGCGCTTACGTGGAGCTGGCACAGGGGGGCGCTCTGGAAGCACGGACACTTGGGGGCGCTCTGGAAGCACGGACACTTGGGGGCGCTCTGGAAGCACGGACACTTGGGGGCGCTCTGGAAGCGCTGAGATAGGAATGCGCCTTCGTGGCGCAGGCACTGGGGGGCGCTCTTGAAGTTGCGGACACTTTGGGGCGCTCTAGAAGCGCGTGATCCGCGACCGGTGGGCTTGCCATACCAACTGCTGGCAGGCTTGACTTTGCTGTGGACGGCGGCTCTAGGCTGAGGAGGATGGAGCTGCTTCGGAGGAAGGGGGGGTTTTTTGGGGTTGGGCAGGCGGTAGGAGCTGTTGGAGAGGTATGCGGAGGTTCTCGGCATGGGGTGAGTTGGGGAGACGCAGCGCATTCCAGCTGGAGCGGGATGACTAGGCTGGGGAATTTCCTCGACTTCGTCGGAACCATTAAGAAAGAGAATTAGGTTAATTAGCTCGATCAGGGGAAAATTACCAATGGAAAGATCGCAGCATATAACCTCATCATCCAACCCCAGCAGGAAACACGCACCTAGAGTGGCATTGTGCCAGCTCACCCGGTTGGCGAGCTCGAGGAAACCCTCCACATATCGCTCCAACCTGGAGTGAGTGAAACAACAGGATGATTTATTAACAGGTTGAATGCAGATCGTGAGGAGAGAATGGCAGGTGAGAATCTTGGATTTAGGAACAGTTCTATGGGTCTTAGCTGTTGACTGATGAGAGTATCTTTTGCAGGATCGATTTGAGAGCTGGAACCAGGAGCAGGGCATTCTTTGACGGAGTGTCGCAGGAGAGCTGAAAGGTAAGGATACATAGGTAAGTGCGCACAGGGTCTGGTGTCAGTTCGGGGTAGTGAACGGTAGACCGGACGGTGAGTGACTGGGTTGAGTGTGCTCTTGTAGGGAGGCTTGATTGGAGACAGCAGGTGTGGGTGATAAGAATCCTAGGTGATTGTGATCTTGACTGATAACTGAAATCAGGTGTGAGCAGGGGAGGATTCTGGGATATGGAGTCCAGGGCAGGTGATTGATGACAGGGAACTCGTGACAATAGCGGCAGTGATTGTGATTTCTATTTGCTTTTGACGCGACACTTGCATTCAGCGTGATAAAGTGTTAAGCGACGGGACCCACTGGCGCCCACAGTGGGCGGGGTGAGAAGAAGACTACTCATAGCTTTCAGTCATGTGACCGGCTCGAAGAACTGGAGGGCAAAACATCCATAGAACTGCAGGACAAGTCTGTCAATTTTCCATCTGTTTCACAGCTGCATATATTTAGATCACCTCTCAAAAGAATAAAACAAAGGTATGTAAACAAAATGCAAGTTTTGGCAATTTGCAATCCATATTAAGCACCTGCAGCAATATTTCAATCATTAAAAAGTGCGACAAAACGTTGTAAAAAACACTTAGAGTGCCTTAATATATTTAAAACAGTAATATTCCTTATATTAATGATGCATAGTTTACATAGGCAAGCAGATGAGGCCGGAATATGAACGCAATCTGCTTAATGGTTCAGTGTTTTCCTTCTAATGGTTTTCTATGGGAAACCATTTAACATGAAACTTTGCACATTGCGTTTATATTCTGGCTTCATCTGCTTGCCTATACAAAATATACATCATCAATAAGGTGTTTACTGAATTTTGCCTTTTAATATCTGCGTTTTACTACATTACTACTTAATGCAAACTGCGTAAAAATAACTGGCGGTCAGTAGAGCAAAGCTTGGTTTTGCCCTCCAGGTGGGCATTCCTATAAGGGTGTGACGTCACGTGAACACTATCAATTGGTTGATGTCTTGCTCTGGAGGCGTGTTTATGCAAATGTTTGTGCCCCTGTGAAAGACCTCTTATGTGCCAAAAGATCAAGGCAAATTTGATTTCTCATGTCATGACCACTTTAACACCAATTATAGTCATGGAATATTTAAAACAACACAAACATGATTTTTCAAAGTCACAATATTGCGGTCTGAACCATCCAGGGTGTTTCTGATCGGCTCTGGAATCTATAGGACAGTTTGGAAAATGGATAAATGCATGCATGTATGAGTGCAGTCGGCAAACGCGTGTGATTAAGCACTACATTATAACACTACAAATTACAACGTGTTCAGAAGTGAGGAGAGGATCTCCACGAGGAATGAGGAATTTGTTCCACAAATACTGCGATAAACATTTTCAGCCTAAATGTTTCTGGTTTTCATGTGGAACTCATTCTTCACTATTTAGTCAAAAAAAAAAAAGAATCTCAAGTATGTTAAATACATTAAGAGTTCAAAATGAAAGTCCACCGAATGATTGAAAGCTTCATGTAAAATCAGAGAGAAAAAAAAAAAACACTTTTAAACATGAAACTACTCACTAACATGTAAACTTCCCACTAAAGTTGGCCCTTGGTGAACTCAACTCAAGACCGGTGTTAGTAAGAGAGTCAGAGATCAGATAGAGACTGAGTGATTCAGAGGGAGTGAACAAACTGGACTCACAAACAAACAATCCGCGGCTCTTTCTCAGGAAACGGGGCACTTTGAACAATTTACAGCTGAACTACTAGAAGCGCTATTATTGCCAATGGGGATAAAAATAATCAAATAACTACAATCAAATATATTGAATAATATGACAGTATTATTCATCAGAAGTTCAGTTTCTGTGGTTTTTCTAGTCGATCTTGTCATTAGTAATTCATGGGAGACAAACAACACCATTTCCACCTTGGTTTCCACATGCACACACACACGCACACACGCACACACGTTGGGTTTGCATGCTTCATGGGGTCTCTCCATAGACGTAATGGTTTTTCTACTGTACAAACTGTATTTTCTATCCTCTTACTCTAACCCTACACCTAAACCTACTCCTCACACAAACCTACAGGCATTTTGAGATTCTCAAAACACTTCATTCTGTGATTTATAAGCTTGTTTCCTCGTTATGGCCAAACACATACACAAGCACACACATTGTAAAGCTTAATGACATACAAACACTCAAATGGCCTTGACAGTGTCTCTGAGGAGAACGACAGATTTATCAGGGAATGTTTTCAGCACACATTCATGAAAACAGCACATGAGCAACAACACATTCATGAATAATAAAGCACAAAACAGACTTAATAATTCTCAAAATAATGTAATAATAAAGTATAAACAATATTCTATTTCAATCAGTTACATAAAACACAACATGTGCAAAGCTGAGTGCAAAGCGATGCGGACAGAAGATCAGTGATGAACGCTCTTCATCTAACAGATGTAATTGTGAATCAGCTGCTGTCTCATTAGTAATCGCTCTCGTTAGCTCACAACACTGATGATGGACTGGAGTCAAACCCACTGCACAATCTCACAAAGCAAACACACGACTGAATGTCAAACCCAACACCATCACAGATTAGAAACACTTGCCTCTGTTGTTTTTAGTATCTATTCCTACCTGATTTGATCCTTGTAATGATGTAAAGCACTGCAGTCATTTAGATGTTTTCACACGAGACAGAACATCTGTTACAGTGATCCATCAGCAGGTTTGATTGGTGTTTGTTACTGTGATTACCAGGAAATGACATCACAGGGGAATTAAAGTGTTAGCGAACAGGAAGTGAGGAGAAAACAGAGATTGGTGCGTTTGAAAGCTCATACCTGGAACAATCTCCACATTAAACCCAGGCAGAAGATCATCGGCCAAACCTGTCTGACCTGGAGAGACAGACAGACAGAGACAGAGAGACAGACAGATCGAGGTGAAGCAGAGCGACAGAAAGATGCATCATGTGCTGCAGATGGAGATGCATTCATGCAGATAGAGAGAAGATCTGCTGGAGTGTGCGTGAGCAGAGCCAGTTTAAAACATGAATGATTGTGCTGTAAAAGATTCTACAGTCTGTGTGATCCTCTGGTCTGTAGATGTGTCTCGAGTCTCGTTCAGTGTGCATCTGTGGGGTTTTCAGCTGTTTTCTAGTCCAGCAGATGGAAATGGTACATCTGATCACTTGGAAAATTTGCATCACACTCTCCTCAACGACACACATGATCTGAGGATCCGTTAATATCTCAACTGTCTGTAAGAACAATAAGAATAGTGACGCTGGCCTTAACAAACACTACAAACTAAACAACTAATCACTGCTAACACATAAACAAGAGCAACATGTTTTCTAACATCTAAACACACACACACACACACAGACACACACACACACACACACGCACACACACACACACACACACACACGCACACACACACACACACACAGAGACACACACACACACACAAACAGACACACACACACACACACACACACACACTTGAATTTGTGGTTTACGGGGGCTCTCCATAGGCGTAATGGTTTTTATACTGTACAAAGCGTATTTTCTATTGCCCTACACCAACCCTACACCTAAACCTACCCCTTACAGGAAACTACTGCTTTTTGAATTTCATAAAACACCGTTTTGTATGTTTTTTAAGCCTTTTATTTTTACGGGGATACAGGAAGTGTCCTCATAAATCATGTTTACGTTGTAGTACCCATGTCATTATACACATTTGTGTCCATATATACCATATATACCAGTACACACACTCACACATACACACACACACACACACACACACACACACACACACACACACACAGACACACACAGACACACACACACACACACACTCAGAGCTTCACTGAATCCTTCCAGATGCTCATCCGGAGGAATCAAATCATGTGTGCTTAGAGATCAGATTGTAAAAAATGACCGTTAATTTAACGGTAAAAGACTGTAAAAATGCTACATTAAAAACCTGTTTAATGGTTAACAGTAACTTGCTGTCCTATATATGGTGAAAAACTGTATTGGACAATACATGTCATTTTACGGTAGTATACCATTTTTGGAAGTGAAAAAGAGCGTATAATTTACAGTGAATAACCATAAATTGACATTCCCAGAATTCCCTGCATACCATTTCAAATTTTTATTTTATTTTTTTGGTTGAATTAACTGTTTCTTCTTAGTTTTTACTTATCAGTTTTGTACATTGGGGTTGTATGTTACATCTAATGTTGTTAAATGAATATTTATTGCATTATTTCAGTTTCACGTGTGTTACCATGATGGTGATTAGTGTTTGTGTGAATGACACTGTGCACCTTCTATATATGTTAATATTTAAAAGCTGCTTGTGATGGGCTTTGTTTCATCATGTGACTTTCTCATCACCACCTGCTTTTGGTGGTTATCAGTGTATTACAAAGGTACAAAACAGATTTCAATACTTCAATAGGTTGGTATATTAACATTATATCAGTTAATGAAATTAAAGTAAATTTAAGTTAAAACTGTAAAACCTAAAATGTTGCTACCATATTTTTTATGGTAAAATTCTGGCAACCACAGCTGCTGTTTTTTTACCGTAAATTTTACAATTTTTTTTTTTTATAGTGCAGTTCTGTCATTAATCTCCTCAGTGCCTTTATCTGCATTCAGTTCTTCCAGCTTGACACACATTACTGCTCTGTTTCTAATTCATAACCATTACATATTGTTCTCTTTTGCTGCTGGCTTTCTGAGAGTCACTGCAGGAGGAGCTTCATTGAGGAACAACTGCATGGAGAAAGTCTGTAGAAACATCAAAGTCAAAGCCTTCCTCGTGTTTGATCCTCGCCTTCAGTGAACAGAGTCAAAGAACAATCACTGACACTGAACATACAGCAGGCAACAGCCAGACAAAGAATTCTTTTTCTCAAGGGACGTTGAGTTTTGGTTTAATTGTAACGTCACTTCATTTTCTTCACCCTGGTAAAACTATTAATCCTTTAAAAAATCCTTTCCAAAATCCTTTCCTTCAGCTATAGCTGACTCAAAAAAAAATATCTTGCAACTTTCTTCTCGACCTGTCAAAATCACAGTCAGTACTGTATTACTCGTTTCATCTGCACACTCTGTTCTTCTGAACCACGTTCTTCTGACCCCCTAGATGTCCAGAGATCTTCTACTGTACTCTGAACACACAAACAGGAAAGCAGCTCCTGTGCCGCTCGGAGGCTCAAAGCACATTCCTTCTGGAATTCTGTCTGCTTCCGGGATCTGTCACCGGAGCCGCCCGACTCACAGAAACTACTCCTACAGGTCTGGAACGACATGAGGGCAAGAGAAAAGTGTCTGATTCTGCACTGAATCCGTTTCATTCATGCAGGTCGTTCATCAGGACTGATATCTCACTGGTTTTAGATGTTCTTCAGTTGCGAGGTGTTGAGAATATGCATTATTTTGGCAATTAAGCACATCTAAACTCCCTAATATAAAAAAATACATTTTTTATTACATTAAAAGCAGGATATCATTTACATGGTTTCAGGGCTTGCAAAATCGCTAGCCCGACGTCCCGGGGCTATTGCGTTTTCCAGTCGGGCTACTAAAATGTATCACTGCCCGATGGGTGACCTTAAATACAGGGCTCCCACGGGTCCTTAAAAACTCTCAATTTACTTGTATAAAATTTAAGGCCATAAAAACTTTTAATAAGATTAAACGGTATAAGAAAAGTCTTAATTACAATTTCAAGAGGTCTTACAGTTGGGGTGGAAAGACAATAACCATGATACAGCTGGATTAAACTTCAGAAGGCAATGATGTCATTGAATAAATATGAGCGCTGCACATTTCAAAGTCAAAATGCGGCGCAGATGTCTTTATGTGAATGTGTCTCTGAAGGGAACCGTCTGTCGTCAGAAACGTGTCGTTGCCATTTTCATTTAATTTACCTATAAAATGCCTGATAAAGCAGCGTATATGAGCGCGGTGCTGCTTTGTGTACTGCCGTTACCGGAGAAGCCGCTATATTTGCTCCTAAAGCGCCACCTTGTGGCAAAGAGTGAATTTGCATTTCCAGTGTGCCTATCTTACGTTCAGATCAATGCGAATATCAACCCATGTTTTTATTCAGCATACATAGAGTTGTAAAAATGTAAAAATCTAAACAATTAAGACAGTAATATTTATGTTTTAAATTGATATAATAATATGTTTGACTTGTCCGTTTTCATAAAAATTGCTAAAAAGCTGAAATGCCATTTTATAAGATTTTTTTTTTGTGTGAAAACTTGTATCTAAACTGTAGATCATGTAAATTTATGGCTTAAAATGTTACTAAAGACATTGTCCAACCCCACTCATACGGTGTTCATTTTACTTGTGCAGCTCTTAAAAAGGTTCATAAATTGCCTTAAATTGATTTTTTAAAATTCTGCAGATACCCTGTAAATAGTGAAATAAAATTCTTTCATTGATATTTGTTGATATTTGTGTACTGAAAATGTTTCTGATTGACATTTAGACTTAGGCTATCTGATTTTCTATATTAAAAAAAAAAACTGTCTTTTTTATTTAGGCTAGTTAAATTAATTTTCGGGCTACCAAAATCTGAAGAGTACCTGCCCGAAGGGCTACCAGGGATTTTGAAATTTTGCGATACCTGGGTTTAGTATGTATCACTGTACTTCATTTAATTGATGCTGTGTTCCGGTAATGATAATGAGAATTTTTTCAAATTACTGTAATGAGAAAGCTGGAATATAAAGTCGTGATGGTCATGAATAATGTCAACATCAGTCATCTTTCACTGCTGCATTTCTTGACTGACGTCTCTCATTGTAATCAAGCACACTT
>CM077224.1:257500-287500 GCA_039654775.1 Spinibarbus caldwelli
ACAGCTCCATTACAGTCATCCATATGACTTATGTGATATTTGATGTTTTCTGAAGTCATATGATGCTTTGTGTGAGGAACAGACTCAGATATAGGGCTGCAACGATTAGTCAATAAAAAATTGTCGACAAATGTTTTTGTTGTCGAGTAGTCGTTTGATCTTATATGACCTAATGTAAGAGCCTGCAATAATGCGGTTTGACCAGAGTGGCGCTGTAGCGCAAGACTGTAATTCAGCTCTCCTGGATGCAATTCAAGAGAAGAAGACACACAGCGCTTCAGAGAAAACGCTGCAAATCCTGAAGCTACTGGCTTTCCTCTCAATAACGAAATAAACACAACAAAAACTGTTAAAGCAGCAGTTAAAAACGCATCTGATTACAGCGATGTGGATGTTTGCACGAGCTCTGCAGTAAAGTCCAGTCATGTCACGTTTATTTATATAGTACTTTATGCAATAGATAGCCTTAAAACAAGCATCTTTACAGTATTAATCATGAAAAACCAGAGTCAGTGTCGATTTCAATTAGAATTACAACTTGATTTTCTGTTATAAAGCAGCTCTCCAGTGTGGAGCTAGCTAATGATAAAATCTTTTTATTAGTGGGAAAAAAATAATTATTTCATTAAAGTTGTTTGGTTTGCAAAGATCAAAGCTTGATATCTAGCTCAGGACTGTTTTGATTATCATAACCCATAAGGTATTTTAAGAGAGATTATTTTGTGAATAAAATAGTTGATCCAAAAATAAAACGTCTTATCACCTTTATTTTGTTTCTTATCCATATGACTTACAAAAGGAGATGTTAGGAAGAATGATGTGCCATTCCGTTATTTTTTCATATCGCTAATTACATGGTGAATGAGAGTTTCTCTGTCTGCCATCTATTTTGTGTGCCAAATATATATATATATTTGCATAAATTAATTGTGTAATAATTGTAATTACATAATATGACTTTCAAAAGCTGAAGTGATTACCATTATATATTTGTTCGAATATGCATAACTCAACATTTTAACTAATTGCAAAAGCTGAATCAATGTCTACTGATTAATCAGTGGAATAATCGACGATTAGTCGATTAATCATTCTAATAATTGTTAGATTAATCCATTATCAAAATAATCGTTTGTTGCAGCCCTACTCAAATATAAGTAATTTTTTTATTTTATTTCACAACTTCAGTTGCGTGTTTGATGAGACACACAAGAGCAACGTCTGATGTTAAACCAGTGCTGGCGTGGCATAACTCGACTGATCTCTGATCTGTTCCTCACATGACTTCAGTTCTGTTATGATGCTTCATGTAGCTTCACAGAGCTCAGCAGCCCCAGTCCTCATCACGAACATCTCCGGTCCACAGAAACTCAAGCAGGTTCGGATTGGCATGACGGAGAGTAAACTAGGGCTGAAACGATTAGTTTACACTGTCTACAAATATTTTTGTTGTCGAGTAGTTGTTTGATCTCATATGACCTAATGTGACAAGCGCAAGACTGTAATTCAGCCCTCCTGGATGCAATCCAGACATCAGCTGGCTACATAAAAACTGGACTCCATTAAGAGCTGTTTGTGTGCAAAATAGAGCCACACCATTCTGGATAAATTGAGAATTTTTTTTTTCAAATGGAGGTTGTAGTTCTCTCAAAATTCTGAATAAAAATATTAGACAATCTCATGGAACTTCTGAATAGAATAATTCAATGACTCACTCAAGATTTACTCATTTCATTACTGGATGAATGAATGTTTTTGAATGAATCTCTTGAATAAATGATTCAAAGACAAATACATTTTTAACAACCCCTTTTCGCCACCTAAAAAAAGATGCACACACAGGAATTGATAGGCGGAATTGCAATTTTAATTTTACAACAAGTATCTGATTCCTGACCTTAAGTATCCAATTCTGGAATTGGAATTGATTTTCGATTCCTAACTCTAATCTGATTACAGCGATGTGGATGTTTGCATGAGCTTTGCAGTTCGGCACTCCACTAAAGTCCAGTCACGTCACATTTATTTATATAGTACTTTATGCAATAGATTTATTTTTAAATCTTTATTTTGTTTCTTATCCATATGACTTACAAAACGAGATGTTAGGCAGAATGATGTGCCATTACTTTTTCCTATAGCTAATTAAATGGTGAATAAGAGAGTTTCTCTGTCATCTCATTTTGTGTGCCAAATATATTTATTTGTATAAAGTAATTGTATAATTGAAATTACATAATATGATTTTTAAAAGCTGAAGTGATTACCTTTATTTATTTGTTAGAATATGTATAACCCAATATTTGAACTAATTGCAAAAGTTGAAAAATCTAAATCTACTGATTAATCAGTAAAATAATCAATGATTAGTCAATTAATCGGCCTAATAATCATTAGATTAATCGATTATCAAAATAATCATTTGATGCAGCTCTACAGTAAACACTAATTTCTGGTGGAGCTGCGACTCACTGTTGATGATGGAAATGTCCCGGCCCTTGTAGTGCTCAGCGAGGGTGATGGACGAGCCCTGTCCAGATGCCACGATGCGCACCGTCCGGCCGCTGTCCCCGCAGTCCAGGTGAACGGAGGAGCCGAGCTCGGAGCCGTGGACCGCCAGCGTGTCGGGGAAGCGGAAGGCGTCACGGCTGCGATCGCGGCAGTAAGACTTGTACCACCACTGGATGACTGGAGCCTGAGAGGAGATGCTGGTGTAATGACACGGCAGAACCACTGACTGGAAGAGCATCGCAAAGCGCCGCTCGTCGCGGACGGAGACCTGCACAGCCTCACACACCGACACCGCTGAGACCAGACCAGACCGGACAGGAGAGAGAGAAACACAAGACAGTGTGATTGACAGATCATGAGTGGAAAAACACAGAACATGAAGACATGATCACACAATATATGCTGACATCAATAAATGATCTTTGATCATAAATAAACCATAAAAACTGAGGTGTGTGAGTGTGTGTTTCTGTCTGCTGCAGAACACTCTTCAACTCCCTGCACACTGTCATTATCCTCATTATTGAGAGTGGCTGATTCAGCACAGTGTGTGTGAGTACCCAAAAGTGAGCTAACCTGACAAAATCTCAAAAAAGCTCTCTTTGGAAACAGCCTTATTTGTAAAATGGTTATAAAAATAAAGTAAACAAAGTTTTTTTTGAAATTGTAAAAATACAGAAAGTTTTTTGTAAGGGGTAGTGTTAGGTCAGAAAAATGTATAACCATCTGTTTATAAAATACAACAGAAGTCTATGTAGTGAAGTCTACGTCCCCATTTAGATAGCTAAGTAAATGTGTGTGTGTATGTATATAGGTTCCTCCTCCATCGTATGACCAAATGTCCTCACAATGATAGTGAAACCTGACTTTTAGACCAGCATTTATAGACATTCTGAACTCTATTGGAATTGACAACGTGTCAGGACCTACTTATTGTCAAAATCATACTCTAGATTTAATACTGTCACATGGAATTGATGTTAACGGCATTGAAATTCTGAGGCAAAGTGTTAATATCTCAGATCATTATCTAGTCTTGTGATAAAACTCCATAAAGCTAAAACTGTAAATTCTACTCCTTGTTACAAATATGGTAGAACCATCACTTCTACCACAAAAGACTGCTTTGTAAGTAATCTTCCTGACTTATCTCAGTTCCTCAGCATATCCAATAGCTCAGAACAACTTGATGATGTAACAGTAACTAAGGACTCTCTCTTTTCTAGCACTTTAGATACGGTTGATCCTTTACGCTTAAGGAAGATCAAAGAAAACAGTCTGACTCCGTGGTATAATGAACACACTCGCACCCTAAAGAGAGCAGCCCGGAAAATGGAGCGCAGCTGGAGGAAAACAAAACTAGAGGTATTTCGTGTTGCATGGCGGGAAAGTACTTTATCTTACAGAAAAGCCTTAAAAACTGCTAGATCTGATTACTTTTCATCTCTTTTAGAAGAAAACAAACACAACCCCAAGTATTTATTCAATACAGTGGCTAAATATACAAAAACAAATATAACATCAGCAGGTGCTGACATTTCCCAACAACACAGTAGTAATGATTTTATGAACTACTTTACTTCCAAGATCGATACTATTAGAGATAAAATTGTAACCATGCAGCCATCAGCTAATGCATGCATTATAGATCCCCTGAGGAACAATTCCACTCATTTTCTTCTATAGCTGTAATGAATCCTGTCCGTGATCTTTCATCTGCTCACCACCAGAGGCCGCCTTCCGATTACATAGACATTCACACAACACAGACTGTTACATGCCACTCTATCAAAAACTTCATTTCCCATAATCCTTTGCCCGGACTCATCAGCACTCACTGTTTGCACCTGTGTCTCATTTACACTGTCTGCTCACCCTATATAAGCCTGGTTTAGTTTGTCATTCTTTGTGAAGTCTTGTTAGTCATTACACTGCATTTCTGAGCATTCTCCCTGGATTTACGTCTCTTGGTTTTTTGATCTCTTGCCTGTTTTTTGGATTTACCCTTTGCCTGAGTTTCCTGCTTTGTTGATTGTTTGGATTGCCTGCCTGTGTTTTGACCTGTTGCCTGTATTTTGGATCACGTCTCTGGTTTGTCCCAATAAAGCTGCATTTGGATCTCCAACCTGTCAAGTCTCAGAGCAGTTCGTTACAGAAGACTTCGCCCTTTTACAGATCCAGCAGCTGAGTGTCATCCAGATCACCATGGATCCGGTTAACCGGTTAATGTGTCTACGTCAGAGGGATTTATCGATAGAGGACTATGTACAGCAGTTTTGTGAGTTATCCTATCGTGTACCATTTGAAGAAATTGCGCTAAAGGACTTTTTTCGTTTTGGACTTAATGAGCCTATTAAATCATGGTTCCGCAGTATCGCATCAGATAGTGCACTATAGATCCCCTGAGGAACAATTCCACTCATTCTCTATTATAGGAGAGGAAGAATTGTATAAACTTGTTAAATCATCTAAACCAACAACATGTGTGTTAGACCCTATTCCATCTAAACTACTAAAAGAGCTGCTTCCAGAAGTCATAGATCCTCTTTTGGCTATTATTAATTCATCATTGTCATTAGGATATGTCCCCAAAACCTTCAAATTGGCTGTTATTAAGCCTCTCATTAAAAAACCACAACTTGACCCCAAAGATCTAGTTAATTACAGACCGATCTCAAATCTCCCTTTTCTGTCAAAGATACTAGAAAAGGTAGTATCCTCACAATTATATTCCTTCTTAGAGAAAAATGGTATCTGTGAGGAATTCCAGTCAGGATTTAGACCGTATCATAGTACTGAGACTGCTCTCATTAGAGTTACAAATGACCTGCTTCTATCATCTGATCATGGTTGTATCTCTTTATTAGTTCTACTGGATCTTAGCGCTGCGTTCGACACTATCGACCACAACATTCTTTTGAATAGACTAGAAAACTTAGTTGGCATTAGTGGAAGTGCCTTAGCATGGTTCAAATCGTACTTATCTGACCGCCATCAGTTCGTAGCAGTAAATGAAGAGGTATCATATCGATCACAAGTGCAGTATGGAGTACCTCAAGGCTCAGTACTAGGGCCGTTACTTTTCACGCTTTACATGTTACCCTTGGGAGATATTATCAGGAGACATGGTGTTAGCTTTCACTGTTATGCTGATGATACTCAGCTCTATATTTCTTCACGGCCCGGTGAAACACACCAAATTGAGAAACTAACGGAATGTATAGTCGATATAAAAAACTGGATGACGAGTAACTTCTTACTGCTAAATTCTGAAAAAACAGAGGTGTTAATTATCGGACCTAAAAACCCCACATGTCATAACCTAGAACACTATCTAACACGTGACGGCTGCTCTGTCAATTCTTCTTCATCAGTTAGGAACCTAGGTGTGCTGTTTGATAGCAATCTTTCATTTGAAAGCCATGTTTCTAGTATCTGTAAAACTGCGTTTTTCCATCTCAAAAACATATCTAAATTGCGACCTATGCTCTCAACGTCAAATGCAGAAATGCTAATTCATGCGTTTATGACCTCAAGGTTAGACTATTGTAATGCTTTACTGGGTGGTTGTTCTGCACGCTTGATCAATAAACTACAGTTGGTCCAAAATGCAGCAGCTAGAGTCCTTACTAGAACCAGGAAGTATGACCATATTAGCCCGGTTCTGTCAACACTGCACTGGCTCCCTATCAAACATCGGATAGATTTTAAAATCTTGTTAATTACTTATAAAGCCCTGAATGGCTTAGCTCCTCAGTACTTGAGCGAGCTCTTATCACATTATAGTCCTCCACGTCTGCTGCGTTCTCAAAACTCTGGCCATTTGATGATACCTAGAATATCAAAATCGACTGCGGGCGGCAGATCCTTTTCCTATTTAGCGCCCAAACTCTGGAACAATCTACCTAACACTGTTCGGGAGGCAGACACACTGTGTCAGTTTAAATCTAGATTAAAGACACATTTCTTTAACCTGGCTTACACATAACACACTAATACACTTCTATTATTCAAATCCATTAAAGGATTGTTAGGCTGCATTAATTAGATCAACCGGAACCGGGAACACTCCTCATAACACACGATGTACTCGTTACATCGTAAGAAGAATGGCATCTACGCTAATATTTGTCTGTTTCTTTATTATTCTGTTTCTCAGTCCGTGTCCGGATCAGATGGCGCCGGGAGATGATGTCTGCGACCCTGACCGTCGGCGGAGGCCGGACACCTGGATGAGCCCCGGGGACATATCCCCAGTGAAGACCTCGACTTAAATACAATAAAACTTAAAATTAAACAAAATAACTATAATATAATAAAATACCTAACTACATAATACTATTATTGTTAGAAATTGCAACAATATAGAAATAGAAATATAATACATTTATACATTTAAAATTTAATTAATACAATAAGTAAAAAAATAAATAATAATATCCTGGCCAGAGGAGAACTGGCCCCCTGACTGAGCCTGGTTTCTCCCAAGGTTTTTTTTCTCCATTCTGTCACAGAGGGAGTTTTCGTTCCTTGCCGCTGTCGCCTCTGGCTTGCTCAGTTGGGGACACTTAATTTCTAACGATTATCGTCAATTTGATTTCATATATACTATTTAAACTAAACTGAGCTAGACAATGACATCTCTGAATTCAATAATGAAATGCCTTTAACTGAAAATTGAGTGTTTAATCTTATTATTATACATTACTGACACTCTATCCAATTTGATACTGTTAAGTGCTTTGACACAATCTGTATTGTTAAAAGCGCTATATAAATAAAGATGACTTGACTATTAAATCATGGTTCCCTGAAGGAAAGTTCAATTGTAGTTTAAAGGACTTTATGGACTATGCACTTATTTTAAGCGGCTCTGCGTTCACTGTGGATGTCGTTGAGGAGGAACATGGCACCACACCAGAGTCTGTTCACATAATGGCTGCCGGTCAAGAGCCTCTTCGCAAGATGGCTGCCAACACAGAGACTCGTTGCAAAATGGCTGCCAACACAGAGACTCGTTGCAAAATGGCTGCCAACATAGAGACTTACCATGAAATGGCTGCCAACACAGAGGCTGTTTGCAAAAGGACCTCCAGATCAGAAACTTTCCACAAAATGGCTGCCTTTCCTGAGTCTCTTCCCATCATGGCCACTCTTCCTGAGTCAAGTCAAGTCACAGATGATCATCATGAGTCACGTCACGTCTCAGCTGATCTTCCAGAGTCACGTCTCGTCTCAGCTGATCTTCGAGAGTCTCGTCACGTCTCAGCTGATTGTCCAGAGTCTCGTTACGTCACCGCCGATCTTCCAGAGTCTCGTTACGTCACCGCTGATCTTCCAGAGTCTCGTTACGTCACCGCCGATCTTCCAGAGTCTCGTTACGTCACCGCTGATCTTCCAGAGTCTCGTCACATCACCGCCAATCTTCCAGAGGCACACCCTGTCACGTCTGATCTTCCAGAGCCTCGCCATGTCTCGTCTGATCTTCCAGAGCCTCGCCATGTCTCGTCTGATCTTCCAGAGCCATTTCACGTCATGTCTGCCACCCCAGAGCCACGTCCTGTTGCGGTTGTCGTACCGCAACCCTCCACCGTCCTATCAAGGGAACCTGTCATCAAGCATTAGAGGTTGGCATCCAGCGCTGGTGTCAGCACGCACAGCTGGTATCCCCAAACCATAATCACTCTAGTCCTCCTTCTCATGAACTCATTCCCCTGTCTGCAGCACTTCCCACATGGGGGGTTGCTTTATGGTGTATCTGGGCTGCGTACACCACCGCCGATTTGCTAGAGGTGGCGGCGCCGGCTACAAAATCTCCAGAGGTGCCAGCTTACGCTGCGGAACCTCCCGAGGTAGCAGTGGCCGCTACTGTGTTCCCAGAGGCCATGGTGTCCGCTGCAGTCTCTTCAGAGGTGGCGGCGCAGGCTGCAGAACTTCCCGAGATGGCGACACTTGCCTCAGTTCCTTGTGTGGTGGTGGCGCCCAGTGATGATCTCCGTGAACTGTCTGTTCCGGCTGAGGAGGCCATTAATGAACTTTTGTCTGCTCATGTCACGGCCTATGAACTATTGTCCTGTCCTGCACTGGTCAAGGAGACCATTTCTGAATCCCCAGACATGCCTGTCATGGTCACTGAACTCTCATCCTGTCCTGATGCTGTCAAAGAGACCATTTCTGAATCCCCAGTCATGCCTGTCATGGTTACTGAACTCTGTTTGTCCAGCCACGGCTATGGAGGCTGTCTATGAACTCCCTGTCTGTCCAGCCACGGCTATGGAGGCCGTTGGTGAGCTCCCTGTCTGTCCTGTCACTGCTATGGAGGCCGTCTGTGAACTCCCTGTCCATCCCAACCCGACCTTAAAGGCCGTCTGCGAACTCTCTGCCTGTCCTGTCATGGATATGGAGGCCGCTTGTGAACTCCCTGTTTGTCACGTCACGGCTATGGAGGCCGGTTATGAACTTTTCCCCTGCTCTGAACCGACCGAGGATGCCATCTCTGAATTCTCATCCTGTTCTAAACCCGTCATGGTGACCAATCATGAGCTATTGTCCTGTCCCGATCCAGCCGAGGAGGCTACCTATGAACTCTCAGTCCTGTCTGTCACAGCCAAGGATGCTGTCTGTGAACTTCCTGACTGTTCTGTTGCGGCTGCAAGGGCCATTCTGGAACTCTCAATCCTGCCTGTTGCAGCTACTAAAGCCGTAAATGAACTTTCTGTCTGACCTGTTTCAGTCAATGAAACTGTCTCTGAATTATCTGTCAGTCCAGTTTCCCTCAAAGAATTTGATGTTGACCCCTCTGTCTGTCCAGATTCTATTAAGGCCTGTCCAGTTTCAGTCACCGAAATGTCTACCAGTTCAGTTTCTGTTAATCCATCTAATTTTGAACAATCAGTCTGTCTGGTTCCCACTAATGAGTCTGATTCTGAGTCATCTGTCTGTTCTGTTTCAAACAATGAGCTTGAATTTGACCAATCTTTCTATCCCATTCCTTTCAATACATTTGATTATGAACCGTCTATCTGTCCAGTCTCAGTTGTTTTCCCTAGGTCCCAGTCTCTGCCATGGGTCTCCGCTCCGTCTGCTCCATCCTGGTGGTCTTCTGCTCTGTCGTGGTGGTCTTCTGTTCCGTCTGCTCCACCCTGGTGGGCTCCTGCTCCGTCTGCTCCGCCCTGGTGGGCTCCTGCTCCGTCAGCTCCGCCCTGGTGGGCTTCTGCTCCGTCTGCTCCGCCGAGGAGGCCTTTTGTTCCGTCTGCTCTGCCCTGGTGGGCTCCTGCTCTGTCTGCTCCGCCCTGGTGGGGTTCTGCTCCGTCTGCTCTACCCTGGTGGGCTTCTGCTCCGCCATGGGGATCTTCGGACCTGTCTGCTCTGCTGTGGTGGTCCTCAACTCCACTAGAGCTGCCGGCTCCATCCTGGTTCCCTGTTCTGCCGGTCCTGCCTCAGTCCCAAGGTCTTAGACTTCCACATGGACCTGGCCCTCCATCCCTCCCCCTGTTTCGCCTCTGCTCCACCGCCCTCCTGGTTTGTACCGTGTTTGGAGCATCTGGAAGCCGCTCTTTGGGGGGAGGCTCTGTCATGAATCCTGTCCGTGATCTTTCATCTGCTCACCACCAGAGGCCGCCTTCCGATTACATAGACATTCACACCACACAGACTGTTACATGCCACTCTATCAAAGACTTCATTTCCCATAATCCTTTGCCTGGACTCATCAGCACTCACTGTTTGCACCTGTGTCTCATTTACACTGTCTGCGCACCCTATATAAGCCTGGTTTAGTTTGTCATTCTTTGCGAAGTCTAGTTAGGTGTTACACTGCATTTCTGAGCATTCTCCCTGGATTTATGTCTCTTGGTTTTTTGATCTCTTGCCTGTTTTTTGGATTTACCCTTTGCCTGAGTTTCCTGCTTTGTCTATTGTTTGGATTGCCTGCCTGTGTTTTGACCTGTTGCCTGTATTTTGTATCACGTCTCTGGTTCGTCCCAATAAAGCTGCATTTGGATCTCCAACCTGTCAAGTCTCAGAGCAGTTCGTAACAACAGCAAAGGAATAATTGTATAAACTTGTTAAATCATTTATCCAACAACATGTATGTTAGACCCTATTCCATCTAATGGCGAGTTCACACTGCACGATTTTAGCCCTGATTTTGCCTTGCCGACAGGTTTTGCGAAATCGCCGTCAAATGCCCAAAATCGGAGGCAAATCGGAGCTCGTTCACGCGAGCGACAGTCACGCAGTGTGAATTATCAAAGACGTGATCTGAGAGAATCGCAGATGCGCCACCGACGCCCGTGAAATATTTGGCATGCTAAATATCTGGAGCTGTCGGCGATTCAGAATCCTGCTGTGTGAAATGAGTTCTGACTGAAACATACATCGGCGATGACCTACAGCCAATGAGAGAGCAAGATACAGGGCAGCGGGAAGTTCAGGGAGGAACTTTTTTTGCATTTTTCCCCATATTATTATTAAGCAATTAGCCATGCACAAACAACATGGCAATATCGGTACATATTGGTACATACAATGTACAGAACAGGTGCATGAAGAAATATATGTGTGTGTATATTTATATATATATATATATATATATATATATATATATATATATATATATATATATATATATATAAAATAAAATTAATCATAAAAGGGGGCTAGGGTTGAATTATTTTCTTCTATGAAGGAAAAAAAAATTTATTGTATTTTTATTTTTCATCCCTTTGAGGGCTTTTGAATAAGAAATAAACTCACAAAACGTTGGTTTCACTTTCAAGTAGTTAGATTTATGTATATAAATTTTTCCCAGCAGAAGTATGTTGTTAACAAGGAAGTCATCTTTGTTACTGTTTGATCAAGGAAGAGACCACAATATCAGTGTGATCTTGCGTTATTTTCTTATCACTTCTCGCATGCGTTTGGTTGTGAAATGTAGTTTGCAGATCAGACAGAGTTGTCGGCGATTTTTCCTATTGTAAAGTCATCCATCGTGCAATGTGAACACAGCAGCAACTGACTGCTACCCCAGATAGTCGTGCAGTGTGAAAACAACGATGATCCGATGACTTTGAAAATCATGCAGTGTGAACTCGGCATAAGCTACTAAAAGAGGTGCTTCCAGAAGTCACAGATCCTCTTCTGAATATTAGTAATTCGTCATTGTCATTAGGATATGTCCCCAAAACCTTCAAACTGGCTGTTATTAAGTCTCTCATTAAAAAAAACACAACTTGACCACAAGGAATTAATTAATTACAAGCAGTGAGTCAAACCCTGTGGCGTAAAGCAGCAGCAGCGCAGGATCCGGAGAGAATGAATGATCAGGCAGTGAACTATCCCAGAACATTCTCAAGTTTATTAGTGAAGATGAGTCATATTTATATGAGACAGATTCATGCAGTTAGTGCACACACACACACACACAAGTGTATCTCCTCTGAGCTTCTGAATATCTGCTATCAATCTAGTCGGTCAACAGAAGAGCTGTTTTCAGATTGTGGTGGGTTTATAAAGTAACACACCCAGAAACAGCTGGTTTAAATCTGACCTGCAGGATTCAGACAGACAGACAGACAGCAGCAGGGAGTGTTCACTAGTAAGGGAACAGATCATGTGTCTGATAAGAAAGGTCTTTAGATGACTTTCACTTCAGATGCTTTTAAAACTCTAAAACTGCAGTGAATCAAATTAAACTGCTGTGGAAATGTGTTGTGAAACTAAATTCAGACTAGATTAATGAATAAATGGAAAAATGAGTATTTTTGTGTTTTCGTCTAGCCTATCTATCTGTCAGGCATAGGCAGAGACAGGAACACAACTTCTTACAGTAAAACCTTACAAATTCCACATTTCTCTGCATCTCAGTGGCAAACAGAGCAGTGTGGATGATGAGGGTTAAAGAAGCTCATGATTATAGAGGCTTTGCAACCCACATCATTATTACACAGTCACTAGTTGAGAGGTGTATCTGCTCCGTAAGCAGTTTTACATCGTTACCATGGTGATCAAACAAGTGCTGTAACAGTTTAACTGTTTCTACTACTGAAGACGATCGTTTAATGTTACTATATGTAACAGCTGCGAAACTCCTCTCCAAATAAAGCAAAAACTCGAAACGAACGTGAATCACGTGAAGTGATTGTGCTGATAAAGATCATACGCCACATTTACTGTACATACAGCTGAACGCAGATTTACTGTACTATATTTCTCGTTAACAAAGAAGGAGCTGGTAGTTTCTGGACTGCAGTGACGGATCAACAGTGAAAAGCGAGAAAACAACCTGCTGCTCAACTTCTGCAAACTCTCGGAAAGTGACGCACCTGTGAAGACCAAGAGCGAGATCCCACATCTGAGGAGAGAAAGCGCTTTAAACCGCTCTGTTCTGTGAGCCATCGCGGAATCTCTGCCGTGTTTCGATCGTGTCTTTCTCTTCAAGTTTGTTCTGCGTCTCGAGAGTAACGGGTCTGCGCGCGCCCGCCCCCGGCGCGGTCACGCGTTACCGAGAACATTTGTGACCCTGGAGCACAAAACCAGTCATAAGGTTCAATTTTTTTGAAGTTGATATTTATACACAATCTGAAAGCTGAATAAATAATCTTTCCATTGATGTATGGTTTGTTAGGATAGGACAATATTTGGCTGAGATACAACTATTTGAAAATCTGGAATCTGAGGGTGCAAAAAAATCTAAATATTGAGAAAATCACCTTTAAAGTTGTCCAAATGAAGTTCTTAGCGATGCATATTACTAATCAAAAATTAAGTTTTGATATATTTACGGTAGGAAATTTACAAAATATCTTCATGGAACATGATCTTTACTTAATATCCTAATGATTTTTGGCATAAAAGAAAAATGGATAATTTTGACCCATACAATGTATTGCTACAAATATACCTGTGCTACTTATGACTGCTTTTGTGCTCCAGCGTCATATTTCAGGAGTTTCAGCAACATTATTACAGACATTCATCATTTCATTATTTTCTAACCCTGTTCTCTCGAAAAACTCGTCAGAAGTAAATACAAAGCATAAACAATAAATCTCTATGAGAAAACGCAAACCTTATTTAATGCTTCAGTTTTCCCGTACAGATTTTACAAACAGCAAACCGTTTAAAATGTTAACGATCTTCATGTTCGTCTAAGTTTGAAGTTTGAGATTGGACTTGTATCAATAATGATTTCGCCCTCTAGTGTTTCTATCATGTGTAGCAGCTCATCCCTTACGAAAATTAACCATCCTTTCACCACAAATAAAGCCAAAAAATAAAAAAATAAAAAACATGGTTACTATAGTTAAACCATGGTAACCACAAATTAACCACGGTTTTGCTACACTTACCATAGTTTAACTATGGTATTTGTATTAAAACTGTGGTTATACAAATGGTAATCAATACGCCAAAACACCATGGTTGCTACACTTTTACTACAATAAAACTATGGTTAATTTTCTTAAGGGATGTAAGGGACCGGGGCTTGTTGTCACACACTCTGTAACACTGTAACACGGTAACAACATGTATTTTTAACTGAACCACTTCTAAACGTTATTGATTCATTCATTCAGTCATTCGTTGACTGATTCATTAAGTGATCCATTGATTGTGAATTTTATTCTTAAATTCTAAAATTATATTTTTGTCTAGTGATTAAAACATAAACTTAATAAAGGGTTTCCTGTAGTTCAAACAGTAGATCATATGTGACTACATGCAAATGTTCAGCATCTGTCATGTCAACATGTTAAGGTGTTTGTCAAAATATACACTTTCTAAAAATACTTTCACACTGAGAAATAATAACTGGAGTAAAAAACATGTATTTAATGATTGTCATGTAGCATCCTACAAAATAAATTACATGAGAAACAGTTTCAGAATGTATGTAGAAATCAATAAAGACCATAACAAATGAATCATAAAAAACAGCATGATCTTCTCTAGGTTGAACAACACATTTATGTCATATACATGTAAATATGTTTTCCTTGACATGATTCAACTTTAATGTTAAGAATAATTATATTTAATTACATCTTAGCTGAAAATGGCCTTGTGCAAAACTCACAGATTGACATCATCAAGAGCAACAGAACAGGACCACTTTTCATAACAATGAATCATAATGACGAGAGAAGTCGTTGGACAATAGATAGTTAAATGGGTTATAGTTAGGAAACTAACCACCACAGTTCAGCTTCACTCTGTCATAGTTTAAAACAGAAGCCTGAATGTTAAACAACTGAATCAGGAACTTCAGTGAAACCCGTTTGTCCACCAACAGAAGACTTGTGCTTGAATGTTTTATTCTGAAACAATACAAAAATAAAGCAATGGGCTGAAACTGAAAACTGAAATAAACTGAAATCTAATATTTTCACACTAATTATTCCTATAAATGCACTTAAGAAGACATGAGTTAAGAACATGAGGGAGGAAAATCCCACATGAAACATGTCAACAAAGATCTGAAAAGTAAAGAAACAGAACTACATAAGAGACGAGGCGCTTTCGAACATAGACATGAATACAGCAATGGCCTTTCACAATACAACTGAACAGCAGTAAAATCAAAGCAAACCAACCCCATCATCCTGCTTACACACCACTATAAGAGTATTTCACATTAAAAAATATAAACACATAAGAAACTAAATGGCCACAACACTGAAGTGTGTCAGTGGTAGATTTATTAAAGCCCTTTTAGGCTATGTTCACTGCTGCAGCGTCTGTTTTACGTTATAATCCTATGGAGTAAACCGTGTTTTCAAAAAAAAAGTCCTGAGCGCTTTTTAAAATGCCAAAAAAAGTTAAACTTTTCTGAAAAAAAAAAAAAAAACGCCCTATGTCAAGCACCTTTTTGACAACTGACCAATGAGAAGCAAGCAGCGAGTCGTTTCCATAACAACAAAAACAACAAGAAAAAATGGTGAAGATAGCCGGTAGATAGATCGTACTAGTTTTGGAGCACATGGAGTTGTATGATAAGAGCACAAATCTATATAGTCTAAAATATGCCGCAAACCGTGCATCATCCAACTGGAGCTCCTGGACCAAATTGTTGTAAGCACCATACTGTTTCCTTCCCTGTATAAAGGCCAAAGTATACTTTTTTTTTCATGCGTACGTTAGCGTACGCGTACAGTCATACGCACAGCCTTGCAAAGTATACTTCATTTGACTCGTACGCATACACAGACGTTCAACGCATGCGCTCTGCACTAAATTGCAATACCTCACCTGACCTAACAGGGCCAGTGTTTGGCAATCTCTCGCAATGAGTTAAAACCCATATACAGTGGGTACGGAAAGTATTCAGACCCCCTTAAATTTTTCACTCTTTGTTATATTGCAGCCATTTGCTAAAATCATTTAAGTTCATTTTTTTTCCTCATTAATGTACACACAGCACCCCATATTGACAGAAAAACACAGAATTGTTGACATTTTTGCAGATTTATTAAAAAAGAAAAACTGAAATATCACATGGTCCTAAGTATTCAGACCCTTTGCTGTGACACTCATATATTTAACTCAGGTGCTGTCCATTTCTTCTGATCATCCTTGAGATGGTTCTACACCTTCATTTGAGTCCAGCTGTGTTTGATTATACTGATTGGACTTGATTAGGAAAGCCACACACCTGTCTATATAAGACCTTACAGGTCACAGTGCATGTCAGAGCAAATGAGAATCATGAGGTCAAAGGAACTGCCTGAAGAGCTCAGAGACAGAATTGTGGCAAGGCACAGATCTGGCCAAGGTTACAAAAAAATTTCTGCTGCACTTAAGGTTCCTAAGAGCACAGTGGCCTCCATAATCCTTAAATGGAAGACGTTTGGGACGACCAGAACCCTTCCTAGAGCTGGCCGTCCGGCCAAACTGAGCTATCAGGGGAGAAGAGCCTTGGTGAGAGAGGTAAAGAAGAACCCAAAGATCACTGTGGCTGAGCTCCAGAGATGCAGTCGGGAGATGGGAGAAAGTTGTAGAAAGTCAACCATCACTGCAGCCCTCCACCAGTCGGGGCTTTATGGCAGAGTGGCCCGACGGAAGCCTCTCCTCAGTGCAAGACACATGAAAGCCCGCATGAAGGACTCCAAGATGGTGAGAAATAAGATTCTCTGGTCTGATGAGACCAAGATAGAACTTTTTGGCCTTAATTCTAAGCGGTATGTGTGGAGAAAACCAGGCACTGCTCATCACCTGTCCAATACAGTCCCAACAGTGAAGCATGGTAGTGGCAGCATCATGCTGTGGGGGTGTTTTTCAGCTGCAGGGACAGGACGACTGGTTGCAATTGAGAGAAAGATGAATGCGGCCAAGTACAGGGATATCCTGGACGAAAACCTTCTCCAGAGTGCTCAGGACCTCAGACTGGACCGAAGGTTTACCTTCCAACAAGACAATGACCCTAAGCACACAGCTAAAAAAATGAAGGAGTGGCTTCACAACAACTCCGTGACTGTTCTTGAATGGCCCAGCCAGAGCCCTGACTTAAACCCAATTGAGCATCTCTGGAGAGACCTAAAAATGGCTGTCCACCAACGTTTACCATCCAACCTGACAGAACTGGAGAGGATCTGCAAGGAGGAATGGCAGAGGATCCCCAAATCCAGGTGTGAAAAACTTGTTGCATCTTTCCCAAAAAGACTCATGGCTGTATTAGATCAAAAGGGTGCTTCTACTAAATACTGAGCAAAGGGTCTGAATACTTAGGACCATGTGATATTTCAGTTTTTCTTTTTTAATAAATCTGCAAAAATGTCAACAATTCTGTGTTTTTCTGTCAATATGGGGTGCTGTGTGTACATTAATGAGGAAAAAAATGAACTTAAATGATTTTAGCAAATGGCTGCAATATAACAAAGAGTGAAAAATTTAAGGGGGTCTGAATACTTTCCGTACCCACTGTAAATATCTTTGTATTCTTTCATACTACAGTTGTACAAATGAGGATATTTTCTAACCTCTTTTCGCAATCTCTCGTCTATGTAGGCCTCCACTGTCGCTGTAGCTAACCCGCATTCTGGTTTGTTCTGTTTATGCAGTTTTTCTTCAGCTACCTGAATCGATACCCCCACGGCAGCATTGCCACCTTGCGGATAAACTAATTACTGCAAGAGAGTTAAATGCACATGTGCGACCTGCGCATACAAAGTACGCACGGTTACAAAAATCCAGCGATGCGCGTACAGTATGCGCGTACTATTCTGAAGACGAAATTCGCATAACGTGCACTGTAAAAAGTGAAGTATACTTTGGCCTTAATGTCGCAAACCCACAAACGTCGTTCGTATTTCTGAGGAGCAACTCCGCGTTTGCTGAACTCAGTTCCTCAGTTCTTTGGGTTTATTCGGTGGAACGCTGGGCGGACTGTCATAGCGGTTGGAGTAACGGTCGCTGTCGTAGCGATCATCATAACGGTCTCTGCGATCAGTGTAGCGGTCGCGACGGTCATTGTAGCGGTCTCTGCGATCATCGTAACAATCTCTGCGATCATCGTAACGATCTCTGCGATCATCGTAACGATCTCTGCGATCATCGTAACGATCTCTGCGATCAGTGTAGCGATCTCTGCGATCATCGTAACGATCTCTGCCGTCATCGTAACGATCTCTGCCGTCGTCGTAACGATCTCTGCCGTCGTCATAACGATCTCTACCTTCGCGCTGGTCGCGCCGGTCGTCTCTGTCATTCCTCTCGGTCACTGCGATCGTCTCATCTGTCGGTGTAGTGATCTCTTCGGTCATCGTAGTCACTGCGGCAATCCTAGCTCCTCTCGCTGCGGTCATCCAGCGGATCGCGTCTGTCTGCGCTTTTCATGCGACACTCTTCCTCATAGTTCACGTGTTCTTCACGGTCATCCTCTCTCCCTTCAGGGTCCTTGTCTGTGATCTCTCCTCCTTCAGGAGTCCTGCGAACACAGAGGAATAAAGCTTAGTTGACGCCCTCAGCGACGGATGTGCGAGATGTGTTTCTCGCATACCCCATTGCGTATTCCTCAGCCTTTTCCCTCCTGCGACGTCAGTAGCAGCAGCAGCAGATGATGATTCCCACAATAAGAGCCACGCACACAACGCCCCCGATGATCCCTGCTGTGGAGGCGATGTTCTTGGACGCTACAAGAGAAGAGATGGTTGGGTTAGTCAGCATTATAGCTTAAGATCAGTTCTTGATGAAAAGCTGCAGTGTTTCTTACGTGGATTGACGCGCAGGGTCACATTACACGTCGCAGATCTGATTTCGTTGGCAGACGTGCAGATGTAGAAACCGGACGTGTCTATGGAAATATTGAAGAGCGACAAAACCCCGTTTTCTGAGGAGAGATGGATGCACACTCGTAAGTGATGCAGGAGAAGGTGGTTTATATGGAGTCAAATCAATGCCACATATACTTGCAAAAGAATTGAAGTATTGCAAAAGAAAATAAAGTTTTGCAAATGATAATGTTTTTTTTCCCCATCCCCATGTCAAAAAAATGCCAGAAAGTGAAATGCACAGAAACGTGAAGTGCAAAGGGAAAAATGGTATTCTTTATTTTTGTTTGCAAAATGCCTTTTTCTCACAGTACTTTATTTTCATTTGCAATTCTTTATTTTTGTTTGCAAAAAGCACATTTATTTTGTTCTCAATACTTTCATTTTTGTTTGCAAAACTTCAAATCTTTTGCAAGTATATGTGGCATTGATTTGACTCCATAGGTTTCAGCATGTATTTGAGCAGCGTCACACACGCGCACGATCAGTGGCCTTGAGCGGCAGCGGTTGAAGGATGTTACTGACGCTGTAGCTTTGCCATTTGTAGGTCGGTGTCGGCATTTCCTACTTGGAGCGGCAGGTCAGCTCGATATTCTGGAAGTATTCTGCCTTCCTGACAACATTGCAGATGGGTGTCGATGGAGCCACTGGCACACAAGAACACACACATCATCGAAGCATGCACACTTATGACCCAGGCAGGCAAAATGAGTGTGCATGCACACAGGATAATTTTGAGCTACATGCAAAAAAAGTGAAAAATATAGATATGTCAAATTTGCGGTTTTCACAAAAATGAGGTCATTAAGCCCTCATCTAGCGATCCCAATGCTCCAAATAGTAATTAAACATCTACAATTATCTTTATTTGTAAGTTTTCTCCTTTTCTCCCGTATAAAGTGCGCGATCCCGATAAATATACATATATGCACAGAATTACAGTATTTAAGTTCACGCAAACATAATCTGTTGTCTTAAAGGGTTAGTTCACCCAAAATTAAAATTAGCCTATGTTTTACTCACCCTTAAGGCATCCTAGGTGTATATGATTTTCTTCTTTCAGACTAATCCAATCCAAGTTATATGAAAAATTATCCTGGCTCTTCCAAGCTTTATAATGGCAGTGAATGGCTGTTATTTTTCAACAGTCCAAAAGAAGTCCAATAAAGCGCATCCATCATAATAAAACGTGCCTCACACAGCTTCATTCACGGAGAGTGAATGAAAGCCTCCTGTAGCGAATTTTTAAGAAAAATACCCATATTTAAAACCATATAAACTGTTTTCTCTAGTTTGTGCAAACTGTCGTATGTGGAAGTCGTTCCGGCGGATGATGTAGGACATATGCATAGCGTAAACTCCAGTGAGAATATGCTTGTCTCGCGAGAACCAACGTTTGTTTACAGGAGCAAAGGAAGCAAAGTTTCCTTACTTTAGCAAAGGAAAACCAGTCTCCTCTTGGCTTATATCGAAATCCTTTGACATTTTTCTTTACAAATCTTTGTTTTGTACTTCTAATTCATGACCGGTGTTTTGTTTTGTTCTCTCCTCTGTGCTTCTGCGTTCATCACTTCTCGTCCCTTGTCATCTGCCGGAAAGGCGTTCTATGGTGAACGACAGTTAGCGGAAGCTAGAAATCAGTGATTATAACATTTTAAATATGGATATTTTTCTTACAAAAGCTCATTGATTTGCTACAGGAGGCCTTTATTCACCCCCCGGAGCCTTGTGAGGCACTTTTTATTATGGATGGATGCGCTCTCTTGGGCTCTTTTTTTGGACTGTTGAACAGAAACACCCACCCACTGCCATTATAAAGCATGGAAGAGCCAGGACATTTTTAAATATAACTCTGATTGTATTCGTCTGAAAGAAGAAAGTCATATACACCTAGGATGCCTTGAGGGTGTGTAAATCATGGGCTAAAAGGGAACCACTTGCTGCTCTTGATTAAACTGCTTTTGTTGTTTTAATAATCGATTTATTTGTAACGAACACACTAAATGGATTTTTACATTTGATTATTTGTTTTTCCTATTTGAATGTTTTTATTTAGATGTAAAATGAAAAAGGTAATGCATTATTTTGTTTCTTTCTAATACTTGTATACTTTTTTTTTGCATCTGTTCTTATTTATAATAACAAAGATAAAATAAAAATAGCTACACTGTGATTATTAATATAGTAATTATTATTAAGAAAAGAATTCAAGGAAAAGATGCAATGTTGCTTGGTGATTTTGCTTTGGAACCTTCAGAAAACTTTGTGTTTTGAATTTAATAGTCTTGTTTTATTAATTTTATTTATGAGTTTCTTTTTATTCTGTTCTGTACAGCACTTTGGTCAACTTCAGTTGTTTTTAAATGTGCTTTACAAATAAATATTGTAAAAAAACAAAAAACAAAAAAAAAAACCTTTAACTAGATTTTTCTCAAAATTGATTTCAAATGGGTGTAGCTCAGTCATTTTTTGTCTGATTCTGACAAATCATACATCATTTTTGAAAATGTGCTCATTGTGACTCATTTTGCCGGCACAGGTCACATGTATTCATCTGCACTGGACTTGATTGTTGATTACTGAAGAGATCTGACCACTGATGTTCATAAGCATCTCTCTGAAGGGTTCGGCGGATGGCGGCATGTCTTACCCAGGACTATGAGTTTTGCCGTGTCAGACAGACGGCCCTCCTCATCCTCCGGATCCTGAACTTTGCACTCGTAGTCCCGTGTGTCGGTGCTGGTGACGCTCTGGAGCTGCAGGTTGGCTGTTCCTTTTGCCATATCCACCACTATGTTTGCCCTGCCTTTATATTTCTTGTATACTGTCATTTTATTCCCGTTAGTGAAGTAACCAATGACGTTAATCTGTATAAAAACAGTACAATCAATTAATCACAAAACATTAATAGAAGCTCTATAAGAGCATGAGCACAAGTGATGTTAGGAGCTGTTCTGTACTGAATGATTCTTAGTTTAGTTGAACTGTGATGAATGTGTCTGTTTTATTGCCTCTGCCGTCCATGATATTGATGAGATAGTTGCACACGGTGTGAATGTGCAGGGTATCACCACATTATCACCCCTCGCAATCTTATATTCTTTATCTGGGATGTTTACGGTTATGCCAGAAGTCATGTGAACTCCTGTGAAACACAAAAATGTGAATATAAAGCATTTTATGAACTAAAGTTGACATTTAACACTACATCGTCTGACATTTTTTAAATGTTGTTGACAGAAGTTTCTTCTGCTTACCAAGGCTGCATTTATTTGATCAAAAACATAGGAAAAACAGGAATATTGTGAAATATATTAGTACAATTTAAAATAGATGTGATAGATTATTTTTAGGACAATAGGATTCTTTGATGAATTGAACGAAAGCAATCAGAAATGTTTCTTGAGCAGCAAATCAGCATATTAGAATGATTTCTGAAGGATCATGCGACGCTGAAGACTGGAGTAATGATACTGAAAATTCAGCTTTGATCACAGAAATAAATTACAGTTTAACAGATATTAACATAGAAAACAGCTATTTTACATCATAATAATATTTAACATTTTTTACTGTATTTTTGATCAAATAAATGCAGCCTTGGTGAACAGAAGGGACTTTCAGAAATCTTCTTTTAAAAATCTTAATATTTTTACAACTTTAACCAGTACAGTTACCAACAGAAAAATATACAAAAAAATATAATTTTTTTCACTTATATATTTTTACTGCTCAAATGTTTTTCTTTGACATCTACTGAGGTTTTTACCTTAAGAGAAAAAAATCGATTTGCACTCATTTTAGTTCATTACTGTGTAGCAGAAAGCGCTGAAATAATGTTGAAGTAATGTGTTTTTGGGGCGTTGGCTCAGAGCCGCCGCTGCAGGAAGATCTGTGACACAGTCTACAGCCAAAACAACATGATTACGATCCCATAACTGAGATTCAGGTGGAAAACTACTACCTGTCACTTTATTAGGAAAGTAACTGTTTCATTAATTATGAACTTGTAATTTTTACTCTATTCAGAGCGTATGAAGTGACCCAGTGAACTCTGTGTGATTTGCAGCCGGTATTGTGTCATTCTTCTGGATCTGGATCTGATTGATTGAATCTGAGGTGTGGCTCACCTACACACTGATGAGTAAACACACACACACACATTCACATTCAAACAGATTAAAGCTTACTAATCAGCAAAGAGCAGACATATCCCAGATATTCCCAGCGTTCCTGCCATCTCTGTGAGCGTCCAGCAGCATCTCAGGTATGAAAGGAACTGAAGGTATAGAAGACACTGAAGAAAAAAACTCACTCTGTGTGATTTATAAGCCTTTTGAAAAATGGGGACATGGGGAAATGTCCTCATAAATTACCTTCTCCTTGTAATACCTGTGTCATACCCATGTCGTTATACAAATTTGTGTCCTCATATGTCACACACACACACACACACACACACACAAGCTGATGGTTTGATCTAGTGATAATCAGTGATGTCACGATCATGTGTGAATTATGTGACCAATCACCACTGAGCAACTGATTTGCATAATTCATGAGCAGCTCAGCAGTGTCCTCTGGTGGCTAATTAAAGGATCGTTCCATCTGAGACATGCTGAAGATCTAAGAAAACACATTTACACACGTGTCAAAATCTGTAAGACACTCGTGTCATAGTATAGTAAAGTATTGATAGTATGTTTCCATTTATATTACCTGAATCAAGATAAAGTCAGTGTTTTATTTTCGTATAACCAAATAATGTAGTTCATACAAAATTAATAGTTTAGATTGACTCTGTCACAGAAAGAAGTGCTCATCCTCCACAAACCCCTTGAGCTTGTTTGTGTTTCTGTGGCAGAAGAGAGAGAAACTCGTCTCGAGATTCTTCTGTTCTGCTGCTGGATCTCAGAGAACATCAAGGCCTTTCCTTCATTCAGAGACACAGAAACACAGGAATCTCTATAAAAGAGATGAAGGAGGAGAGCGTTAGACACACAGACAGAGAGACTGATTCCAGATCAGCAGCTTAACATGACAGTTTGTTTTAAATGTCTCTTGAATTGTGACGGGAAAAAACTAAATTAAGTGAATTTTGCTTAATTTGTTTTAAGGTAATTTCCTAACCCCACTAGCAGATCATTTTACTTGTTTTAAGCAAAATGCACTTCATTTAATTTTTTTCCCCTGGAAACAAGACTAAATATCTTACATCATTTTGCTTATCTAGTAAATGCAACTTGATTTATATTTTTAGACTATATTTTGCCTAGAAACAAGACAAAAATACTAAGATTTTGTAAACAAAAACCTTCATTTTGGATGCGATTAATCGTTTGACAGCACAAATATTTTTCAAACAAAAATTCTAAGAGTATGTTTTACAAGAAAATACCATAATTTTTTTCTAATTTCTTGTTTAATTCAGTGTGTTACTTGTCATTTATTTGTAATGGTTTGTGAAATTTTAGTAATTTCTGAGTGAAAACTGTTTAGTATATGTATTGTTTTCTGTTGTGATGATTATATGCGGGTCAGTTGCATTTCATCATTTGCTTCCCTTTATCCTGAATCTGACCCGTCAGAACTGACCCGAGATCAGGAGCATCGGTGAAGAATAAACTCCTGTCATGATGTCTGTGTCTCATTCGTGATGATGGAGTTCTGGACCCATACTACATGCTGTGTGCCTCTAGAAACACTCACCTGGCATCACTTCTACTCTGGTGTCGCTCTAGAGTGATCCTAACGACCCGCTGTGAGTCCGGGCCACGCAGAGCTGATTGGCTGATGGAGGTCTTTGTTTGGAGCTGATTGGTGATAATGGAGGCTGTAATGAGCGTGTCCTCGAGCGGCGTCAGATTCGCTGAGATGCATGCTGATGAAGCGTTTAATACGCCTCGGGCCTGCCGCCGGGTGATGCGGGTCTGTGTAGCCCTTGGTGAAGCACATTTACTTCATTAATGGGCGTCTCTTGTCCTCAGAGAGTAATGACGAACTGGAATGTGCCCAAGCTTCGGAATGAGAGTGAAGAAGACCTTCCATTAGTTTCTTTCATTATATTCTATTCCTACATGTCTGTCTCAAGGTTATTATTGTAAAAAGAAAATGAAACCTACATTTAAAAAAAAAACGTGTTAACAATTTATGAGTCCACTGAAGGTGAGTTTAAGAACCCATGTGCAGTTTATTGAAAAGTAATCTCAAAATACAAACAAAGACCTGACGTGAACTGACTTGACTTGATTTGACTGGACTTGACAGAAATATGAACTCACCAACAGCAGATTTCAGGGACAATACTCGACAAAAAGCAATGGCAACATGAGGGCTATATATATCAAACAATAAGGGTCACATGACAAACTAACCAATGAGAACCAAGACACATGACTAGGACAACCAATCAGAATATAGGTGTTTGACTTGAAGCGGCGCTGCACAGAATGATCTGTGTATGACATCAAAGTACCGCGAGAGTGATTAGAAAGCATAAGGATCCATCTGCTCTTTTATGGCTCTCGAGGTACTTTGATGTCATACACGGATCATTCTGTGCAGCGCCGCTTCAAGTCGAACACACCTTATGACATACAGACAAGAGTACCACATGGCAGGAACATGAAACAAGGCAAAATATCAAAATAAAAAGACATGAACAGCTAAACCAGAAACAAAACCCAAACCCCACATTACACAATTAAAATAAAAATAATAAAAAATAAAATAAAATTTCTGAAACTTTACTAAAATACATTTTTATGACTCTAAAAATTAAATAAATAAAAAAAGTAGTTTAATTTTTTGTTTACACTTGTGTTGTGGCATGTCCTTAAACTTTCAAGCTCACCATTGCCATAACATAAAAATGACTTAACGAAGCCAAACCACAATTCAGCATTCATTAATGCAGAGATAAATGATTTCACGGTAACAGTTTGAATCCTGCAAGAAAAGATTCATGAATCCTGTGCCGCTGAACGAATCACTGAAGCATCTGATCCAAACTCATTCTTCTTTACATTTATAAGACATTAGTCATTAACTGAATCATCATATCTTGCATATTGAGTGTGTCCAGAACATACAGATCATATAACAAGCATCTGATCAACTCAAACATTAGAATCAAAGGTTAGTGTGAGGATGTTCAAGAAGAGCATTGAGAATCATCTCGAGGTGAGTAAGATGTGATTCATTTACTTCTGCTTGTTTCTTGTTTCTTCTCTTCTGTGGATTTGATCGCATGCTGCATTAATGTGAACTGATGCGGATTGTTTTGCGTCTGTGTGTTGTGTTGGTCATTCATACTAATGGCAGCTGATTGGCTGGAGTGTGTCTGTGTTTGTGATTGGCTGAGATCTGGGCTGCGTTTCCCAAACTCCAGCTCATGGTTTCACATCTCTTGTATCACTCCACACTCTTTCTTGTATCACATTCATTTGTGTGTAAATGTTGTTATTATTTCACGTCCATTTATTCATTAAGTCATATAGTTAGAGCAGTCGCTCATTATTTTCAGCCACGCTCTACTAATAAACCTGTAATTGGTGTTTTGTTTTTGTTTGACTCATTATTTGAGCAGTCAAGACATTTTGCACTCTTGTGGGTTTATATGTGACTCTGGAGCACAAAAGCAGTCATAAGTAGCACAGGTATATTTGTAGCAATAGCCAAAATTATATATTTTTTCTTTTATGCCAAAAATCATTAGGATATTAAGTAAAGATCATGTTCCATGAAGATATTTTGTAAATTTCCTACCGTAAATATATCAAAACTTAATTTTTGATTAGTAATATGCATCGCTAAGAACTTCATTTGAACAACTTTAAAGGTGATTTTCTCAATATTTAGATTTTTTTGCACCCTCAGATTCCAGATTTTCAAATAGTTGTATCTCAGCCAAATATTGTCCTATCCTAACAAACCATACATCAATGGAAAGATTATTTATTCAGCTACGATGGGCATCATTCATCGCTCCTGATCAAACACCTATCCACTCTCACAGCTCAACTGTTTCTGTGGGAATGGCTCAAAATGCAGGGAAATATTACAGCTGATATCAATCATGTGTGCTGAAGAGTTTCAAAATTAATTTGAGCCCCTTCACTTTATATTTAACAGCAGGCCTAAAATGTAATAACTCCAACCAAAATAACTGAGAGCTGAGAGACCCAGGTTAAAGGGTTAGATAATTCATAGTCATCACTTACTCTTTCTCAAGTTGTTCTGAACCTGTGTGACTTCCTTCTGCTGAACACAAAAAAAGATATTTTGAAGAATGTTCCAAACAGCTGCTGGTAGACATTGAATTACAGAGTATGGAAAAAAAAAAAAAAAAAATTGAAACATCATGTGTTTGGTAACCAACACTCTTCAGAATATTTTCATTTATGGATAAACTGTCTCTTTAACGGATCGTCTCAGATCATCATCGCACGAAGAGATCTCTGAATAAATACTAATGTCTGTCTGGCCGACTCTAGCAATGTGTTAGCCAATCAGACGCCTGCAGCTCGTGGCTCATCTGCGCTTTAATAAACTGCTAAAGGCCATTCTCTGTTGCTCTGTGTTTGTGTTGTGCAGAGACTTGTGCCACACTGAGTCAGTGTTCTGGTGAAACACAGCACAGAATCACAGTGAATGAACCGAATCACTTAACATGCACTCATGTGGAGGTTTTTTTGCTGTTATTAGTTCGCGTGATTTAGTGAGAGAAGGAGAAATTAAAGAGAGACTTTATTGTGTTTCAGTCACGATGAGAATCAGACTCATCAGAAGCTCAAATCTGTCGTTTAGAAACATTATAATGTGATTTACAGCAGGTGTCACTCTTGTAAAACATCATGATGACTTGTGTTTTTTAAAGTGTTGTTGGTGCTCCTGAAGCCTTTTTCATAAATCTATATTAATTAATGCACAGACATTTCTATATCTAATGCCTGAAGCATATATAAATGAATATGTGAATTATTTGGAATATAATTATTTTCATGCACAGACAGACTAAAATATGTTTTTCTTTTGTTTTTGAAATTCAGTTAATTTCTTTTTTGTTTTTCTTCAGTTAATTACATATTTTTGTCTTATGTCATATATTGATGTTTTTGTGTGTGTGTGTGTGTGTGTGTGTGTTTTATCACTGATAAATGAAGGATTCTTTAATGTTGCAGTTTTTCAGCTCTGAGTCATGGACAGGGTTATTTTTATGGTCCTCAGATGTGAGTGTTACTGAGAGGTTTGTGGCTTTTGCCCTGAAGCTGATGCACATAAACACGTGACGCAGAACATGAAAATGAGGATTAATGATGTAATTCAGACTCGACTCGCTCACACAATCACGCTGCATCCTCGGAATCCTCTGTGTTTTTAAAATATGAAACTAAATCTTGAGTTGATTTGTGAATAAAGTTGTTTTTGTCTGTATCAAGCTCATAGCCACAATACAGGCTGTTGCCGTGGCGTTCTGAATGGTTGCTAGGGTGGTGTTATGCAGTTGCTAGGGTGTTCTGGTGTTTGTGGCTCTGGTCTGCTGATGTAGACTGGCTAGAGTTCACTCATGAGCATCTTGTTGACAGCTGTTAAAACACAATCACCGTTTTAGATCGACTCACTGTAATACTGTATAAGATTTCCATTCAAACTGAAAGCATAAATCTAGGCTACAGTATGTGCTGCTGGTTTCAGAGCAAAATGCCAAACTGTGACATTTCATTCTCTGACACGTTTCTCTCTGCAGCGCATATACTTAATTCCTGGCAAAACAACCCGCCAAAAAAAAAAGCTTGCAGATTTTAGATTTGAAAATGATGAAAATTCATTTAAAAATTAAAAAGAAGAAGAAGAAGAAGAAGAAAATGTAATATTTACATCACAGTCCGATCACAAACACATACTGTACATACTCCAGCCCATCAGCCACCATTAGTATGAATGAATTTCAACTGAATAATGACCGTTTACTATTCAATTTAATTGAATTCTGTTTGCATAATTGAATCATTATTTTCTTGTGTATCACTGTAAAGCTGCTTTGAAACAATCTGTACTGTATAAAGCAATTGATAATAAAGGTGACTTGAATGATCAACACGAGGCCACAACACAACAAAACAGTCCGTGTCAATTCACATTAAAGCAGCAGTCGAGCAGATCTGAATGAATGAAGTGTTATCGTCACTGCTGATGCGCCTCGCGCTGCTTTTGATAGAGTTTGGAATAAGGCTGGATCGAGGTCACGTTGGTGTTTGAATCACTGAAGTGGTTTACTCGTCTGAATGAGGCTCAGAATGAATCAGTTTGAGGCCGTGAGGCAGAGTTAAAGGTGAAGTGTGTCCTTATTCTGTCTTAAAATACCTTATCCAACCCCAGAAGCAGTCATAATTCAAGACTGTGATTATGCATCGCTATAAATTAGAAATGCGTCTTTTTGAAATGTTCACAGAACTGCTACAGGGAAGCCACTGGTGGACAGATTTCTTTGGAACAAAAAGGCTGATACTCATCAGTGGAAAAAGATGTTTTTTTTTTCCAGGTTTGACCAGCATAGGCTTTACTGAACCCTGCTAACCAGCCAAGCCTTGACCTCCAGCTTGAGCTGCCCGCGTGTGTCCTTCATCCTCCTCCAGAAGCGTTTTAGTTCTTCATCAGTACTGGGACACAGATCTGCTATCAAATAGTGCACGCTCTTTTTTATTTGTTTATTTTAATGTTTTTTTTGACATATGCACAGGCTATGAATTGCCTTTACCTGCAGTACAGAGTCGTTCAGTAGCCACATGCACAATAAAGATCTGCTTCATCACTGAATACGTTTACATGGACATCAGTAATCTGATTATTTACCTTATTCTGAATAAGACAATATTATGATTATGGTGTTTACATGAGTTGCTTTTAGAATAATCCTTTCATCCGTTTTTTTCCGGCATAAAAACAATTAATGAAAATTAAACAAATTTTTTTTTTTTTTTTGGAAAAAAAAGGGGATTTAATATTACAATTAAAAAACTGAAGACATTTTTTATGATTATTCCTTAAAAATAAGGTTTCCGGCATAAAAACATTCATTTAATTTATCTTTTAATTAATGGAAATTAAACAAATCTTATTTTTTTGGAAAATAAAGGGGATTTAATATTGTGTGCCGGTAAGTTTGTGTGTGTGTGTGTGTGCCTGAGTGTATGTGTGAGTGTGTGTGTGTGTATGCGTG
>CM077224.1:290000-320733 GCA_039654775.1 Spinibarbus caldwelli
CTGTGGAGAACAACTCACTCATTCAATATCACTTCAGATAGGCATTAAAACTGGCTGCCCATGGAGTGCAATTAATTTCATAGTTGCCATTAACCAATGGTTAAAGTGGATGTGTCAATGTGCCCCCGCTGGCGTGATGTCTCCTATCCCAGTACAGGGCTATGCAGATGATGTCCAGATGGCCTCCAGAGAAGAGAGCGTAATTAAAAACATGCTGGCCAGAACTGATGCTTTTCTGGAATGGTCAAGTCTGGAGATTAAGGATACAAAATGTGCTGTTCTGTATGAGAGGAGGAGTGGAGGGAACAGGTGGTATCGTTCAAAATCTGATAAATGTCCAGTGTTTACAGTAGCAACAAAACCCTTACGGGTATATTCTCTTCATGAGACATACACTTATCTTGGACATAAAATTAATATTGCAGGAGAATGGAAAGAGCAAGTAAACATCATTGTTTCAGAGTTTACATCTAAGCTGGACCTGATTGATAAATGTCCACTGCCACTGATTATGAAGCTGGAGGCTATTAGACAAGTGGCACTGTCTAAAGTACAACATCTGTTCTCCAATGTTCATATCCAACAGAAAGTGCTGAGCGAAATGGATAATAAAACAGTGAGCTTAGTGCGAAAGTGGTTTGGACTTAATACACACAGCACTCGTGATGTTATTTTTTATCCTCAATGGGAAGGAGGGTTGGGGGTACCAAACGTGACATGGATTTATACCAGCATGCGGATTTCCCATCTTCTGAATATGCTGAATAATGATGATAAAGATGTTAGGGAGCTGGCTCGATCCTCCCTGTTCTTGGATCTAAGGAGACGCAAGGTGCCGCTGGCCAGGGAGTCAGAGCCTCACTTCCTTGGCTTCAAAAGGAAACCCAGCGGGAAACTGGATACTCATTCTGCTGGTTTTGGTGTCGGGTCAGACTGGCCGGACCTGAATGACCTCTGTGTTCGAACTGGAGTATCTTTGGAGTGGGTGAGGTTTGACTCTGAGAGTGTGAGAGTCTCGGAGGATATCATCACTGACCCCCTGACCTATGTCAGGGCAACAGTCACATACGGTGGTGATAGCCACCCGTTAACATCTGCGGGTGCCCGGCGAACTCTCCTGGAATTACATCAATACCAGCAAAAACAACACTGGACTGGACTGAAACTTCAGGGAAAACTTGCATGTCTTCCTTCTGCTGATCATTCTGTTTCACATTCATTTCTGAAGAATACTGCACTCAGTGAAGACATTGTTATTTTTACAGTAAAAGCCAGATTACAAGTTCTCCCTACCAGACTCAATCTGTCTATCTGGTTTCCTACAACTCCGGTTCCTCACTGTTTGCACCATACTACAGAACAGATCACTGAAACACTGCCACATATCTTAAATGGCTGCCATGCTTACAAGGGAATGTACATAGCACGCCACGACAGAATAGCGGACTTGATAGTGAAAGCTATATCAAATCATTTATCACCTGTAGTAAGAATATACAAACATTCTTGTGTAACACCATATATGTTTCAGGATCTCAATAATAATTCTGGAATTTTTTCTCATCTGTCTGCTAATACACCAGATGTTGTTGTGATTAATGAGGAGTGTAGAGAGGTGTTTGTTTTGGAGGTGGCATGCACCTTTGATTCTAGTATGGAGGAAGCTTTTATGACTAAAGTCATTAAATACCAACCACTCCTAAATATTATTTCAGAGATAGGTTATCAGAGTCGATTATTGGTTTTCATATTTGGCAGTTTAGGACATACACACAGGTTGGTTGTAAAAGGGCTTCAACAGCTTGGGATGCCCAAAAAGAGGGCTAAATGGTTAGCAAAGTACTGTGCTTTGTCTGCTATCATAGGTAGCCGTCATATATGGCGGAGACGTTGTTATTTATACCCATAACAACTGAGTGATATGCTTAATATTGTGAAGATCTATTATATGCCACTGGTCTATGATTTTTTTTTTGTATATGTATTTAACTGCATCTGTAATATTTATGTCCCTGTAGAGTATTTCTTTTAAGTGGATTTAAATAAATTGTCAAGTGTGTGTTTGTGTGTGTGTGTGTGTGTGTGTTTGTGTGAGTGTGTGTGTGTAAGTGTGTGTGTGTGTGTGTGTGTGTGAGTTTGTGTGAGTGTGTGTGTGTGTGTGAGTGTGTGTGTGAGTGTGAGTGTGTGTGTGTGAGAGTGTGTGTGTGTGTGTGTGTGTGTTTGTTTGTGTGTGTGTGTGAGTGTGTGTGTGTGTGTGTGAGTGTGTGTGAGTGTGTGTGTGTGTGTTTGTGTGTGTGTTTGTGTGTGTGTGTGTGAGTGTGTGTTTGTGTGTGTGTGAGTGTGTGTGTGTGTGTGTGTGTGAGTGTTTGTGTGTGTGTGTGTGTGTGTGTGTGTGAGTGTGTGTTTGTGTGTGTTTGTGTGTGTGTGTGTGTGTGTGTGCGATACAGAGAGCGCGACTGTGTAATGTAGAGACAGAAATAACATGTCGTCGTGTAAATAAGACAAATAACATAAGGCTATGTAGTTTGTTTAATAAAAGAACAAGTTATAGACCTGTTCTATAGGAAAGGTAACTTTAAATGACTTCTGTTGTGATCTGGCGCTATAGAGAAAATAAAATTAAATAAAATGAATTTGACCTTCAAGGGGGGCGGCCCCCCTAAGATAATGGCTGGGGAAGCACTGTAGTTCGTCTTTGTGATGATGCCATATACAGTTTTGGGTGTTTCATTTTTAATTTTATGAAAGCTTGAAGTGCAGTTAATTATTTGTACGTGCATACAGACCACAGCGGTGTTGAAGCTCTTTTATTTGCCGTCAAACGGTTGATCGCTGCCGTGTGTGTGTCCTGTCGCAAAATGCAGCGAAAAGTCCTACACGACGGTAATAGTTTGATTAAGGTGTTTACATGTCTGTACTGCACTTCAGTAGCTATGTTTCCATCCACCTATTTTAATGCGCATTTTGGACTATCGCATAAAAAATTCGCTGGATGGAAACGCCAAGATGCGCATAAATTCAGAAAATGCGCATAAAAAAAATTATGCGCACAACTGAGTAGGATAAACTTTTTATCCGATAATAAAAAATGCGCATAAACTACGATGGAAACACATTTACCGAATAAATTCCTCCATGCGCATCAAAAAAGTCATGTGACTTTGCGCTATGAGACGGGATAACTTGACTAACCAGCTGACCGATCTCGTTCACAGCATCTATAAGTTGTTGTAGTCACTCTGAAAAGCCTGAGCAAAGTCTGTCATCAAAGTATTTCTGTATAATTGTCTTACATGACTGTGTTCCCAAACAGCTGGTATCCTCTGAACGCAGTGACAGCATTTATTGTGTTACGTCTGCTCTCTCTGAGGCACAAGTAATTTATATCATATATGAAAATTATTATATTCAATGGCTTCTCCTATATTCTTAGTGATATTTAGTGCCACAGTTTACCAGGAAGTGACGATTTTGTTCTCTTTGACTCGTTGGATGGAAACGGTGCTTTATTCGCATATGTTTTATGTGATATTCCAGTTTTGCGCATAATTTAAATTTGAATCTTTGGATGGAAACATAGCTAGTAATGTGACTAAAATAGGAATACTACACATGTCTGAATTCGATTTGTGTTTACTTCGATTATGACTTTAGCTGGATTAAGGTAATCAAAAAGCTCTGTACATGGTACATTCTTAATTAGAGTATTGTCTTAATCGTATTAAAATCGGAGTATTGTTGTCCATGTAAACGTATTCAAACAACAGAAGACATTTGCATGTTTTAGTTCCTATTTTTAGTAAATATCCCTCTCATCCAGGAATCTTTTTTGTCTTATAAAGTGTCTTATGTTTTGAGAAACTGCTGCAAATGATTCAGTGTGCGACTGAACTGTCTGAATGAATCAAACTGAATCATGAACCATTTCAGACCATTTTACAAACCACATTTGACCGATTAGATCATTTAGTTCTGATTATAAACAGCCAATAATAAGAGAAATGGTTGCTTAAATATAAATATATTTATATTTGTATTTTTTTTTTTTTATATTAATATCTTATAAAATTTCTGGTGAAGAATTCTGTCTGCTCTCCTATTGGTTGATTCCACATTATGTCTCTGATTATCTGCATAAATCTGAGCTTCATGCAGCTGGACAGAAACCAACAGTGTAATGTAATGACTGTCGGTGTGAAAGCAGCTTGAGTTCTGCATTATTAAAGTCAAAGTCTGCTTTATTGTCAATTCTGCCACATGTACAGTACATACAGAGAACTGAAATTACATTACTCTCACAGCCTTGGTGCATTATGTTTCATAGTGCACAGAATGATTTTTTTTTTTTTAAACAAGAGTTTCACAATGAGCGTATTCAGTCAGACGTCACTGAAATCGTTCTGTGTCACATTATAACAGCATCCTTTTGTGCAGCTGAATGCATGTGCATGTAATGCCAGCAGCATTCATTTATTTTTGAAGAGGTTTTTGGTCAATGATTTATTATCTGTCTTATTTATTTATCAAAACTTTAATGTGTGCATATGCAGAATGCTAAATATGGGACTGTGGGTAATGGGCCGTAGATAAACTCTAGTCTGAAGGCTTATTCTGTGGCGTTTCTCTTGAGTCTTCAGCACACGTCTGCGCCGCTTCAGAAGAACAATCCACTGATTCGGTTCACATTTTAACTGGCTCCTGATGTCCAAATGTTGTGAAGTGTCCTGGTGAAGCTGCCAGAGTCTGTGGTGATCGAACACTGAATTATTCTCGTTCATCTGATTCAATGAAAGTGACTGATTCTGACTGTAGTCCATGTGACTTATGCACTGTATTGTTCTGAATTCATATGATAGATTTGACTGAAAGTGAAGCAGTTTTTCACCAGTGATCTTCCCTTCGGCTCTCATTCACACTCACTGAAATATTCTCAAGAGCCGTTCCAGCAGGTCTGACACTCATCAGTGATGAATGTCATTAGTTTAGTGTCATTCTCTAAGATCAGTCCTACCCTGGCAACTGTTGCCATCCACGTTTTCTCCAATGAAGGCTTCAGAGTAACATGCTTACAAACTAGTGTCGTTATATGCAGATATAGTAAGAGTGTTTTGCTCTCTTCTAATGTAAGTCTGTGGAGAATCTGTGTGCCTTTTAAAGACAGAAATGGTTCAGAAGTGCCATAAAACAGATTCAAGAGGAATCACATCCTAAAAGCTATTCTTGGTTCAAAGAAAATTCACCATGATATATATCACAGATAGGTCATGTGTGGCCAGAGGCGGACAGTAACTAAGTACATTTACTTGAGTATTGTACTTAAGTACACTTTTTGAGTATCTGTACTTTACTTGAGTATTATTTTTTTTCTGGAAACTTATGACTTTAACTTCACTACATTTGAAAGACAAATATTGTACTTTTCACTCCACTCCATTTCTATCAAGGTCCTCAAAGTAGAAAGTTGTTACTATGTAGCAGCTTTGAAAGTCAGTGGGTGATTTTTTTTTTCTTCTCTGAAATGTGACTTTCTTTTTTTTCAGACAGTTTATCAGTAATCACTCTTGTAGGACTATATGAAGTGATTTCTCATAATTCTTTGAACACTGACCAGTAGCAAATGTGATAATTATTTACAACAATTCAATAATAAGAAGTTAAAATTGTGGTATATATTAGACACAATATTGTCTGATTTTGCTAAATTGTGTAAGTGAATATATTACCTATAAACAGTGATGGGAATAACGACGTTATAAATAAACGGCGTTATTTTTTTCAGTAACGAGTAATCAAATAAATTACTGTTTCCCCCGTTACAACGCCGTTACCGTTACTGACAATAAAATACTGTGTTACTATAATTTATTATAATATTATTATAATTGTATTTTTCAGTTCATCTGAATGGATGCGCAGTGTAGCTGTATTTGATGTACTGTAAACTCTAGTGTGAAGGCGCACAGCTCGCCGTCGCTTTGTCTCACAAACACAAAGAAAGATACAGAGCGAGAGAGACTTTCAAAACATGCAGAATTGACGCGCTACATGTAAACGATATTCTTTGTTGTATTTTCCTGTCAAAATAACGGAGTTCCTTTGGAATTCTTCAGCTTTTAAGAACTGCCGGGTTCTCTGGTGATGGGCGGAACTAATGCACAAACAGCAATCTCATTGGCTGGCGCTCACCTATTATCATCCCTGTCTTGATTTCAGCAAATCAATTCGAGCGAACGCAGACTACGTGATTAATATTCATGAACCCAGCAGTTTATTAATCCTTAGCGCGTTTTATATTGTTATTAGTAGTAGAATTCTTAGTAGTTTTGTTATCTTATTAATTTTTCCCCCTTTTTTTTTATAGAAACACTAAATGACAAACAACATCTTAAGCACCACCACCAGTCCTAAGTTCAGTCAACATGACAAATATGCATTTATACTTGATTATTCTAATTACTAAAGTTCTATCATCATATAATGCTAAATTATCATAATATCATATTATAATGCTTGACTGACTGATGCTAAGTGTCAGTGGATAAATAGTGTAGATTAATGTACAATGTATTATAATAATAATTTATTCTATTTAGAGTCCATTTCATTAATTTAACATATTTAATATTGGGGGCGTCCAAGTTATTTGACATTTGAACATTTTTTTTTTTTTTTTAAAGTAACGCAATAGTTACTTTGCCTGGTAATTAGTTACTTTTATAATGATGTAACTCAGTTACTAACTCAGTTACTATTTGTGAGAAGTAACTAGTAACTATAATTAATTACTTTTTTAAAGTAATGTGCCCAACACTGCCTATAAAGCCACAGAAGAACTGTTGTGTCTCCTAATAAAACACAATAAGTGTTTGACTTGAACCAGCACTGCTCAGACCGTTCTGTGTGTGACATCAAAGTACCGTGAGAGCGATTAGACAGCATTTTTAACATTTTTGTTTTGATGTCAAATAATCTTGCTGTTTTGCTTTTTTGTTAAAGCAGTGTTGCTGTTGTAAAGTTATACAGCTACACTTGTGTTGCTGGGTTTTAAAGCAGGTTTGATTTTTTTTTTCTTAAATATCACTCTGTATTTACAGCAGTTTGACTGTCCAATGTTTAAATGTGGATGAATGGCTACATATAGATGTGTGCACACACTGTCAGAGCTGTGTGAGATCACCATCCTGCTTTTGTGGGGGTGGGTAGGGGATTTTATTTCCATAGGTTTTTAACATTCCAAAAGCTCTGTATTCCAAAGATACTACAAGCTAGTCAGTGTATTCAGTAGGTGTAATGTATTGCAAGTTGCTTCAGAGGTATTGCAAGTATTACATACAACAATAATAAAACAGTGCATTGACATAAAAAAAGGAAATTTACTTTTGGTACTTAAGTACTTTTAAAAGCAAGTACTTCTGTACTTTTACTTAAGTAAAAATCTGTCTTTACAACTTTGACTTGTAATGGAGTAATATTTGACCAGCAGTATCTATACTTTCACTCAAGTACTGGAGTTGTGTACTTTGTCCGCCTCTGAGTGTGGCACAGATAAATAATGCTTTAGCATAAAGTTTTGTTGTATTAATATATTATTTAAAAACAAGTCTTTGTATCTTTCACAGTTGAGCTTCTCAAGTCAATTGAAATTGTTTAAATTGTCTTTAGATGTTTTTACTGGAAAAAAAAAAATAATAATAATAAGATTAATGGTAACACTTTAGGTTAGGGAACACATTCACTATTAACTAAGAGTTTTCCCTCACTAAACTCATAATGTGCTGCTTATAAGGTTACGTTTAGGTATGGGGTTGGGTTAAGGGATTTATAATATGTGACCCTGGATCACAAAAGGAGTCATAAGTAGCACAGGTATATTTGTAGCAATAGCCAACAATACATTGTATGGGTCAAAATTATCCATTTTTCTTTTATGACAAGAATCATTAGGATATTAAGATCATGTTCCATGAAGATATTTTGTAAATTTCCTACTGTAAATATATCAAAACTTAATTTTTGATTAGTAATATGCATTGCTAAGAACTTCATTTGGACAACTTTAAAAGCGATTTTCTCAATATTTAGATTTTTTTTTTTTTTGCACCCTCAGATTCCAGATTTTCAAATAGTTGTATCTCGGCCAAATTTTGTCCTATCCTAACAAATTACTTATTTATTCAGCTTTCAGATGATGTCTAAATCTCAATTTCAAAACATTGACCCTTATGACTGGTTTTGTGGTCCAGGGTCAGATATGGTCATGCAGAAAAAGGTATTAATATGTGCTTAATAAATACTAATAAGCAGTTGTAACGTGTTGCTGTATAATTTAAACATACAATGAAGGAACAGAGTCCAAGAAGTATTTTTTTTTATAATACATCACAAGGTTTAAACCGCCAACATCAAACAACAAACATATGAACTGAGACGGAGAATGAACTGAAGAAAACACAGGGCTTTAATACAAGAGTAATCATAGAGAACAGAAACAGGTGTTAACGCATGAATCAATGGGAGCACGCTGTTCTGTGAAGATCAGCCTCTCTCTGGAATAAACGGCATTTCACTGCTTCATCCTCACAGAGCATCGCTGGAGATTCAAGAGAGACTCATCCATAGTGACAAGAGACTCAAGGGCACAGTCACAGGAGAGAGAGAGAGAGAGAGAGAGAGAGAGAGAGAGAGAGAGAGAGAGAGAGAGAGTTTTCTCAACTCAACGTTTCCCAGAGGCAAAAATAACTCTGTCCGCATTACTACCACACACTGATGTACCATTCCACGTGATTCATGGAAATAATGTGGAACTCTCCAGAAGCTGTGCACTTATTCCTAATGTTCATCTCGCCCATCACAAAGATATATGCCCACATCATATGTATGACCATGTGCATCTCAACAAGCAAGGAGTGAAAGTCTTCGCCAGAGTGATGAAAAGCACAGCCCTTGGAAACGCACCAGAAAACAACAGAAACTCCAACAACAACAGAAGCTCTCAGCCAACTAGAACCCCTCATCTTCCAACAGAGCAGCCACCGGACCGCCATCACAACACAAGAGCTTTACATTGTCCAATAGGATACAAAAAATTAAATATGGCTGTGACTCAGGTGGAATACTTATTTGGCACAAAGACAATTTGAAGCACTTGATAAAAATTGTTCAAATTGAAAATTCATCTATTTGGCTTGAAGTGAAATCAGTCATATCACAGCATAATCTTTACCTCTGTGCACTCTATATTCCACCTCATGACTCTCTCTATTACAAAGAGCAAAGCTTTCTAAAGTTACAAACTGACATCTTGCACTTTCAGTCAAGAGGACATATTCTCATATGTGGAGGCTTAAATGCCAAGACCGGAAGAGAAATTGATTATGTAAATATTGTAGATAATAATCACATATCCAATGACACCACGTTTCATTCTTCATTAATTATCACTCCAAGAAACAGCTATGATAGTTTAGTCAACACCAATGGAAAACAAGTGTTAAAACTTTGTAAAGGTTTAGGGCTACACATCATTAATGGCAGAACCAGAGGAGATAGTTTAGGTAGATTCACCTATTGCTCCAGATTACAGGTGCATCTCAATAAATTAGAATGTCGTGGAAAAGTTCATTTATTTCAGTAATTCAACTCAAATTGTGAAACTCGTGTATTAAATAAATTCAATGCACACAGACTGAAGTAGTTTAAGTCTCTGGTTCTTTTAATTGTGATGATTTTGGCTCACATTTAACAAAAACCCACCAATTCACTATCTCAACAAATTAGAATATGGTGACATGCCAATCAGCTAATCAACTCAAAACACCTGCAAAGGTTTCCTGAGCCTTCAAAATGGTCTCTCAGTTTGGTTCACTAGGCTACACAATCATGGGGAAGACTGCTGATCTGACAGTTGTCCAGAAGACAATCATTGACACCCTTCACAAGGAGGGTAAGCCACAAACATTCATTGCCAAAGAAGCTGGCTGTTCACAGAGTGCTGTATCCAAGCATGTTAACAGAAAGTTGAGTGGAAGGAAAAAGTGTGGAAGAAAAAGATGCACAACCAACCGAGAGAACCGCAGCCTTATGAGGATTGTCAAGCAAAATCGATTCAAGAATTTGGGTGAATTTCACAAGGAATGGACTGAGGCTGGGGTCAAGGCATCAAGAGCCACCACACACAGACGTGTCTAGGAATTTGGCTACAGTTGTCGTATTCCTCTTGTTAAGCCACTCCTGAACCACAGACAACGTCAGAGGCGTCTTACCTGGGCTAAGGAGAAGAAGAACTGGACTGTTGTCCAGTGCTCCAAAGTCCTCTTTTCAGATGAGAGCAAGTTTTGTATTTCATTTGGAAACCAAGGTCCTAGAGTCTGGAGGAAGGGTGGAGAAGCTCATAGCCCAAGTTGCTTGAAGTCCAGTGTTAAGTTTCCACAGTCTGTGATGATTTGGGGTGCAATGTCATCTGCTGGTGTTGGTCCATTGTGTTTTTTGAAAACCAAAGTCACTGCACCCGTTTACCAAGAAATTTTGGAGCACTTCATGCTTCCTTCTGCTGACCAGCTTTTTAAAGATGCTGATTTCATTTTCCAGCAGGATTTGGCACCTGCCCACACTGCCAAAAGACATTGCAGACATTGACCCAAATTTTATTAATGCCTTTATAGTTAGACCTCAACTTCCCATTTCTGACCACTGCCAAACAGACCTTTACCTGAAACAGTCATGTGACCGGGTCAGAACTCCTCCCCTCAAACATGAAAAACTGTTCCCTTTAAAACCAAAACTCAGCTGGAACCAATCTAATGCTGAAAAATTCAAAGAAAACATGAGCAGCTCTGCAGTACTAACAATACTGGACGACTTTATGTCCACAGATTTCACTCCAGATACTAATGGAATAAACTCAGCAACATCCAATCTTAATTATATATTTCAAACTTTGGCCACTATATCTAACATTAAACAAACAAACAAGCATAGAGTAAACAAACAAAAAATAAAAAAGAATATGTGGTTTAATAATGAATGCAGTTATCTCAGAAAAGATCTTCGACAATTTGCTAACAAAAAGCATAAAGAACCGGCCAATCAGACGCTACGGCTCACCTACTCCAATTGTTTGAAAAATTATAAAAAGCTCATTTGCATAAAAAGAGATCAATATTATGAAGCTAAAATTAATGAAATCGATGAATCAATAGACCAAAACAATTTCTGGAATCTCTTTAAAAAATTTGAAAGCCCCAAACCAAACACATTACTCCAGAGCGGCACAATCTGGAGATCTTACTTTAAAACTCTTTACCAAAAACTTGAACCAGACCTCAACCAGCCCCAAACAAAAACAAAGAGAAAACTAGAAGATTTAAAGAAAACAATAAAAAATTACCAAAACCTACTGGACATGATTATAACAACATCAGAAATAACAGAGCACATTAAAAATCTCAAATTAAAGAAGGCATGTGGACAAGACAACATCAGTAATGAAATGCTCAAACTCAGCAGCCCTTACATAATTCAAGCTCTGGCAAAATTATTCAATCTGATCTCATCCTCTGGTGACTTCCCTGAGACCTGGTCTGAAGGACTGATCACTCCTATATATACAAAAGGAGATAAATTCGATCCCAGTAATTACTGTGGTATTTGTGTGGGCAGTAATCTAGCAAAGCTTTTCTGTAATATAATAAACAACCGCATAGTGACATTCCTTACGAGACGCAACATCCTAACTAAATCCCAAATTGGCTTTTTACCAAAACAACGTACATCTGACCACATCTATTCTCTCCACACTCTAATTAACAAAAATCTAAAGGGTAAACAAAGAAAAATATTTACATTTTGTTGATTTTAAAAAAGCTTTCGACTCTATTTGGCATGATGGTTTACTATACAAATTATTACAAATTGGCATTGTTGGAAAAACATTTGATGTTATACAATGTATACATGTATAAAAACAGTAAACGTGCGGTCAAAATTGGGAACCTCAGAAGTGTGTTCTTCCAGCAGGGTCATGGAGTGAGGCAGGGATGCAGTCTGAGCCCAAACCTGTTTAACATCTACATCAACGAGCTGCAGAAGCTCTGGACCGCTCCGGCAGCATCCCGGGCCTCGCTCTGCACGACTCTGAAGTCAAACGCCTGCTGTATGCGGACGACCCACTTCTGCCGAGGGTCTCCAGCACAGCCTGGCCCTGCTGGAACAGTACTGTGAGGAATGGGCTCTGACGGTCAACCTGGACTAAACCAGAGTCATGATGTTCCAGAAGAAGGCCAGGTCTCAGGGAAGCAGAGACCAGTTCAGTCCTGGAGCACAGCACCAGCTACACTTACCTGGGCATCCAGATCTCTGCATCAGGGGCTTCAGTCTGGCTGTGAAGGCCTTGAATGAGAGGCCCGGATTCAATCCAATATAAAGCCCTCCTCGCCAATGAAACATCAGCAGAATCTCATCCTCTAAACACGCTCGCTCTTCAGCTCGTCCATAAAACCCAGCTTCTCACTGATTACAGCTTCAATCCCAAAACCATTATTAAAGAATTACACAGAAAAAGACAAAATTTATTTATTAAATTTATTACAAAAATCTAAGACACCCATGATGAATCATTAAAAATACACTTTGACCTTCAAAATGAACTCCAATGCTACTCAACCCTAAACAGAACTACTAAATTTGCCAATTATTTATTGATTAAACCATTTAAAGAAAGACAAATCCTCTCCAAATACAGATTAAGTGACCATGATTTAGAAATAGATAGAGAAAGACAGTGCCCAGAGCTTCACCTCCCAGGGGTCCACACAGAGCTTCAGCACCCAGAGCGGATCCGTACGGACAGAGACTGTCCTATAACAGCCCCAACGCTCCAGCGGCTGAAGCCCGTCCACAGCAGAGCCCGGCCCAGCCAGACAGACCGAGCTATGCCCAAGCTGTCAGCGGAGGAGCGAGTCGAGCTAACGCTGAACTCCACGACATCCAACACATGCTGAGTATCATCTGCTCTCACTTACTCACACACAGTGGACAGAGGTAAAAAAAAAAATTAAATAAATAAATAAAAATTTTATATATATATATATATATATATATATATATAAATAAATAATTAAAAATAAAACCATTTACCAAGCCACATTGTTAGTATAAGTGTACATGTAATTTAAAATGGATTTGTTGATGTTTTTAAGTTCCTGTTACTTCCATCATTCATTATTTTCTTTTACTCTATTGTATTTTTTGTATCATTTTCTTTTCTCAAAATGGCAAACAAACCATTCCGATTATTTTAAAAGTTTGTGATGAAATCACTTAGTTTTTCTACATGGAATATTCAAGGTCTAAACTCCTCAGTCTTTGGCCTAAAAAGTAGACATTCTGACTTTATGAAAGAACTTGAAGATATAGATGTCATCATCTTACAGTAAACCTGGTGTAGAGGAGATGTGTTCACTGGCTGTCCCTCGGGATACAGAGAGATAATATTACCATCAGTCAAACTCACATCAGTCACACAGGGGAGAGACTCGGGAGGGATGATCATCTGGATTAAATCTGAACTGGCTATAGAATTAGTTAAAAGGGATCAATACCACCTGTGGCTGAAAATACAAAAAGGAATAATATCAGCATCTCAGCCTGTTTTCCTTTGTGCCATATATATACCCCCCTCGAGTCTCCGTATTTCCAAGAGGAAACCTTTCAAAACATTGAACAAGAAATCAGCCATTTCCAGGCACAGGGAAATGTACTGCTTATGGGTGATTTAAATGCTAGAACCGGAGAAGAATTAAATTTCTTAGAATCACATGGTACCAGATTCATCACTGGCAATAAGGACTTGTACCTTTCTTACCCCGCCAGAGAAAACTGTGATCAGACAGTGAACGCTCACGGACGGCAGCTGCTGCAGCTCTGCCGAGGACTGGCTCTGTACATCGTCAACGGAAGACTGCGAGGAGACTCGCTCGGCCGATACACCTACAGCTCAGCTCTCGGTAACAGCACAGTAGATTATACCATCACAGATCTCCACCTTTCCTCTTTGAGAGCACAGTCAAACCCCTGAAACCTTTCTCAGACCACAGCCAAATCACACTCTATATAAAGCAATCTGAAACATCACCCACACCAATTAGGACACCATATCAAATGATCAAAATTATGTTACTCAAATGGACAGAAAACAGCGCCACTGATTACATCAATGCTGTTGAATCTCCAGAAATACAGTCCCTCTTACACTCATTCCAAACACAGGCATACCCTAAAAATCAATTCGGCATCAATCAGGAAGTACAAGATCTAAACAACATATTATGCAAAACAGCACAAAAAAAAAGTAATTTGACCATTGTTAAACCAAATAAAAAATGTTTAGATACTGACAAATTACTGTGAGGCACTAAAACAATATAAAGCCACACTCCGGTGGAAAAAAGCACAGTTTTTGCAAAACCAGTTTGAAGAAATTGAAAAATCTATAAATTCACACAAATTTTGGGATAAATGGAAATTATTATACAAACCAAATCAAGAAATTCTGGCCATCCAAGATGGGGAGATTTGGAAAACTCATTTCCAAGAATTATATAACCCAACCGAAATCCAAAATTCTAATCAAAATGAAATAATTAATAAACTAGACAATTTAGAAAGATTGATTAAAGCGAATTAAAACCCCTTAGATTTCCCCATAACAATGAAAGAATTGGAAGACAAATTACGGGTCCTTGAGCCCAAGAAAGCCTGTGGTGTCGACAGCATCCTGAACGAGATGCTGAAACACACAGACCAAAGCTTCAAACTGGCCATGCTAAAACTGTTCAGTGATGTTCTGTGTGTCGGGTTCTTCCCTGAGATCTGGAACAAGGGCCTCATCAGCCCCATTCACAAGAGCGGAGATAAACTAGACCCCAACAACTACCGAGGCATCTGTGTGAACAGTAACCTGGGGAAGGTTCTCTGCAGCATCTTAAACACCAGACTGTTACACTTCCTTACCAAGCACAATGCCTTGAGTAAATGCCAAACTGGCTTTCTTCTAAAATCTCGCACATCCGATCACATTTTTACATTACAAACACTAATTGACAAATATGTACATCAAAACAAAGGAAACATTTTTGCTTGTTTCGTTGATTTCAAGAAAGCATTCGATTCAGTCTGGCATGAAGGATTATACCTAAAACTTATCGACAGTGGAATAGGGGGAAAATTCTATGATTGGATCAAATCAATATACACAGCCTGCCATTGTGCGGTTAAAATTGGAAACCAAAGAACCGAATTCTTCCCCCAGGGGCGTGGAGTGAGACAGAGATGCAGTTTAAGCCCCACCCTCTTCAACATTTACATCAACCAATTGGCCAACATATTAGAACACGCTCCCATTCAAGGTCTCACTCCACACGACACAGAGATAAAGCGTCTTCTCTACACAGATGACCTGGTCCTCCTGTCGCCCACTGAAGAGGGGCTTCAGGACAGCCTGAATCTGCTGGAGGATTACTGTCAGACCTGGACCCTGACGGTCAACCTCCAAAAAACTAGAGTAATGATGTTCCAGAAACGCTCCAGATCTCAGGGACCAACACACACATTCACACTATCACACAGAACCACTGAAACCACAAAAACATACACTTACCTCGGCCTGAAAATAACTCCAACCGGTAACTTTACTTTGGCTGTGAATGAACTCAAAGAGAAAGCTCAAAGGGCTTTCTATGCCATAAAAAGATCCATTAAAATTGACATCCCAATCCAAATCTGGCTCAAACTTTTCAAATCTATAATTGAACCAATTGTTTTATATGGCAGTGAAGTGTGGGGTCCTTCTATAAAATTTGACTTCTTAAATTGGGAAAAACACCCGATCGAAACTCTACATTTAGATTTCTGTAAAAGAATACTCAAAGTCCAAAGAAAAACTCCAAACAACGGATGCAGGGCAGAATTAGGCCAATACCCTCTCCTTCTAAACATCCAAAAAAAAGGCCTGAAATTCTGGAAACACCTAAAAGCAAGCGACCCCAACACATACCATTACAAAGCCCTAAAACACCAAGAGCTGAGCGTATGTAAGAGTCCCCTGTGCCAGCTGGTGCTGAGACTGACTGAGCTCACACACACAGAGATCAGCCAGCCTCAGGACACACACACACACACACACACACACACAAACACACATTATAAACACAGAAAAAGACAAGTACATCACCCATTGGACAAACACCATTAAAAACCAGCACAAACTGGAATGTTATTCGGCCGTGAGTGATGTGAGACTCAGGTAAACACTGACGATGTACAGACTCAGTGAACACAGTCTGGCCGTAGAGACGGGCCGGCGCAAACAGACCTGGCTCTCTCGTGAGGACAGACTCTGCTCGCACTGCATTCTGGGAGCGACGGAGACGGAGCTGCACTTCCTCACAGAATGCACAAAATATAAAGAAATCAGAGACCACTACTACCCCAAAATTAATAAAATATTCCCCCAATTTAACACCTGTAATCCAACCCAAAAACTCCAGCCAAATGTTCTAATATAGCTTCAAGATTTGTAGCATCCCGACAGCCAGAGAGAAACAAACAGCCAATAAACACACACTCACTCACAGCCCAAACACACACCCATTAGACCTACACACATCTGTATAATGTATACGTTCAAATTTCTAAGTTCAGTTGTTACATGATTTCTGTAGTATAATCTTTTATTTTATTAATATTATTTTATTAATACTATTATTTTATTTATTTTTTGCTGTATCTAGCCATGTGTTTATATAATATTGCCTTTTTTTTTAATTTAGTTTCATTATTAATATTATTTTCTCTAGGCTTTACTAAATGTTCAGATATTCTAAATCATTTTCTATGTTGTTTTAATGCTTTGGCAATACAAAATGTATGTTTTTGTCATGCCAATAAAGCTTTCTGAATTGAATTGAACTGAATTGAGAGAGAGAGAGAGAGAAAAAATTGACTTTTAAACCTCTTTAATTTACACCTGTAACGGGGCTGATGAGACGTGAGACGTGCGGATCCATATGCAAGATTTTATTTAAAGACATGGTCATAAATACAGGCAGGGTCGAAACAATGGCAAACAGGTATGGCAGTGACAAGACAAAGAGTAATCCTAGGGCAAGCGTGGGTCGACGATCGGCGAACAATATCCAACGGGGCAAGGCAGAGCGCGTAAATCCAGGTACACAGCAAACAGAGTCCGAACGGCAAGGCAAGGGTTAATCCAGGAAACACGGGCAGAAATCGAAACACGAGAAAACAGGCAAGACTAAGACAACTCAGAGGGCTTCGTAGGGTAGCTATCACTAGGATATTTGCGTACAATACTCGGCGCTCTGACTGAGGAAGTCCATGGCTTAAGTAGTGTGTGTGATTGCGAGATGGGTATCAGGTGTGAGCATGTGATTAGGGAAATGGCTGCTGGGAAATGAAGTCCAGGGTAGTGTGTGGTGTGAGAGACAATGTGATGGAAGGGTGACCTCTGATGGCGAACAAATGGAGGTCCATGGACCAGATTCATGACATAGCCCCCCCCCAAGGAGCGGCTTCCAGACGCTCCAAACATTACACAATCCAAGAGGGTGGTGGAGCGGAGGCAGAACAGAGGGAGGGACGGAGGGCCAGGTCCACTTGGGAGTGGAGAGATCGAGGACCGAGGCAGAACAGGGTACCAAGGCGGAGCAGGCGGGACTGGAGCCCACCAGGGCGGAGCAGACGAGGCTGAAGCCCTCCAGGGCGGCGCAGACGAGGCTGAAGCCCTCCAGGGCGGAGCAGACGGAGCAGGAGCCCACCAGGGTAGCGCAGACAGAACTGGAGCCCACCAATGTGGAGCAGACGACCTCCACGGCGGAGCAAACAGAGCAGGAGACCTCCACAGCTGAGCAGACGGAGCAGAAGACCTCCACGGCGGAGCAGGAGAACAGCACGACGGATCAGGAGAGCACCACAACGAATCAGGAACCCACAGCAGAGACTGGGACCCAGGGAAAACTGAGACACAAAAGACAGGCAGAGCATATATGGCCTCATGGACTGAGGCAGGGAACATAAGAAGTTCATTGATATTTTCCCTAGTAGCAACTGAGCGGGCAGACGGTTCATAAATGGTCTCTAGGGCAGTGACAGGGTTAACGGGACCGACCTGGGGTGTATTTATAGTCTCTGAGTTTACGACAGGCAGGATTATGGGTTCAGAAGTGGGTCCTTGGGCTGTGACAGGGCTACAAGAGCCCACAGGGAGCTCAGGTGAGATCTCTGGGGTCGTGATTGGACTAGTGGGGCAAATAACAGGTTCATTAGTGGGCTCTCTGGAAATTACAGGGGTAACGGGACGGAAATGGAGTGCATTAATGGTTTCTGAGTTAAGGACACACAGTTCAGGGTTAGATTCCTTGACAGACACAGGCAGTTCAAACAGTTCAAAATCAGACATATTAGTTAAGATGAGACGGACAGACTGTTCACAATCAGCCACCATGGGTGGTTCAGAATGGGGCAACTGTTCAAAAGCGGCCTCCGTGGCCGTGATAGGGCAGGACGAGAGTTCAGGGACAGCCCTTCTGGCTGTGACAGGACAGGCAGAGAATTCACAGGCGGCCTCCATAGCCGTGACAGGGCAGGGCGCGAATTCACCGGTGGATACCACTGACACCTCTAGAGGTTCTGCAGCAGAAGCCGCCACCTCCGGAGGTTCTACAGTGGTACCATAGGGGACGAGAGAGAGTTCTTTGCTGGGCGCCACCACCACACATGAATCTGAACTAGGCAACAATGCCTCTGGAGACACAGCAGCGAGCGACACTACCCCAAGAGGTTCTGCAGCATCAGCCGCCACCTCTGGAGACATCTCAGTGGACGCCGCCACCTCAGGCAGTTCGGTGGTGGTGTATGCAGCCCAAATGCAACATAAAACGATCCCCATCATGGGAAGCGCTTCGGACAGGGGACTCAGTTCAGGGACAGGAGGGCTAGAGTGAGTGGGTTTGGGGATACCAGCTGCACGTGAAGACACCAACGGTGCATCCTTCAAACTGGATATCATACTAAGATAACAAAGGACTGACCTTGAGGAACTGGGTGCAGCAGAAAGGAGGTGACGTGACTCTAGATGATCCATTGTGACGTGCTGAGATTCTGGATGAACAACTGTGAAATGATGAGACTCTGGCCGATCAGCTGAGACGTGACGCGACTCTGGCCGATCAGCTGAGACGCGACGCGACTCTGGCCGATCAGCTGATACGTGACGCGACTCTGGCCGATCAGCTGAGTCGTGACGAGACTCTGGAAGTTCAGCTGAGACGTGACGAGACTCTGGCAGATCAGCTGAGACATGACGAGACTCTGGAAGTTCAGCTGAGACGTGACGAGGCTTTGGCAGATCAGCTGAGACGTGACGAGGCTCTGGAAGTTCAGCTGAGACGTGACGAGACTCTGGAAGTTCAGCTGAGACGTGACGAGACTCTGGCAGATCAGCTGAGACGTGACGAGACTCTGGAAGTTCAGCTGAGACGTGACGAGACTCTGGAAGTTCAGCTGAGACGTGACGAGACTCTGGCAGATCAGCTGAGACGTGACGAGACTCTGGAAGTTCAGCTGAGACGTGACGAGACTCTGGACGATCAGCTGAGACGTGACGAGACTCTGGCAGATCAGCTGAGACGTGACGAGACTCTGGAAGTTCAGCTGAGACGTGACGAGACTCTGGCAGATCAGCTGAGACGTGACGAGACTCTGGCAGATCAGCTGAGACGTGACGAGACTCTGGCAGATCAGCTGAGACGTGACGAGACTCTGGACGATCAGCTGAGACGTGACGAGACTCTGGAAGTTCAGCTGAGACGTGACGAGACTCTGGCAGTTCAGCTGAGACGTGACGAGACTCTGGAAGTTCAGCTGAGACGTGACGAGACTCTGGCAGATCAGCTGAGACGTGACGAGACTCTGGCAGATCAGCTGAGACGTGACGAGACTCTGGCAGATCAGCTGAGACGTGACGAGACTCTGGAAGTTCAGCTGAGACGTGACGAGACTCTGGCAGATCAGCTGAGACGTGACGAGACTCTGGAAGTTCAGCTGAGACGTGACGAGACTCTGGCAGATCAGCTGAGACGTGACGAGACTCTGGACGATCAGCTGAGACGTGACGAGACTCTGGCAGATCAGCTGAGACGTGACGAGACTCTGGAAGTTCAGCTGAGACGTGACGAGACTCTGGCAGATCAGCTAAGACGTGACGAGACTCTGGAAGTTCAGCTGAGACGTGACGAGACTCTGGCAGATCAGCTGAGACGTGACGAGACTCTGGACGATCAGCTGAGACGTGACGAGACTCTGGCAGTTCAGCTGAGACGTGACGAGACTCTGGAAGTTCAGCTGAGACGTGACGAGACTCTGGCAGATCAGCTGAGACGTGACGAGACTCTGGCAGATCAGCTGAGACGTGACGAGACTCTGGAAGATCAGCTGAGACGTGACGAGACTCTGGAAGTTCAGCTGAGACGTGACGAGACTCTGGCAGATCAGCTGAGACGTGACGAGACTCTGGACGATCAGCTGAGACGTGACGAGACTCTGGCAGATCAGCTGAGACGTGACGAGACTCTGGAAGTTCAGCTGAGACGTGACGAGACTCTGGAAGTTCAGCTGAGACGTGACGAGGCTCTGGCAGATCAGCTGAGACGTGACGAGACTCTGGAAGTTCAGCTGAGACGTGACGAGGCTCTGGCAGATCAGCTGAGACGTGACGAGACTCTGGAAGTTCAGCTGAGACGTGACGAGACTCTGGAAGTTCAGCTGAGACGTGACGAGGCTCTGGCAGATCAGCTGAGACGTGATGAGATTCTGGACGATCAGCAGTGACGTGGCTTGATTCGTGAAGATCAGTGGTGACTTGACTTGATTCGTGAAGATCAACGGTGACCTGACTTGGCTCCTGTAGATTGACTGTGACTTGACTTGGCTCATGAATGGCAGCAATGACATGACGGGGTGTTTTTGTGGCCGCCATTTTGTGAACGGGCTCAGCTGTCGCCGCCATTTTGTGAGCATGCTCTAGCGTAGCTGCCATTACATGAGTGAGTGCAGTGTCGCATTCCTCCGCGACACCCACAGTGAACACTGAACCAACAGTCAATAAAGCATAGTCCAAAAAACAACTCAGTGATGAACGCGGACCCTCGCGTCTGAGCTGAGATCGCAGAGGCTGATTAATGCCATCACAAAAAATTTCGATCAAAATTATGTCCGGCAGATCTGAATAATGAGCGAAAGCTAAAAACTCTCTAATATGGTTCTCTAATGATCGTGGGCCTTGTTTAAGGGCAAACAATAGTCTCGTTGTGTCCATACCTGACCAATGTCCATCTGAGAAGTTGCTGGATCCTTGTGTGGCCGATTATTCTGTAACGGGGCTGATGAGACGTGAGACGTGCGGATCCATATGCAAGATTTTATTTAAAGACATGGTCATAAATACAGGCAGGGTCGAAACAATGGCAAACAGGTATGGCAGTGACAAGACAAAGAGTAATCCTAGGGCAAGCGTGGGTCGACGATCGGCGAACAATATCCAACGGGGCAAGGCAGAGCAATAATCCAGGTACACAGCAAACAGAGTCCGAACGGCAAGGCAAGGGTTAATCCAGGAAACACGGGCAGAAATCGAAACACGAGAAAACAGGCAAGACTAAGACAACTCAGAGGGCTTCGTAGGGTAGCTATCACTAGGATATTTGCGTACAATACTCGGCGATCTGACTTCTTCTTCTTCTTTTGCGTTTAATGGCGGTTGGCAAACCAGCTTAAGGTGCATTTCCGCCACCTACTGGGATGGAGTGTGAGGCCTTGATGAACGAAACTATTATATTCTACACAAAATAATAATAATAAATAAATAAATAGGGGAAAAAAACAAAAACAAACAAACTAACTAACTAAATTCTTCTAATCAAATCAGTATCTCTCAAATATTTAAGAAGAAAATCATACACCCTTAACTGTTTCTGTGCATTCTGAAATATATTCTTAACTGAAAAGTCACTGATTTCCATATCTCTTAGTTTTTCAACAAACTGCTTTCTTTGATGGTTATATGCCTCACAATGTAAGAGCACATGTTCAACTGTTTCTGTTATTCCACAGTAATTACAACAATCTGACTCACTTTTTCCTATTATATGCAATGAATAATTAAGGTTAGAGTGTCCTATACGGATCCTGGTTATAACAGTATCTTCTCTTCGGTTTCCATATAACTTTCTTTCCATCCCCACTTTATGTTGAATACTAAATAGGTGTCTCCCTTTTGACTCTTTATTCCATACATTTTGCCACATACTTCCAACTGCTGTTTTAATGATACCTTTTACTTCTGTTTTACTTAAAGGAATTTCTATGTCAATCTCTTCTCTTCTCAATGCTGACTTGGCCAGCTCATCCACCTCCTCATTCCCTTCTACACCTACATGGGCAGAAACTCTACTCTTACTCCTGTTTGATTTACTCTATATAAATTTTGTAAAATAGAGTATATCCTGTCTAGCTGCTGATTTACCACTACTTAAACTGTTTAATACTGAGAATGAATCTGAACAAACTACTACACTTATAGGATTAATTTCTTCCACCCACTGCATAGCCATTAGAATTGCCATCATTTCTGTTGTGAAAACAGATACATCATTAGATAACCTCTTAACAGTGCTATATTTAAAATAGGGTATAAATATGGCTGCTGCTGTATACCCAGAATCTGGATTTTTTTGACCCATCAGTATATACTTGAATACTATTGAAATAGTTTTGTTTCAAATATTGATCCACTACTATTTCTTTAGGTATACACCTTTCCTTTTTGTTTATTTCAAAATGCAACTGGAAATCTACCATTGGCATTTGGAACAGCCAAGGGGGTATTATTGGTATTGCTACCGTTGGGCTTATTTTTATATCATTAATTCCTATCTTCTTAGCATCTGCATCTGCATTCCATCCAAAACTACTATAATTTACATACTCATATTCCCAACATTTTTGTAATACATCTTTGACTGGATGGGTTTCTACATGCCCCCTAACAGAACACCAGTATGCCATCTTTAACTTAAGTCTCCGGAGGTCTAAAGGCAACTCCGCCATTTCCACCTGCATCGCTGAGACTGGCGATGTTCTAAACGCCCCACTTCCTATTCTTAGTGCTTGAGATTGAATACCACTTACTTTCTTTAACATAGATATTGATGCCGAACTATATACTATGCTGCCATAATCAATCATAGGTCTAATCATTGCACAATATACTCTTTTCAATGCCTGTCTGGTTGCACCCCAGTCTACCCCTGCCAAACATCTTAAAATATTTATTCCCTTTTTACATTTATTTATTACTTTCTTAATATGTAATGCGAAAGTCAGTTTAGAGTCCATCCATACTCCAAGGAACCTAATTTCTGTTACCTGCTCTAAAATTTGACCATAAATTTTTAGTTTAATATTTGGTGATTTCTTCTTTTTTGAGAAACAGATCACTTTAGTTTTTTTCTACTGACAGTCTAAAATTCCACTTATTCACCCATTTTTCCACTTCATTAATTGCTTTCTGCATACTACTTTCCACATATACTACATTTCTTCCCCTTTTCCATAAGGCACCATCATCCGCATATAGAGATTTGCCAAATCCTTGTCCGATCATTGAAAATATGTCATTTATCATTATATTAAATAACACTGGGCTACACACACTTCCTTGTGGGGTCCCATTATCTGTCGAGTAAGTCCTAGAATAACTTGTTCCAACCCTTACTTGTATGGTCCTATTAATCAAAAAATGCATAATCCAATTGTACATTTTTCCATTTATTCCCATCTTGTCCAATTTAACTAAAAGTCTCTCTTTCCACAGCATATCATATGCCTTTTCCACATCAAAAAACACACCTACTAACACCTCTTTATTCACCATTGCCTTTCTAATTTCAGATTCTAGACATACTATTGAATCCATTGTATTACGCCCTTTTCTAAATCCACTCTGGTATGAACATATTAGATTTTTCTTTTGTATTACATAATTTAATCGGCTAATTATCATTCCCTCCATCACTTTGCATAAGTTAGATGTTAAGGAAATTGGTCTGTAATTTGATACTTTTGAATGATCCTTTCCGGGCTTTCCAATTGGAATTATCACTCCGTGTTTCCAAGATGTAGGGAGTTTTCCCAACTCCCATATCTTATTAAAAAACTCCAAAATAAAATTCAGAGATACATCTGAAAGATGTTTTATCATTTCATAACATATTTCGTCTTTTCCTGGCGATGTATGTTTCACCCCGTATAACACATGCTTTAATTCATACATTGTAAAATCTGTATCCAATGTGCCTCCAGATGGCACTTTTCGAACCAGCACATTAGGATTCTCTTTCAAAATTTGTTCCCTTTGTACTTTCATACCTTCCGATATATTATTATTACTATGAACCTTAACGAAAGCTTCTACTAACTCTGCCTTTTCTTCATTAGTCATTATATTTCTACCCTCTTTTGTTAGAATTGGAATACTTTTATACATTTGTTTCCCGCCCATCTTCCTAATCATATTCCAAATATCACTTATATCTATATTTACACCAATTTCATCACAGAATTGTCTCCAGTAATTTCTTTTAGTTCTCCTTATTACTTTTCTTACCACTGCCTGAGTTCTCTTATAATTCATAAAATCATCAAAAGAATGTGATTTTTTAACTTTTCTTAAAGCTCTGTTTCTGATTTTAATTACTTCACTACATTTTTCCGTCCACCATGGTACAGCCTTTTTCATTCTTACCCCTTTACCTTTCCCTATTATCTCTTGTGCTGAACTACACAGCATCTTATTTATTTTATCATTAGTATCCTCGACATCTTCAAAATTAAATTTTGTACTTGTCATTTTACCAGCGATCTGACTGAGGAAGTCCATGGCTTAAGTAGTGTGTGTGATTGTGTGATGGGTATCAGGTGTGAGCATGTGATTAGGGAAATGGCTGCTGGGAAATGAAGTCCAGGGTAGTGTGTGGTGTGAGAGTCAATGTGATGGAAGGGTGACCTCTGGTGGCGAACAAATGGAGGTCCATGGACCAGATTCATGACAACACCATTTCTCAGCACATTACAAATCTAATACATAAAATAAAACCATCAAAACAATCAACAATTTTACCAATTAAAAACCATATCTCCAAACTCACTCAATGTCACTAAAGTATCTCTCACACCCCACCTCATTCTAAAAAAGGGTACATTATCAGTTTGTTTATAATATGCAAATTCAACAGCAACCCTAAATTATACCAATGATTTAAAAAGAGACAACAAGTCAACATCTTGACCAACATTTTTACATTGATGTGTTTTCAGGATTGCTAACTTGGCTTGTTCCAATAAAAAAATTTGCAAGCACACACTGTACACGCCACGACTGTTTATACTTACAACCAAAAATAAAAAGGGTTTTTGTAAATAAAAATCCCAATTTCATAATTAGTTGTTCTAAAAGTACAAAGAGTGGAGTAAACCTTAAACACTCACAAAATAAGTGAAACAGTATCAGAAACCTTACAAAACGAACATTCAGGTATAACCATTTCATTGAACTTAGAAACAAAATTGTTTGTAGCCAACACGCCATGAAATATTCTCCACTGTAGATCTCCACATCTTTTAGGAACTGGAGGCTTATACAACAGCCTCCATGATGGAGTTACATCACTGGGCACAGAAAGATAAGTCCTCCATTTAGTATCTATTCTTTTCCTCAACTGTCAAAAGTGTACTGATTTAGCACAAATATAATAAACTATTTTCTTCCCCATACTTTGGAAATCTAAAAAATCAAAACCTTTTAATAAAATAACCTTAGTGTTCTCTCCAATCTCCAAATCTTTTGGGGCAACTTTTAATGCTGGAAAGGTCTTAAAAAGCAAACCATCATTTAACGCAGAATCTATGACAGAAGTGAATCCTGGGGGGAAACAAGCTTTAAAGCTCTTAACTATCCCTTCCACCATTCTTACTGACCTAATCCCAACCTGGTCAGCAAGTGACTGAGCAGTCCGCCACTGACCTCTTCTTATATCGAGCAGGTCTATAACTCTAGTTACTCCAGCATTCAAAAACATTTTAATTACAGAACCCAACAATGGAGACTGTAACTTAAAAAGAGGATTAAAAATCAAAGGTTCTGCACACCTATAATTCTCATCACCCACTCTTGAGAATTTTAACATACTCCATGATTGAAAAATTGATACATGAAATTTAAAAAGCGAACCATTCACATTTTTAACATAAGGCTTCTCAATCAAAAATAACTCTTTGTCAAGGTTTGTTCCCCAAGATCTTTAATATACAAACAATAATCAATCCACGGCATGCAATCAGAACAGTACAACAGTTTTTGCAGTGTTTGTAATCTCATTGCTGCGATTTTTGATTCAACATGTATAAGGCCTTGACCTCCCTCTGTAATAGGAAGATAAAGAAGAGAAAGGAGTCAATGGCCATTCCTTAGGAGATCTAAAACTGTAACCTTATGCCACAGCATTGAAGCTGCCAGATTATTAATTACAAGGCATCTCCATCTATATGAGAGCTGTGGGAGAATCCACTTCCACTTTTGGGTTTTACCAATAACCTGGTCAACCACTCCTTCCCAGTTCTTCTCCATGTACTGATCAGTTCCAAAATAAATGCCACGAACTTTTAAACCATCTTGAGCCCATTTACACTGCTTTGGCAACTGAGGTGGTCCAGTACTATGCCAATCCCCCATCAGCAAAGAATTACATTTTTCCCAATTTACACGTGCAGAAGTAACTTTCTGAAAAATATTCAAACATGAAATTATATTCTCAACATCTTTTGAATTTCTAATTATCAGAGTTAACTCATCTGCATACGCTATAAGTTTGGTTTGGGGAACTTTAAGGCAACCAGGAACACCAAAGCCACATAGTCTTTTTCTCAGCAAGCTCAAAAAGGCTCAATAGAAATAGCATAGAGTAAACCTGATAAAGGACACCTTGTCTTATTCCTCTTGTCACTGAAAAGGGCCTTGTTAATGTCCCATTTACTCTTAACATGCTATAAATATCACTATACATGAGCCTAATAAAGGACACAAAATTATGACCAATCCAAAAGCCTCAAGCGTCTTAAATAAAGAAGAGTGGTCCACTCTATCAAAGGCTTTTTCTTGGTCCAAAGAGAGAAGGCCAATGTCCAGGTTATGTCTTTTTGACACTGTAATAAGTCTCTGACCAAGAAAAGACTTATCAAATATGTTCGGTTAGGGATACAATAAGACTGATCATTGTGAATAACAGTTTCAATACAGGTCTTCAATCTGTTGGTTAAGGCTTTTGAAAAGATTTTGAGGTCAGCACACAGCAAGGAGACGGGACACCAGTTCTTTAAACAACCAAGGTCTCCTTTTTTGGGGATCAATGTTAAAACTGCTCTCCGACAGCTTAAGGAAGAGTCTCTCTTTCAATACTTTCCACCAAAACATCATGAAAGTCCTGACCAATTAAGTTCCAAAGAGCCTTAAAAAACTCAGCTGAAAGGCTGTCCAACCTCCTGGACAGCTCTCAAAGTTCAGCCATTGTCAAAAGGCTCTCGAGATCCTTCTTGTCCTTCATTGATATTGTGGTAAGTCACTCAGAAGTTTGTCAGATTCTACTTCATTACATGGCTCTGCACGATATAAATCTTCATAAAAGGAAACCGCAAAAGCATTAATTTCCATTTGTGCTGTTGATACTCTTCCATCTGGGAGTTTCAGCTGATGAAGATGTTTATGCACTCTTGGTTTCTTTTCAAGTCCAAAGAAAAAAACAGTAGGAGAGTCCATATCATTTAAACAAGTGAACTTTGCCTTAAAAGGGCAATTTTGCCTTGTTCTTCCGCCAGGCTGCGTAGAGAAATTTATTCCTGTTGAAAGAGTCAATGGGAAATGAAACCCTGTAGTACTATGACTACTTTGTCCAAGAATCTCTTGTTCAAGAGCTTTCATTTTCTCTAGCAGGGCACCCCTGCTATGTGCAGTAAACTGCTGACAAAAAATTTTGATCTGCACCTTGCCCACATCCACCATTGACTTAAAGATGGGAAATTTGCTCTCTCCTCTCTCCAAGCATTCCAAAAAGGTGAAAAGAGTGAATAAAGCAGTGATCCTGAAGTAACATGTTATCAAAGTGCCAGAGTGGTTTATAAGATTTTATGGACTCAACAGAAATCGCCATTGAAATATAATGATGGTCTGAGAGAAATTAGGTGAAATAGAATTCCTAAAAAATCTTCCCCTATTACATGCTTCAGTATAAAAACGATCAAGCCTGGCTCCTGACATATTAATTGAGTTCACCTTCATCCAAGTATACTGTCTAAGCCCAGGAAATGTGTCTCTCCACAAATCAACAAGATTACAATAATCAACTATTTTTTTTTAATGCATTAGCTGAAGAAGGATGTGGTTCATTATGATTCCGATCCAATTGCTGATTTAAAGTGCAATTAAAATCACCCCCAGCATAATAATATTATTCTGGGGACAGTCCGATAATGCATCTGTTAATTTAAAAAAAAAAATAAAAAATACGCTCTCGGCCATCATTTGGAGCATATACATTAAACAGAGACAAAATTGTACTGCCTAAAGTAACATCTACTCGTAAAATTCTTCCTGGTACTATCTCAACCACCAACCGGGGTGAAAACAAAAACTGCAACCCCTGTGCTAAACATTTGTGCCATGACTCAAAAGGACATTAACCTTCCACTCGCTAAACCACTGTGACTGATTCTGCAAATCCGTGTGTGTTTCTTGAAGTAAAATCACATCAGCCTTTTTAAGAATTAAATACTTAAAAAGATCATTTCTTTTACCGTACTACGACAGCCATTAATATTTAAAGACCCAATATTAAAAAAGGTCATGGCAATAATTACAATGGGGTAAAAACACAACCCAACACATTCGCTTTTTAACACTTTTCATAGAAACAATACTTTTTCAGATGCGAATTTAAACTTTTTCTAACTGTACTAACAAGATTTTTTAGCTTATAGTGTTTTGGTCTATCCAGTTCGTCTAAAGTTGCCTTTCGCATTACAATAGCACCAGACTCAACAAAAAGTTCCAAATCAGGAAAATATTTTTCCAGATTGGGTTTCTCTGATTCTTAGTAGCGTCCAGAAAATCATTTAACTGCTGAACTGTATAAAACAGAGATTTTAAATGGGAAATCAAAAAATTCCCAGCAGAATTTCCTAGTGAATTTACATCATGTTCTTCTCCAGTATCTGGACATTCACATTCAGAGTCATTCTCAGATAAGTCATCAGTTCTCTGTGACAACAGATCTATATCACACTGCACCAGACTGCTGCCTTGTACTTGTAAGTTTTCAAGCTCATTTTGCGTTTCAGGATTTTGAACCACCAACTACCCCAACAACATTTAGCTCCTCATCACCTTTCACACTTCCGTGTCCATGTGTACCAGCACTGTCTGTAACTTCAATCTCTTGTTCAAGCACATTAGAGCCCTCTCCACTATTAGGTAATACAGCAGTTTCAGCTGGCTGTTCATTACTAATGCTTTCTGCACCATTATTATCCACAGCAGTATTTAGGCCTCCCTGTTCTACTACAGAATTACCTTCCTTCTCTTTTTCAGCCTCCATATTTAAAGGACACGATTGTCTTACATGGCCCTGTTTCCCGCAATTAAAACATTTCATTGAATCAACAGCGATAAAGATCGTACAATCCTTCCATTCAGCGTCAGTTTTACAGCAACCTCCAGATTTTTAAATTTAGCATTCAAAATCATATATGTTTGACGTCTAATCGGTCCCATTAATTTGCCATAACGCACAAGATTAGACAGCGGCAAAACTGGGACAAATACATCTTTCACAGAAAAAACATGTTCAACCAAATCATTAACCATAGACGTTTCCCTCAAAAAAATAACAACTGTCTTGTTCATTCTCAATGCAGACAAGATATTTTGTGCAACAACTGCATTACTAACAGCAATTAAATAAACACTCATCTGATAAACACTTGCACCCGTGGCGTGCATTCAAGGATGCAAAGCCATCAGTTTCAATGAATTTTATCAATATATACCTTAATCTAAAAAGAGGAAAGAGGAGACAGAGACACGCCGCTCAGTCACTAACACTCCTAGAGAGAGAGAGAGAGAGAGAGAGAGAGAGAGAGAGACAGAGAGAGGGAGAGAGAGAGAGAGAGGGAGAGAGAGAGAGAGAGAGAGAGAGAGAGAGAGAGAGAGAGAGAGGACAGAGAGAGAGAGGAGAGAGAGAGAGGATGAGGAGAGAGAGAGAGAGAGAGAGGAGGAGAGAAGAGAGAGAGAGGAGAGAGAGAGAGGAACGAGAGAGAGAGAGAGAGAGAGAGAGAGGAGAGAGAGAGACGAGAGAGAGAGAGAGAGAGAGAGAGGAGAGAGGAGAGGAGAGAGAGGAGAGGGGAGAGAGAGAGAGGAGAGAGAGAGGGAGAGAGAGAGAGTGAGGAGAGAGAGAGAGAGAGGGAGAGAGAGAGAGGAGAGAGAGAGAGAGAGAGAGAGATGAGAGAGGAGAGAGAGAGGAGAGAGAGAGAGAGAGAGAGAGGAAGAGACAGA
>CM077224.1:320833-323333 GCA_039654775.1 Spinibarbus caldwelli
AGAGAGACAGAGAGAGAGAGAGAGAGAGCACTGATGGAACAGTTTGTTCAGTTCTCATTAAACTGCAGTATCTGCTCATTCTGTGTGTTTGCTGAGTGATGATTGTGTGCTGAAGGGCAGAGTGTTATATCTGAATTAATGCTGGCTGAAAAGAACCTGGAAACAACATCTCAGAACCAACAAGCCATAAAAGCTCTTTATATAAAGAACGACTCGTTTTAGCTGGTGTGGACGGAAGCAGGAGGCGTTTCTCTGACTATAAAACGGCTGAGAATCGGAGAATGTGCACTTTCATTTGTTTGGTCATTTTTTCACTTCATTTCTTCATATGTACAGTGTCACGTCTTTTGCAGCTCTACATCATTTGTTAGAATTGTGAGGAAAGCAGAAGGAAAGATGAGACACTTCATCTAAAGCCATTTCAAATATCCTCTTAATATAAGAAATATTATGAATGTGTTTTTTTTTTTTTTTTGTCTGGAATCTGGAATCTGAGGGTGCAAAAAAATCTAAATATTGAGAAAATCACCTTTACAGTTGTCCAAATGAAGTTCTTAGCAATGCATATTGCTAATCAAAAATTAAGTTTTGATATATTTACGGTAGGAAATTTACAAAATATCTTCATGAAACCTGATTTTAATATCCTAATGATTTTTGGCATAAAAGAAAATGGATAATTTTGACCCATACAATGTATTGTTGGCAATTGATACAAATATACCTGTGCTACGTATGACTGCTTTTGTGCTCCAGGGTCACATATGCACTGAGAGACTTCATCAGATATTATTAGGCCCTATATTTAGAGAAGAAATGAATGGAAAATTCATTGCAGGACTATTTGAGATGAGAGAAGTGCAGACAGAAACGGCATCTGAACCTGGAATCTTAAAGCTACAGTTCACTCATAAATCATCATCCTGTCATCGCATTCTCACCCTCATGTCTTTCCAAACACAAGAGGACTTCAGAATTTAAAGAATGTTTCTAATCAGAACCATTTTATTGACCAATGACTTCCACTGTATGGACAAATTTCCAGAATTTTTCATTTCTGAGTGATTTATTCCTTTCAGAGCACGTAGAACTAAACCTGAGTGTATCAAACACTTCACAACGACCAGCAGAGCTGATTCTGTGCTGATGAAGTTAACTCTCCATTACAATTACAGGTTACTCAATTAAAGAGCTAATTAGCCAAAGTGCTGCAGTGGCAAATGCTGTAAGAATGGTTCACAATGGAGTGCAAAGCCTCTCCTAATGACACGTAGTGAGAGGAGCGGGCCGGGCGAGCAGGTTTTACCACAGATATGTGAAGTATTGTCTATGTAGGTCAGAACAAACACACCTGTGCTGCAGGTGCTTCTTCTGTTACTCATCGACAGGCAAGCTCGTCGTTTGTGAGCAGATCAGGGTTACTGGATTGTTGGAAAGACGGTTATCCACACTGCGTTTGCAGTGATTACCCAGAATGCTCTCAAATCGCCCGCATTACCTTTCACATCGAGACACGTAGAAACATGAGTCACGCTGAAGAGACAGCAGCGTTTCTGAGGGTTTCACTCGCTCTTCCCATCTGTCACACTGAGAGCAGTAATGATGGAGCGGCTCACAAACACTGATTTAAATGTGTTTGCTGCAGAAACACAATCCACACTCCCTTCACTAGAAAGAGCAATTCGTCATCTTTGACCTCAGCCTCAAGTGTTTCTGTCTCTATTCAGCAGGTGATTTTAGTTCATTAACCAGCAGAAATCACACAAAGCGCTGATTTCCACAACCCTTATTTCCATATGAAAAACTCCTCACTCTTGGAGAGACCGACAGCATTAAAGGGACAGTCCGACCAAAAATCATCCTTCTGTCATCATTTACTCTTGTCATTACAAACCTGTATGACTTTCTTTCATTTCTTCCTCCAGTGAAAAAGTGTTCTGGTCTGAATCAGGAGAGAAATCTGCACAGAGTCTAAACAGTCCAAAACAGCTCTAAACAAATATGTGACTGGATTTTGATGTGAACAGACAACAGGAGATGCACTTTTTCACATTATTATAGATTATGGACTCGTATTTTAGTTAAAAACGTCTTCTTGATGGATTAGTTTCAGCTTTTGTCTTCTCCAGATGTTAACTGATGGACTGGAGTGCTGTGGATTACTTGTGGATTATTGTGATGTTTTTATCAGCTGTTTGGACTCTCATTCTGACGGCACCCATTCACTGCAGAGCATCCATTGCTGAGACATACATTTCTCCAAATCTGATGAAGAAACAAACTCATTCTGATATCTGATGGCCTGAGGGAGAGTAAATGTTGGGTGATCAATTCAACTGTAAGAGAGTAATGTTATTGGGAAACCTGGACTAGTTGAGTCAGAGTTTAGTGAAGATAAACCGTATGTGAGAGACATTGTATTAAAGCGTTTGATGCTTTCGTCTCATGGTAGGCTTTTCTCCATGTAGAGAGCGTTCAGCGATGCTCCTCGTGCTGCATG
>CM077224.1:333333-368333 GCA_039654775.1 Spinibarbus caldwelli
TTCACAAACTTGCTCCACACCTCACTTGAATTAAAACCGATATTCTTCATTATATCACTTTATTTCATTATTTTGGTGCTCAGAATGTGCTCTGCAAGTGAAGAGTATAGTGGTTTTGTATAGTACCCTGTAAACTTCAACTCAAACATCGACACTAATATCACCATTAGACACACAGTAACTGAGCTCAGAAAACACACTGTGTTGAGCACAAACTGAGGTTAATTAAGCGAATCAGAATCAGAATCAGAATCAGAATGAGCTTTATTGCCAGGTATGTTTACACATACGAGGAATTTGTTTTCATGACAGAAGCTACCGCAGCGCAACAGAATGTCAGTGACAGAACAAAAAACAAAGAGGATAAAGGAATAAAAAGAAGAATTAAAAAGAACAAGTAAATAAGGAATAACAATATACAAATTGACAATTGTATGTACAGGTATATAACAGTACACAGTTTTGTATGTACAGGTATATTATGTGCAAATTGAAATGTAGACTAAGTATGTGTGTTAGATAAATAAGTGTATAAATAGTGTATTATTATTGTCAAGTGTTCATGAGATGGATTGCCTGAGGGAAGAAACTGTTCCTGTGTCTGGTCGTTCTGGTGCTCAGAGCTCTGTAGCGTCGACCAGACGGTAACAGTTCAAAGAGGGAGTGTGCTGGATGTGAGGGGTCCAGAGTGATTTTGGCAGCCCTTTTGCTCACTCTGGATGAGTACAGTTCTTGGAGAGTGGGGAGGGTTGTACCAATGATTCGCTCAGCAGTTCGGACTACCCTCTGTAGTCTTCTGAGGTCAGATTTGGTAGCTGAGCTGAACCAGACAGTTATTGAAGTGCAGAGGACGGATTCAATGATGGCGGAGTAGAACTGTTTCAGCAGCTCCTGTGGCAGGTTGAACTTCCTCAGCTGGCGAAGGAAGTACAACCTCTGCTGGGCCTTTTTCACAATGGAGTCTATGTGATTGTCCCACTTCAGGTCCTGGGAGATGGTGGTGCCCAGGAATCTGAATGACTCCACTGCAGTCACAGTGCTGTTCATGATGGTGAGTGGGGGGAGAGCAGAGGGGTTCCTCCTGAAGTCCACGATCATCTCCACAGTTTTGAGCGTGTTCAGCTCCAGGTTGTTAAGACTGCACCAGACAGCCAGCTCCTTAACCTCCTGTCTGTAAGCAGACTTGATCAGTGTGGTGTCATCTGCAAACTTCAGGAGCTTGACAGAGGGGTCTTTAGAGGTGCAGTCATTGGTGTAGAGGGAGAAGAGCAGTGGGGAGAGAACACAGCCCTGAGGAGCTCCAGTGCTGATGGTGCGGGTGCTGGATGTGTATTTTCCCAGCCTCACTAGCTGCTGCCTGTCTGTCAGGACGCTGGAGATCCGGGGAAGTCGTGGCCTGACGGTTAGGGAGTCGGGCTTGTAACCTGAAGGTTGCCGGTTCGATTCTCGCACCGGCAGGAATTAAAGGTGGGGCTTGTGAGCATACAGCACTGTCTCTGCCTTCGATACCATGACTGAGGTGCCCTTGAGCAAGGCACCGAACCCCCAATTGCTCCCCGGGCGCTGGAGCAATGGCTGCCCACTGCTCCGGGTGTGTGTTCACGGTGTGTGTGTTTGTTCACTACTCACTGCTGTGTGTGTGCACTTGGATGGGTTAAATGCAGAGCACCAATTTCGAGTATGGGTCACCATACTTGACAATACGTCATGACTTTCACTTTCACTTTTCACTGACAGACGGAGATGGGAAGCTGTACTCAATGTCAGTGTGTAGTTTTGTTGATGGTTTTTGAGATGAAGGCGTCTCTCAACCGGTCCGGGTTGATATCTGTTTCATTTGACCCAGTTCTACCAAATGACAAATGAATTTGTGTTAAAATGCCATTTGATTGGACACACAGACTTCGATGCTGATAACTAAAGCTGTCGGAGAGCTTCAATCAGACCTGGTTAATGTAGAGTAATGGAGATCATAAAGATTTGCATGACTTCACATTATAGCCATATGTGTTTACAGCATATACAGAACCTGACACAATCACTGTAAATGTTTGCAGTCGTGTTCGTTTCCAAGTGTTTCTGATGAACATATCTCACAGTAGCTGTGAATCAGTATTTATGTGAAGCCTTGGTCACGATGTGTTTTCTTTTCATTTTCTGCAGTAAACACGTCTGGTCCTTTGATTTACTCAGTGATTGTAAATATACAACAGTGTATTTGGAGTTCATTGTGTATAAGCGATTATTACTAGATTCTGCAGCGTTTGATGTGATTGACCCATCACTGTTGGACTTTTCACCACAATTTATGCTTCCATGGTAACAGTCAGCGACGTCTGTGATTGGTGGATCCTCTTCGGGTTTAAGTGTAGTTTGTTTCTTCTGTAGAGGTGCTTTGAAAGCATTTTGAAACTGATGAACTTCACACTGATATTAAACTGAACCAAACCAGCACTGAACTGACTTTATCTGAATAATGGCACTACTGTGATTTCACAGCAGAATCTGTATTTTCATCATTATATTTTGTTTATCTCTGTGAAGGTGCTTTGGCACAGTCTGCATTGTATAGAAATAAAGCTGCCTTGACCTGATGATCAGACATGATTCAATGAACATCCTCAGAGCTGGTGGAGATCTTTCTAATCTACATTATTATTAAATCAGTTTCATGAATGAGATTTTTATTTCCAGGAGTTAAGCGAGTGATATTAACAGATAAGCGCATTAATGAGAAACAGCCTGTTGATTTGTGTAGAGAAGAAAGAGGCTGTTTGTCCCCATCATCAGTCCGATGTATCTGATATCTTCGTTAACATTTGTCTAATTACAGCCATCGTCTGTGTTGTTCAGGCGTCCATAAGGACAGTAAAGGTCAGTTTGTTTTTGTGGACGGGTCAGATCACAGAGAGCGTTAATGTGTCTCACACACTCTTCTGCTTCAGAAAGATCCAGGATTACAGAGAGCAGGTTTTTATCGGATGATGGCGAGGTGTGTGTGTGTGTGTGTGTGTGTGTGTACGGTTCATCGGTCCTCACTGACCCAGATGGAGATGTTGACTGTCCGCTGATGTGTCCACATGCCTCAATGGACAGTCAAATGCGTCTGAAAGCTATTGATTTGTCTTGACTTTTCCTGCATGACATAAATAGCTCAAACTCTTGAGATTCAGACCTGGAAGTGATTTTATCTCATGATTGTATATTGATGCATCACCGGCGCTGGTTATGCTTCATTTGGTGGTCAAATAAAAACATAACTATCATCAACTTAGTAGTTGTATTCATGACAATGAATAATTTTTTAACGAATGAAGAAAATAGCTTGTGAATGGCAGAAATGGTGATCAGCGTATGTTTGCGTGGTGTAGAAAAGAGCAGTGTTGATATTATTATTCACAGTAGCTTTACATAAGAATCAGAAAAACTGATTATAAGACTTCATGAGAATCTGTAATACCCTGTCACAACCAGCGGAGAAACATGATCGTTTTCATACGTTTAGTGTGTTTGTATCACACTGAAATGTACAGTATCAACATAATGATAAACATTTACACTACCAGTCAAAAGTTTTTGAACAGCAAGATTTTTAATGATTTTTAAAGAATTCTACTCAACTGTTTTCAACATTGATAATAATCAGAAATGTTTCTTGAGCAGCAAATCAGCATATTAGAATGATTTCTGAAGGATCATGTGACACTGAAGACTGGAGTAATGATGCTGAAAATTCACAGAAATAAATTACATTCTAAAACATATTCAAATAGAAAGCAGTTATTTTAAATAGTAAAAATATTTCACAATATTACTGCTTTTGCTGTACTTCGGATCAAATAAATGCAGGCTTGGTGAGCAGAAGAGACTTCTTTAAAAAAAATCTTACTGACTGGTAAAAAACTTTTGAGCTGTAGTGTAAATGTTCAACTTTAGAGACAGACAGATGTGTTTGAAGTTCATAGATTCATTATAAACATAATAAAATCAGTCACATAGTAAACACAGAGCTCTTTTCGCGTTCACACGGCTCTGTTCTGAGTGATTTATAGAGACGGATCGCAGTAACTGGTGCTTTTTAAAAGCTTTCTTCCCTCAGAAGGACTCAGGAATGACAGTGTAAATCCCGCTGTGTTTGACGGTGCTGTTTTCACAGGTTCTGCTGAATTCATCCCTACAAAAATTAGTGTTTTAGTCGTAGAAACTGTCCTCACGTTTGAAACTTTCCAGTACCGGCACACATTACACACAGATGTGCGGTGAAGAGTTTTTAGAGCTGGAAGTGTCTAATATTGAGCTGTTTATGGCATTGAGACGAGTGAATCTGGTCTGACGGGTTTGAGTCTCGTTCACAGGGATATGATGAGACTCTTCGGCCTGTTTAAGCTGCTGTCACATGATACGGTGTAAGTATCTGGGTTCTTCCATTGTCTTGCCTGTGAAGTCATCTTCATGACACTACACACACACACACACACACACCCACACACACACATTACTGCGACCAACCGAAGAGTAAACAAGCCGATGTCTGACCCTTCAGAGAGCCATTACCAGCGGTGAATGTTTGCTCTGGTCTTGAGTTATAGCAGATGTTTAATGTTTAATAAGCATCATATTAAAGGATGAACAGGTAGAAATAGTCACCTGTTAGTCGTGTGTGTGCTGAACTCAATCCTCATTTCTACAGATGCTTTTGAAGTGGAAAGAGCTCTTCTCTGCTCTACTTCATTTCCTAATCTAGCTTTCTAATAAACCTGGCATTATATTCTATGAATATCGCTGGCTCTGTGATGAATAGCTTGTGTTCCTATTGTAAATAGCTGCGTTTGTTAATACTTAAATGTAAACGTAAATGTACTGAGGTATAATAAGTGCTTGAAAATAGACCCTGTTATGCTGTCTGTTATGAATGTGTGTTTCTGGATTCCATTTGAACATAAAAGACTTGACTCTTGCTCTGCTTGAGATTACAGTAGGTTCATTTCATTATATCTTTGATTTGGATTCATATGGCTGATGGATGTAATATAGTTTACTTGTCATATTGCAACATGATCAGTTTATGCATATTGTTCAAGAAATACATTAAAATCCATCTTATCAAACCTGAATCACAGACAGACAACAGATAATAACCAGGACTTCAGTGTTTTTACTCAGGGATATGTTTAACTGATTTAATTTCAGTCTTGTATTAATGTTAAATATCTTAAATATTACTTTGTTCTCACCTTGAAGATAACTGACAGTCGACATGACATTAAAAACAATAAATATATATTTATATCACAAATACTCATAGTACAGGAGGTTTGTCACCAAACGTGTGGATCTTAAAACAGTGAGCTGATGTTCCAGAAAGATCGCGATGTTTACTAGTCACCTTCAAGAACATGTTTGTGAGCCAAAGAGGAGAGAAACACATAATTATTTCTCTTTTATCCTTCTCCCGCCGTTACGCGAGTCTTGAGCCTGGAGCAGAAAACAGACAGATTCAATTATTTACACTTGTGTTTTTAGTTTCTGTATGAATACAGCATTTGGAAACGAAACCTGCCAGTCAGTCTGAGTGAATCTCATAAAGCCGAGAACATCACGTCCAGCTCACATTAAATCCCAAAGCAAGAAAATAACGGATTAAGTGTTGCTTAATGAACATTAATCCTGTTTGCAAGAGCATTATTTGCATTGTAAGATTTATTGTTTTATTTCCTTGACAACTAAACACCCCCACGCATTCTTATCATTGAAATGTGCAAAACATAATGACTAAATGTGAATTAATTAGTTAATTATTTACACATCATGGTATTTTTATTGTGCTGCCTGTATTTCAGTTATTAAAAAAATAAATAAAAAATCATTCAGAGACATTACAGTAATAAGAATTTGGTGTAAAATGTGTTTTAACTGTCTGACCTAAAAATAGGCTTCATGATCATTACACAACGTCATTTCATTGTTTTATTTTTATTATTAAATTTAATTGTATTTATTTTCTGACCAAAGCTTGTTTTTGTGAGATTCTCCTGTATAAATATTGACACTTTGTGCTGCACTTTATTTGTTGAGTCTCTGATGCTTCGTGCCATCAGTGTTTTGTCACTGCTATTTTTAGACATGTTCATACACGTTAAATATTGCCCGCTTATGAAACGATGTAAATATGAAGTGCAATGCTCATACTTCAGTCTGAGACATGGGTGCTGTGACTTTCGAGATGTTTTCCTGAGATTCTCAGCTTGTGATTGGCCGGCGTTGCAGCAGGAGGTTTGGTCGTGAAGCAGCAGATTCTCCTGTCAGATGTTGCCCCAGTGACCCAAAGCTCAAAGACAATTAGGTGCAAAGTAGATCAGAAGTGGCTTTAGTGCTCACACGCAGCGGATCTCCAGCGTTACCTGAGTCAGAGTCAAGTACATTCAGAGACGTCTCTCATTCACACTCTCACACACACACGCACACACACGCGCACACACACACACACACACACACACACATCTCTGCTTTATAAATATCTCTGCCGTTTACAGCCTCTGTCTGTCTTTACTCGCTGTATTACACCTCCATATGAGGATCTGGTTCAGTGAGAGTCGTGTGTGACAGTTGTTTGACTAGGGCTGGTTTAACTCTCTGCTAAATAATCTTTACAGAATCTGACCATCTGAAATCTGCAATGAATTTTTTTTTTTTTTTACTATATATATATATATATATATATATATATATATATATATATATATAAAATTAATATATATATATATATATAAGACTACTTTTGGTCTGGCAGTAGTCTGTTCCAACCACATTTTCATTCAGCCTAAATGTAGGCTACTGTAAGATTGGAAATTTATTTTCTTGTCCTCTGAAATACATTTTGAAATATATTTTTAACCTAAATTTAGTTTCAGTTTCCAAAATATATTTTCTTGAGCTTCACTGTTTAACATATATTTAGCATATGTTTAATATATATTAAATTTTAAGGCATCTCAGGAACCGCACTCCAGTGGTTTGAGTCTTACCTCTCAGACAAGTCCTTCAAGGTATCTTGGAGAGGTGAGGTGTCCAAGTCGCAACATCTAACTACTGAGGTGCCTCAGGGCTCAGTTCTTGGACCACTTCTCTTCTCTGTCTACATGGCATCACTAGGTTCTGTCATTCAGAAACATGGCTTTTCATATCACTGCTATGCTGATGACATTCAACTCTACCTCTCATTCCATCCTGATGATCCGACGATAACTGCTCGCATCTCAGCATGTATAACAGACATTTCTTGCTGGATGAAGGACCATCACCTTCATCTCAACCTTGCCAAGACAGAACTGCTTGTGGTTCCAGCAAACCCATCGTTTCATCACAATTTCACCATCCAGTCAGGCTCATCAACCATAACTCCTTCAAAAACAGCCAGAAACCTTGGAGTTATAATTGATGATCAGCTGACTTTCTCAGACCACATTGCTAAAACTGCCCGGTCCTGCAGATTTGCTTTATTCAACATCAAGAAGATCAGGCCCTTTCTTTCAGAACATGCTTCACAACTCCTTGTTCAAGCTCTTGTTCTGTCCAGGCTGGACTATTGCAATGCTGTCTTGGCAGATCTTCCAGCCAGTTCTATCAAGCCTTTACAATTAATCCAGAACGCGGCAGCAAGATTAATTTTTAATGAGCCAAAAAGAACGCACTTCACACCTCTGTTTATCAATCTGCACTGGCTACCAATAGCTGCTCGAATAAAATTCAAGGCATTGATGTTTGCCTACAAAACTACCTCTGGCTCTGCACCCCTTTACCTAAATTCAGTACTTCAGACTTATGCGCCTCTAGAAGCTTGCATTATTGCATTCTTTATTGTTTATCCCAAAGAGGCACAAAATCACTGTCACGGACTTTTACATTAAATGTTCCCTCCTGGTGGAATGACCTGCCCAACTCAATCCCAGCAGCTGAATCCTTAGCCATCTTCAAGAAATGGCTAAAAATACATATCTTCCATCTTTATTTGACCCTCTAACTCTAGCACTCTCTATTCTAATTCTATTATTAAAAAAAAACATCCCTTTTAGACTTGCACTCTATTCATTTACTAACTGCTTTCTAATCTTTTGTATTCTATCTATTTGTTTTCTTTTTATTTATTATACAATTAACAAAAAGCAAAAAAAGGCCTCTAACACTAGCTTGCTCTATTCTTTTTTTATTCTATCTGTTTTCTTTTTATTTATTATATAATTAAAAAAAAAAACCTTGCACTTGCATATCATTGCTCTTTTGTTGATTTTGATTGCTTCCATTGTCTTCATTTGTAAGTCGCTTTGGATAAAAGCGTCTACTAAATGACTAAATGTAAATGTAAATATATTTTGCAACAAAAAATATAATTTTTGCCATATGGGAGGAAAAGCATGCATCGGCGGCAGTCGTGTCCTCACACTCCACAGGTTTGAGCTGTTGGACATGCATTCAAGTTTACAGAAGCAGGGAGAGCCCATAGTCAAACCATGTTACGTAGTGAAAGTAATTTTCATTTATATTTACATGTATGGATTTAGCAACATTTACAAAAGAGGAACAAAAGCAGTTCATCACAGAGCCAATGATATTCATAATATACAATGCCAGGTTTATTAGACCACTGGATTAGGACTCTACCCACTGACTCACTCTGCCCACTCACTGACCTGCCCACTCACTGACTCCTCCCACCAACTGACTCAGCCCACTTGTTGACCTGCCCCATGGACTGACTCCACCCACTCACTGTCCTGCCCACTGACTGACTCCGCCCACTCGCTGATCTGACCCATGGACTGACTCCACCCACTCACTGTCCTGCCCACTGACTGACTCCGCCCACTCGTTGACCTGCCCACTGACTGGCTCTACCCACTAACTGGCTTGCCCCACGGACTGACTCCGCCCACTGACTGATTCCGCCCACTCGCTGCTCTGATATTTGGTTACACTTTATTTCGATAGTCCACTTTAGACATTCTACTAACTATAAGTAACTTTGTAACTACATGTCAACTAATTCTCATTAATTTGTAACTACATGTCTACTAACTCTCATTAGGGTAGGTTTAGGGTTAGTAGAATAAGTTGACATATACTTGCAAAGTTTCTCATAGCCAGTATGTTGTATGTTGTGGACCCATCAAAATAAAGTTTTAGAAGATATTTAGCAGACAGTCTACTAATACTCTAATGACTGGTAGTTGACATGTAGTTGCAGAGTTACTTACTGTTAGTAGAATGTCTAAAGTGGACTATCAAAATAAAGTGTTACCTGATATTTTCCCTCCAGTACTGCTAACACATCGCTTCTGTTTACCGTCTGCGTGAGTAGCGTCTATCTCTGTTTGCAGATGCTACAGTATGTGTTGCTATTTGTGTTTGCTGTAAACACTATCTAGCACTAGTTACACCTTTCCTACACTCAGTGTAATTACACATTGGCAAAGTTTAAAGAAGGTGATTTAGCTCAGACCTCTAACCGCAGTGCAAACGTCTGAAGAGAAGACGTCGTCTGTGTGTGCAAATGAGACGTGTTTGTTTTATGTCATCATGACCCTCAGCAGACAAAAGCAGCTTATTTAGCAGCTAATTAATGCAGTGTGTCGTCACTCGACTCTAGACGTCCATCTGGCTGTTGGCTGAAGTGACCTAATAAAGGTGGTCAGTGAGCATGTGTGGCCCGATCTGGACGTCAGATTAGTGTCCTCAGACCAATCATCCGCCATCTTCATTCCCCAGGGACAAGATGGGATGGAAACAAATAATTAATGTAGAGTGCATAATTAAAAATGCAGGTAAAACACCTGTGAAAATCAATATGTAAAATCCTTCATGTTTACAATGGTATATTGGGCTGCATTTCTACAGATTGTTCTTGAAATGCACTGAAATCTCTTTGATTTGTGAGTTTATTATTTGAATTATGAATTATTAAGTCATTAATGGCATTCATTGATTATCAGCCCCTACTGATGGAGTGGTTGAGTTAGTAGTGTCAGTACTAGTTAGTAGTGTCCCTGGATTGATGGGAGAATAAAGATTATCTGTCATGTCGGTTTAATCCGGTGACAATAGCGGCGATGGTAAATCTCTGCTCATTCTTGCTGTTCTTTTTAAGCTCTTAAGCTCCTCCAGATATTGGACAAGCTTTAGTCCGAATGCGTGCGGGAGCTTCAGAAAAGGCGTTTTTTCACTTCCGAAGCTCTTTGTGTTTGTGTGTTTGGGATGATTGAGCAGGTCTGAGTTCATACAGATAATGACTAGCGTGCGCGCAGAGAGAGTTAGCAATCCCATCATGCCCCAGCAGACGTCCACATACATAAACATGGATCACCGCTTCTTCCAGCACAATCATGGCTTTCATTACAGGGCTTTACCAATTAAATACGCTTTTATAACACGCGCATGTTGTCACTCTGCTTTTGTGTAACATTATTAGATCAAACTTTGGTCTTTCGAGGAAACGGTGCGGAGATTAATTATGCGATTACAGCCACTGACCGAATATTTAATGCCCTGAACTTTCTTTTGCTGCTTTAACCATCTCTGTTTCTGCAGAGAAGGAGATCTGAAGGAGTCTTGAATGTTAGCAGACAAATGACTCGCTTCATTAATGTCTACTTTTATTGTCAAGTCAAGTCACTGTTATTTATATAGCCTAGTGCTTTTTACAATACAGGTTGTGTCAAAGCAGCTGTACAGTATTAAACAGGACATTATGACTAGCTATGTTTCCATCCAAAGTTATGAATTAAAATTATGCGCAAAATTGGAATATCGCATAAAATATTTGCGAATAAAGCACCGTTTTCATCCAGGGAGTTGAAGAGAACAAAATCCTCGCTTCCTGTTTAACTTGCGCTAAACATCACAAAGAAAAATTTAATTTTCTGCTGTAGGAGAAGGCACTGTATATAATAATTTGTGTATACAATAAATCACGAGCTTCAGAGCGCACAGACGAAACGTGGTCAAGTTATCTTATTTTCGGAGTCTGCTGTTTGGGAAGGCAGTTCTTGGAGTTAATTATAACGAAGCACTTTGACGAGACTTTGCTCAAGAATTTCAGATGCTGTGCATGAGATCAGTCCATTGGTTGGTCCAGTTTTATGCTGTCCCATCGCAAAGTCACATGTCTTTTTTGATGCACATTTATTCGGTAAAAGTGTTTCCATCATAGTTTTCTTACCGGATAAGAAATTTATCCTACTTAGTTGAGCACATACGTTTTTATGCACATTTTTACAATTTATGCGCATCTTGGCGTTTCCATCCAGTGTTTTTTTTTTTTTTTTTTATGCGATATGCGCAAAAAAATAGGTGGATGGAAATATAGCTATTGATTCATCATGTTTCATAATTCTTTATCATAACGTCATAACTCGCTTCACCTCTGATGTCATCTGTGTGTTTATTGTTCATGTTAACTAATGGTCAAATATAGTTATTGTAGGCTGTGATGCAGGTTTTCTGAAAGCATGCCAGTCGTGTAACGCTGTTTAATGTTGTGAAGGTCAGAGAGATGGTTTCCTCCTCTTGTTTAAATGATCTGTATCAGTAAGGAATGTTTGTGTTCGCCTTCTCTAACAGACTGTGTTTAATGTGGGTCAGTGAGACTGCAGGCGACAGACGGCCGAGTCCTGTGATCAGTCTCATGACTCTCATGTGTGTGTGTGTGTGTGTGTGTGTGTGTGTGTGTTTGTGTGTGTGTGTGTGCTTCATAAATTGACTCTTTATTCTTCATGACTTTAATGTCATTGACGTACGATCATGAGGACTGAAATGAATGTTTGCGCACATCTGTTTTTTTTATTTAGAATTTAAGCGTTCATTTACTCTCCTTCATGCTCTTCCAAACCTGTCTGACTTTATAGACGTTCAGGATATTCCCAACAATGTCTTTGTTTGCGCATGCAGTCAGTGATGTTGTTTAGTTCCTAACGTTCTTCAGAACATCTTCAAGTCATGCGGGTTTGAAGGACTTGAGGGCGAGTAAAAAAGTCATTTTTGGGTGAACAGTCCCTTTATCATACAGTATCAAATGCTCTGTTGAGGATGATTGAGTACTGAATTCATGGAGTTCACAGATTTGATATTACTGTTGTGTTAAATTATATTTTGTTGTGTGAGATAAGAGGCCAGAGGGAATATTAATGCACAGCATAACCATTTCTTTTTATGTGCAATTGAAACATCATTGATAATGAAGTAAAGGCAGTTTGGGATGGCTGTGCAGTGCTGCCTGTTTAGATTTACCTGCTAAACGAATGTGGAAATGCTGTTTAATGTGCTTTATTTTCAGTCGTGTGTGATTTCACATCCAGCAAACAGTCATTGACTGAATTAATACATTAAAAGTCTTTTCTCGTGAGGTTTCGCTGCCATTTAAAGACAAACACTGAGGTCAAGGTTCCAGTATTTCCAGTTCCCATCAGCCCTTGTCAACAGATCACAGGCTTTGTACATATACTGTACGTCTCTGAAGTTGTACGCGTGTAATAAGAGTTGACATTTGAAACATCATCATGTTGACATTGTGTATTCACCGTCGGTCTAAATGGTACACGTGTGTGTGCATGTCATGCGTGAGTGTGGATGAAGACAGAGATCTCCCTGTGTTTTATTTCCACTTCAGATTGTAATATAGAAACATGCACTCTCTGTAAAGCACTCTGTTGTATGTTTGTTTTTTGGTTTTTTTGTCTGGCTTGTTTTCTATGTATCATGCATGTTATATAATCTTGCTAATGTGCTACACAAATAAAATGAACTTGAACTTGAAAAGCACTACAAGTAGACATGAACTGAATAGTTGTAACCTGCAGTGAAGTGTGTATACGCTGACGTGTGTGTGTGTGTGTGTGTGTGTTGCAGACGCGTGATGCTGTGCTTTCTGCTCCCGATGCTCCTCTGGACGCTGGTCACTGCAGCGCTGCAGCCGTCCACACACACCGCCGCCAGCCTGCAGGACGGTGAGTTAAGATCAATACACTAAACACATGATCAATATGATCAATAGTGCAAAATATCAATTATTTGATCGGCAGAGTCATGCAACATTGAGTTCTTCATGTTGTGCATCTCTTACATTATTAGTGAAGATGCAGTCAAACCAAACTTTATTCAGACACCTTGAACATTTCTCACAATATCATAGTTTATTCACTATAGTTTAGAAAATGGTAATAAAATATGACAAGAACAAGAACAAATTCATCTTGATAATGTCAGATAACTTTGATAGAAAGGTATGTAATGAATTCGGTTGAATAGCTGTCAGCTGTTAAATTTAAGAACATAATTAGATAATACCAATTTATCTCAACCAATTACCAAGCAATGCTTCATTTTGTTCAGTCTGTGGTGTAAAAAGGTCTCATTAGCAATTAAAGAAAAAACACTGAAGCAAAACAAGCTCCGGTCAAAGTGTCTTGAATAATTTTTGGTCCCAAATTTTACTGGTAGTCCACTGTATGATGAATTTTTGGGTATAATAAGTCAGAGTTGACTTTATTTTGCTATCCTCACTTACATAAATGAACTACAGTGTCCTGCACCTGCTAGTAAAAAAATATAAAATTAAATCTGGTGTCTAAATAATTTTTGGTTTGACTGTAAATTAGTGCTGTCAAATGATTAATCGCGATTAATCGCATCCAAAATAAAAGTTTTTGTTTACATAATATATGTGTGTGTACTGTGTATATTAATTATGCATATGTAAATACAAACACATACAGCATATATTTTGAAAATATTTACATGTATATATTTATATTCATATAAATTATATTATATTTAAATATATTTAATATATAAATGTAACATTTTTCTTAAATATATACATGCGTGTGTGTGTATTTATATATACATAGTAAATATGCACAGTACACACACATATATTATGTAAACAAAAACTTTTATTTTGGATGCGATTAATCGCAATTACTCGTTTGACAGCACTACTGTAAATATATAAACAGATGTGAAATGTGCAGCTTATGCAACAAATCTATTTCAAACAGATCTAATTAGTCTCCATAACACACACACACACACACACACACACATCTTTAACTGCTGAGGAAATCCTGGATAATCGAAAATGAGCCCAATCTGTGCAGTTACATAAGAATTACCGCGGTACCAACCTCTGCACCGGTGTATTCACAGCAGCATGTTTACAGTTATAGATTTCCCAACATTCCCATTGTTTTTGAGTCAGTGCCGCCGGATTCTCTCCTCAGAATGAGTCTGTTTTAACGAGATGCTTTATTCAGAAAATGCTGTCACCGAATCTCTGTGAATGAACCTTATTACTGCTCGTTATCATCAGCAGTGCTGTAAATCTGCAGTATGATGGAGTAATCTATAAATCACAGTCTGTGAGTCATGTGAGTTCACTCCATTTATAGAGCTGTTTGTTCAGATATAGTGTTGTGAGTGTGTGGTGTTTTCATCAGTATTATGAGAACTCACTGTAGGCAGCAGCGTATCTTAAATAAATCATTTTTACACAAGCCGTCGGTCTTGAATTATACATTCTGATGCGCACGAGGCAGAAAAACCCAACGCGTGTTCCAAACGAGCCGTTGATTCATTTAGACCGTTCAGATGGGTTAGTTATAGTTAGTTAGAGATGAGTTTACAGATGAGTTCCTCAGGTGGATGAAGCTTCAGCGCTAGTAATGTGTTCTCATGGCTCTCCTGAGGCAGCTGTTTGTTTTTCAGAGGAAAGGCTGGTTTTTCCAGTTTGGGATCAAATGGAATGGTGAAGAAATGCAAACTGAATCTGAAAGCACGCATGAGAGTCGATTTAGATCATGTGATCCTCTGGAGGATCATGTTTGCCCAGATTATTCCAGGAATTGATTCTGTGCAACTCTCAGAGGGTTTTTCTGCTTGTTTCCCTCCGGCATTCGGAGCTTTTAAGGAAAACGGCACGGACTTGTGACACTGAATTACTTCACATCAGCTCTGAAATGCAATCTAAATAAATTAGTTAACAGCTTTATATTTTTTAAAATACTTTTTAGTAAATCTCCACAAACCTGTTTTCATTCATTTGTGACTCTCTGACAATGAAATTGCTGGAAGCAGCAGCAGCAATAAGTTGTGATCATATTTCCCGAGGCTCGATCCGCTCTGGTTTCGAGTTTTCCTCCAGTTTATCTTTCACGTGTGACGTCACTGTATGACGACAGGTTAGTAAACACTAAAAATAAGAATAAAAAACAGCTTAAGGCTTGAATATCTCTGCTGTTAGATCATGCCTCCACGCCAGATAATTAAGATCCAGCCCCAGTCGCCAGATCCCGTCAGGAAATATCCGTTTAGTCTGGTAACAGAGCAACTAATCAGCTGTCTTATACCCCAAACCTGTTAACAGCGAGTCTTGTCTGGTACACAAAATACCCAAACTCTATTAACAGTCCCTATCAGCCAAGAAATTGACTGAGGAAAAACCTAGTGAAGAGCAGAAGCAGGAGTTTATTGATTAATCTTAGGTGCGTATGTTTCAATGCTCAGACTTCATCTGATGAACACAAATCCAACAAGTACTGTTGTACCAAAACTGCTTCAAAACAACATCCCATATACCTTGAGTTTCCATAACCATTCCCTCGTATCTCTTATTGATGAAGACAAACAGCCCTTGAAACCACACAGTCATAAGACTAAACAACAATGGAAAAATAACATAAAAAAAACTATTAATGTAATATAAATGACTGATCAATTAATGAATTAATTAAATAAGTATATAAATGGCTATAATGATTATTATAAATGATTGTATATTAAATGGAATAATAAAAACGATTCAATAATAAATGATATGAATGAATGAATGAATGAAGATTAAATGAATAATAAAAAAGGACGTAAAACACAACACAAACGTATAGTTGCTCTCTTGAGGCAAAACACACACAGTTTGCTTTTGAGGATCCTCAAATCTTTCTCTGCTCACAAACACTAAAATATGGAAATAACTGTTACTGTACCTCCTGATCAAACCGCAAAAGCTGCTGTTCTTTCTCAGTGTTTCTTCAGTCTTGTTTTCCAGTGCAAATGTCTTAGGATTCATAAATCAAGACACATTTACTGGAGAAACAATATCTGCCAGTGGGTAATGAAACTTGTTTTCTCTTTGAATTACATTGATTTTTCTGAGCCAATTGCCAGATATTTGTTGTTGTAATCATAAACTTAATTTTGGTAAATTTCATTTTGCATCTCCAGTAAATGTCTCTTGATTTAAAGATGTTTAGATATTTGTACTGGAAAACAAGACAAAATACTGAGGACGATATTCATTTTTTTGCAGTGCATGCAACATTTCATGCCACGACTTTATGAATTTAAGACTTTCTGCTCTGATTTAAGAGCTTTTAGGGCTTAATTTGTGGACAGGTAAATGAAGACCTGCTTTTACTGGTTAAGCTGCTGAGATGTCTGAAATGCTGTGATTCTGTGACACTTTCACAACACTGAGTACGTTTACATGGACAACAATACTCTGATTTTAATACGATTAAGACAATACTCTGATTAAGAATGTATCATGTACAGAGCTTTTTGATTACCTTAATCCAGCTGAAGTCATAATCGAAGTAAACACAAATCGAATTAAGACATGTGGAGTATTCCTATTTTAGTCACATTACTGAAGTGCAGTACAGACATGTAAACACCTTAATCAAACTATTACCGTCGTGTAGGACTTTTCGCTGCATTTTGCGACAGGACACACACACGGCAGCGATCAACCGTTTGACGGCAGCGATCAACCGTTTGACGGTTTGACGGAAAACCGTCCGCCGTCGTCTGTATGCACGTACAAATAATTAACTGCACTTCAAGCTTTCATAAAATTAAAAATGAAACACCCAAAACTGTATATGGCATCATCACGAAGACGAACTATATGTTTATACGTGAAATTCTGGAGGGGACGTCGGATGGCGTCGCGTGGTGACGTAATGATGTGTGTCATTAATCGATCTATGTACTATAACATGTAAAACGGGAACATGAAAAGATTATTCTAAAAGCAACTCATGTAAACACCTTAATCATAATATTGTCTTATTCAGAATAAGGTAAATAATCAGATTACTGATGTCCATGTAAACGTAGTCATTGATCTGTTCGTTTGAGCGACGTGCCAACTTCTGACTCGACCAATCACCTCTGTTTGGGGCGGGGCTATCTAACTGACTGACCAATGACAGACGAGTGTTTGGAAATGTGTGTGAATCATTATTTGTTGAGTTCTGTGTGTAGAGGACACGCTCCATCATTGCGTCTGAAGTGATGCCAGAATCGAGTCTTGGCACAAACAGCATTAAGTGACAGAGTTTTGCTCAGACTTGTCTGTGTTTTGAAGGCCGTGTGATGAAATGCACGTTCAGACGGGGATGTGTTCACGATGTGGTATTTCTGCAGGTGTTGCTGGTGTTCTTCTGCTGTTTGTGTGACATGATGAGCTCGTTCGACTGTGAAATCGCAGGATGATTCATAACGCGTTTGCCGTGTCAAAGGTCACAAGGTCGTCTCCGAGGAAGACGGGTCACCATGGAGACCGGCGGAGAGGAAGGGCTGGAGTGTGTCGAGACTGCGGTGTTTGAGCTGGTCAATTGCTGTCAAACATAAAGATTCACTGAAGGACGTGTGTTAGATCCTCTGGTGCTGAGATCAGTGCTGCAGGAGGAATCTGTGTAATCATGAGGCTCCATCACTGGAGATCCAGTCAGTTCAGTTTACTCTGCTTCATAAAACTGTGTGTGTGTGTGTGTGTGTGTGTGTGTCAGTGTCAGTGTTTATGTTCAGTCTTGCTGGCTTTTAAAGGCAGCGTGAACTGAGATTTATATTCTGAGTTATTGTTTTTGCAGTGTTGCCGTATTTTAATGTTTTCGCATTACCTTCTTTAATAACTCAATGTAAAAACTGACCGATCTAAAATCACCAGTCAAGCAGCCTCTCGAATGATTCTGTATGAACTCTACAAACTCTGCTGAACCTTTAAGCCGGTTTTAACCGCTCGTTACTGTGTTTATTACTCGCTCACAACGCGCTCTCTGTGTCTGTGTTTCACAGGAATGTAGCGGCTAAATCAGATTAGCATAGTTGCTAGCATTAGCCCACATGTCATAATCTCAAACGGGAGGAGAAACCTGCATAATGGAGTGTTTTGTGTGGAGTTTTGCTCTCAGCAACTAAACTTGCAACTGTATAATAAGCGAGTCTAAGCACACGCTTCATCCCATTAGCATTTTTAATTGAGCACATCTGTGAATCAAATGAAGTTAGTGGAGTTCATGTTCAGTCATGTTCAGGGAGAATATTTGAATGTGACTGTCAATCAAACCAGTGGTGTAGCGTCTGGGCATGCAGGGTATGCAGGTGCATATGGGCCCGGCCAGTTTGGGGGCCCGCCAAGCCCAGGGGAACTTTTAGTTGAAACGAGGGAACGAACAGAGCCCTGCAGGGGCCCGGACCTTGTCCGACAGCTTATCAGAATTCTCGTCCCGAGTCCGACTGGATCCCCTGTCTGTTTTCTCTCTCTCTTCCCCATACACAGCTGCTGTTGCAGCCATTACAATATTTCAGTTTTGGTTTTTAATGGAAAAGTGGTCATATTTCTTTTCGTTTCTTTATTAAGTTAATTTAGAAATATGTTTGGAACATTCTGTGTTTGTTAAATTCAAGTTTTTGTTTTTTAAAGGAACGACCAAGCAGCCAGCAGCAGGAAGCGCGATGAGCATATGTTTAATCAATTTAGCCTTCTTCTCAAATCAACACGACTTGCCTAAAATAAAATCTATGGCTAAAAAAAAAAAACACTTCATGCTTTTCACCATATTAATTAAAAACTGAACCTAGATAAATGTGCGCTATAGGTGCATATCTGATCGTTTGTGCCGAGAATGGAAGCTGAAGCACGCTTTGCTGGACATGGAGGCGCCAGCGTGATTTTTCTTAATAACAGTGGTAACTTAAAAATACGCTGTCATTTTTGCTCATAAAGGTAAGAGTATACATCATTCGGAACTGCAAAGGGTCTACTTTTATTTGTGTGCACTCACAATATCAACAAAACGTAAAAAAAAACAAACAAAAAAAAAACTTTTGTGAAAAACAAACAAACAGGAAAACAAACATGATGCGCATTTTGCATATCTGACTTGAGCAGGAGGGCTTCACAAAAATGAACCGAAACTCAGTGAATACTTGCCTCATAGACATGATAAACATATCTATAAAATGCTTTAAATTACTACTTTAAAACAAAATAATTCAAATCGAAAACACAAACTCATTCATAATGTAATCCGTAAAGAGGCATTTCTCTCTAAAGGCACGTCCAGTTGAGGAGATGGATAATCGGATTCATCTTTGTGACACTGACTCAGAAAATACTAGTTTATTAACAAATAATTCAAATATCCCCTCACTATTTTTTATTATTAATTTTTCTATTATTATTATTATAATTTTTTATTATTATTATTTTACTTTTTTTGTTGTTGTTTGTTTGTTTTTTTGGCCGCTGTGCCAAAATTGTGTTTGCATTCAGTACAAATAGCCTACAGCGGCATTTTAGTTTAGCGTTGAAAAATAACTAAAGATTAACATCATAATATTTTAGAAATATAGTGAAAAAATATTATATTATATTATATTATATTATATTATATTATATTATATTATATTATATTATATTATATTATATTACATATATTGTTATATTGTGTGAAGTTAATGTGAAATTCCACCTAATCTCCGTCAAAAAAGAAAAAAAAAAAGTCTGTGGCATCCAACCCATCATTCTTCACATTTAACATGAAAAACAGCAATAAAACGTAGACTTGACGTTTTTTTTAAAACTCTAATTGATCGATTTCATGAGACATTCGTTTGTATTAAATTGTTTTGATTTTTTTTTAACATGCATTCAAATATTCGTGTTTATTTCTTGTTGCAAATATTAAAGAGGAAAATATCATTGATTCATATGCCACTATTGGAGAATTATCTCACTACAAATTAAGAGCATAAAAACACTTTTATTCAATGTATTTTATCATAAAATTGAAAGTAGGCACTTAGTAACAAGCACAAAGCTGTGATTACTGGGTGGCTTACGTGCTACAAATAATTAACAGACTTGAAAACGTTAAATATTATTTCCAAGCATTTATACAGTAAATAAAACAGCTTGTGAAACACGATCCACGTAATGTTATTTACTTCAGAAAAATCAACAACAGGGCCTAGGTTAAGTTAACCGAGCTGGATGTTTGGGGGGGCCCGTACAAATTTTTTTGCATATGGGCCCAGGGCTGACTTGCTACGTCACTGAAACAAACTCACATTCAGCTCCGCTCCGCCCACTACCAGCGTCCAATAGCATGAAGGCAAATAGGATGTGTATTCTGTGCTACACTAATGATTGACTAGCACTACTGTCAGGGGTGCTGTTATTGTATCCCTGGATTGACCAATCAAGAACACAGCTATCTGATTTTTAATTGTCTTAATTGCCCACAATATGTTGTTCTTCCTCATAAAGTTTTATTATGTTCACATTTGATGTTGCAGTAAGAAATTACAACACCTGCCATAAAACTCCACTTATCTGCTTCGAGTAGAGCAAACAATCAACCCAAAGAGTTTGATTTATCACACACAAGATCCATGTCAACAATTGAGTTGTTTCTGCACCATTCACGGTAATCAGATCCTGAGCAAATGGTCACTTTACATTAAAGGGATAGTTCACCCAAAAATGAAAATTAGCCCATGATTCACTCACCTTCAAGCCATCCGAGGTGTAAATGACTTTCTTCTTTCAGACGAATACAATTGGAGTTATATTTAAAAACATTCTGGCTCTTCCAAGCTTTATATAGGCAGTGAATGGTGGTCCAGGTTTTGAAGCTCAAAAAGTGCGTTCATTTATCATAAAGTGCTCCACACAGCTCCGGGGGTTAATAAAGGCCTTCTAAACTGAAGTGATGCGTTTGTGTAAGAAAAACATGCATATTTACAACTTTAAAAACTGTAATCTCTAGCTTCCGCTAAATGTTGAACGTGCGTTCACGAGAGAGTGGCTTTCCAGCAGATGACGTAGGACGTAGTTTTTATTTTTTTATTTGTTTTATACATTAGGCATTGTTACACACAGACAACCGATGCCATGTACATAGGGCATATAGCATAAAGCTAGTTTGCAGCCCTCGTCCCTGGTTAGGCTTTTACATAAAATCATTTGTTTGTATAATGACATTACAGGCTTTACAACTAATTGGGAAGCCTGACCCCAAATTATTGCACAATAGGTCATATGTGATAATATCATAGCATGCATACAAATTTGATCTGCTTTAAGACATATACATGGTCTTATCATATGAAAACAGCTGAAATTGGTCTTAATAGTCTTAGATATTTTCTTAATATGGGCATCAAACTTAAGCTTAGAGTCTACAATGACACCTAAATATTTAAATTCACTCACTCCCTTGTTTTCCTTTTGGTCAGTTTTTATTTTAAATACATCCAGTGCTTTGTTCTTTAATGAAAAACACATTGAAACTGTTTTGTTGTAATTTAAAGTTAAACAGTCATCCTGCAGCCACCGAGAAACACTGACCAATTGTCTGGTAAACATTTCTCCAACCAGATGAGAAGTTTCTGCTATTACATAAATAATTGTGTCATCTGCATGCATTTGACAACCAACCTCCTTGCAACTTTCAGGTAAATCATTTATATACAAACAAAAAAGCAACGGACCCAATATTGAACCTTGTGGTACACCTAGTTTGCATAGTGTAAGCTCTTTCCCTTTAAGTCAAGTCACCTATATTTCTATAGTGCTTTATACACTACAGACTGTGTCAAAGCAGCTTTACAGTGTTAAACAGGAAAACAGTGTGTCGTTAATGCAAACAAAATTAAATTCTGCTTTAGAGCAGCTCTAAAAAGAGGACAATAGCAAACAGTCGGTTTTCCAGTTAAAGTCAGTTCATCGTTGATTCAGTGACTTCATCATCAGCTCAGATCAGTTCAAACAGTATCTGTGCAATCAAGTCAACAATTAAACTGCAGCATGCACTTATAGTAATCAGAACATTATTGTGCATTGCTGTGGACCCTAATACAATAATCATTAAAGCTGAATGTGCCTTGACTTTTTTTTAAAGGTTTAAGGATGTACTTATGTGTATAAGTCATGTCAGTCATGTGTATAAACGTCTTCATTGGGATAAGTCATTGTTTCTTAAATTGCAGATGGAACAAGGCCGTATATTTACCGCTGCCGCTCACCCAACATGGAGATCTTCACCTGCTGGTGGCGTCCGATCGCGAATCAGGACAACGTCACCTACACGCTCCTGTACACCAAAGAGTGAGACATGAGTTAAACACACTTTACAGATATATCAGATCAGTCTTGTTTCTGTAGAGTGTCAATGAGATGGTGAAATAAAGAGTGGTCATGTCACCCCACAGTGAGCACGCTCCTCAGGAGTGTCCTGATTATGTGAGCGGTGGCATCAACAGCTGCTTCTTCGATGCCAAACACACTCAGGTCTGGGAGGTGTACTGCATGAACGTGACGGCGCACACGCGCACCGGACCCATCTCCTCCCGCAAACACTGCTTGGACGTGGCCGATATAGGTGACGCATTACCCTGAAGACATAGGAAATATTAGTATTAGTATCAACTCTTCTGACTGCAGTTCTCCAGTTTCATCCAATGAGCTCGGCGCATACTTTTATTTATCTTTCTCAACCTAGCATACATGCAGTTTTCTTATTGCAGATATTGAGATATCTCAAAGAGTCTGTGAGTTTATCTCGCCCTACACTTATTTTTTGGCATCGACGTTTCCATAAAGAGTCTTTTCAACATCCATACACTCTTAAAATAAAGGGTTACACTTTATTTTGGTAGTCCACTTTAGACATTCTACTAACTATAAGTAACTATGCAACTAAATGTCAACTAATTCTCATTAATTTGCAACTACATGTCTACTAACTCTCAGAGTAGACTGTTAGGTTAGGTTTAGGGTTAGTAGAATAATTTGACATATACTTGCAAAGATTCTTAGTGTCAGTATGTTGTGGTTCCATCGAAATAAAGTGTTAAAAGATATTAAACTGACAGTCTACTAATACTCTAATGACTGCTAGTTGACATGTAGTTGCAAAGTTACTTACTGTTAGTAGAATGTCTAAAGTGGAATCAAAATAAAGTGTTGCCAATTAAAGGTTCCAAAATGGATGATGCCATAGAAGAACCATTACAGAACTGTACTAGCGTGAGGCACATTTTAAATATCCAAAGAAGATTTTTCCACTATAAAGATATATTTGTGCAATGGGTAGGTCCTATGGAGGTTGAAAGTTTTTCAAGCCAGCAAAGATGGCAATAAAAACCCTTTATCTTCAAGAGTGTAGAACCTTTCCATTGTAGGGCTGTGACGATAAATCGATGCATCACATCAGTTCTAAGATTTTCTGAATGCATTGCGATTCTGAGCTTAGTTTTTAACAGCAGATGGCGCTCTGATCTAGTTTTTAATAGCAGACTCAAATACTCATGAAGAAGAGTGATCCTTGTACGTTTTGATAGTTTGTTTTTCAATTTGAAATTAAATAAGCAAAAACGAGAAAACTGTAGTTTTTTCGTTTTTTCATTTGTTCAAAAAATGAAAAAACTAGATTTTGGCTCGATTTTCGTTTTTTTGGTTCACGGGTAGAAAATGGATAAATTACTTCAAAATTAGTTTTCCCCTTGTGGGCGGTCATGACACGCCCCTTTCTGCCGATTGGCCAACCAAATCTGAGCCTGTGACGTTATCCTCTGTTCATTCAGCAAAATAATAGTCCTCTGCTGCTGTACGGGGAAGGTCGTAGTAGGGCTGTCGCGATAACCACAATATCGCAATACTGCGCTATTGACGAGCATAACCGCAGAGGATTGCAACAACCGCAGCTATCGCGATATTTCCGTGTTTTCTTTTTCGTAAGGTTACGCACTTCTCGTTTTACACTTCGTGCATGTGTACTGAATATTAGTAATGATAACATAATGTGTACCATGCTTATTTGTACAGAGGCTCAGTAAATTTGCACATAACAAGCCTATCAACAGAAAAAGTATCTTGTCCAGTCAGATTCGAGGATCAGAACTAACTGTATATATATATATATATATATACGGTAATACCGTATACCGCGCTATTGAACCACTCAAAAATACCGCAAGGGAAATTCCTTCACCGTGACAGCCCTAGGTCTTAGATCGGGCTTCCTTCTGTGTAACCTAACGCGTTTCACAGAAATATTTATTTCAGAAATGTTAATCAGCCCCCAGCCTGTTTTATTTAGCTGTGCGAGTAGTTATATCTGTATGTTGAAGCTGCGCTACCCATTGACAGCGCAGAATGGATGCGAAGCACAAATTTAAAAAAAAAAAAAAAAATAGATGTAGGGGAGTCCCCCAGATATTTTTTTAATAAAAAATAATGATTATAAATCTGATTAAGCTCATGCAGTTAGGATACGGTACATTTCGTTAATTAATTATTTACTGTCAATCATGTGAATGAAGTCTGTTTTTAGGCTGTCAAAATGTAAATGCCTCTACTACAACATCTCTATAGACCATCGGGGTCAGAGCGCACAAAGTGAGGGGGCATGCACATTTTTTTTTTTTTTTTTTAAACGCAAAAAATACATTTTACGTTTTTGAGAGGAAAATAAAAAAAAGATAAGTCATGTAAGTGGATAAATATTTATACTAATATTTATATAATATTTATACTAATGGATAAATATAATTGCAGTATATAATATAGGTTTAGCTATAAACAAGCCAAAACAAAGTGAAACTGAAGGTAAAGTTATCCTACCTCTCTCATTCCCACAAATCAAAATGTGTCCATACGCGATGTAGGCCTATTGAAGCTGTATATTTTTTAGGTAAAATAATAGGTTTTGTAGTTCACGCGCGTTCCAGTATCGACGGAAAACATCATAATGAGCAAAAATATGCCACAGTGGACCGATGCTCACGCTGGCACGACGGTACGGTGAATGGCTGCGCTGTTTCCAATGAGTAGCCTATATTAACAAAACGACTATATCCGCGTTAAAACAAACCTTTTCCCCATTAAAACGAACGCTCAGTTTGTGGTCCATTATTTACGGTGGCCGAGAGAGCTCAACGCGCTGCAACTTCAGAAAACACATGCAAATAGAAAAAGCACCAGCAAATCAAGAAAACATCTTCATCAATTTGACAGCAGGTTCTGCAAATGCTCACAACACAACCAAATAAAGAATGTTATTTGCAGTGCTTTTCTTTATTTGTTTGTGTTGTGAGCATTTGCAGTGTGTGTGTTGTAAAATTGAGGAAGTTGTTTTCTTAATTTGCAGGTGTTTTTTCTATTTGCAGTGTGTTGAGCTCTCTCGGCCACCGTAATTATTACTTTAATGAAAACACACACATACACACACACACACACACAAAGACAAACTCACTTATAGGCTATTTAACAAATAATAATAATAATAATAATTATTATTATTATTATTATTATTATTATTATTATTAACAAAAGTTCTGTGCGTTTGTCGGTGCTGCTATGGTCCTGTCAATCTTGCGCGGCTCGTGCTGTAAGCGGACGCTTGTCTGCTTTCCAACTCTAAATTATTTATGTTATATAAAATGGGCAGATGGCCGAACACACCAGCACAAGCCTTAAGTTAGTTAGTTAGTTAGTTATCTATAGTTATTTATCAATACTTAAGCGTTGAGGGCTGTGCACACTCATAACATAAATCCTAGCTGAATGCACGTCCCCGGCTATGATTAGCCAGTAAAAATGAAATCCACCCTCAAACGATTTGCATTTACAGTAGGCTATTTGCAATGATCGTCCAATGTCCAAAACTGAGCGTATTGTCTAAAACAGTGCTCGAATTGAGGTAAATCCTACACTCAAAAAATGCTGGGTTACAGGCTTTTGAGTTAATCAACAATATATACAAAAATATACATATTCAGTCAATGCAATGTTAGGCTATATAACAAAGAGAGATAAGCCATTGTTCGTCTTTTTAATTGCTTACCCTAATTAATATTTGATGTGACTTCCAAATACATTGAAATATCTAAACAATAATAAAATAAAATAAAATGAAAAATAAATAAATTCAAGGAGGGTATCACTGTCAAATTCAGTAGCAATTTGTTTGATTATTTAATCTTCATTTACTGGTGAAAATTCCAGTCTGAGCAATGGTGCCAGCTGTCCCTTTGCGCCACCAGGTGGAGATTTCTCTAATGAGTTTGTGTGACTGCACGCATACTGCATACTTCAAAGAATGTCGTGGACGATCATTTTGATTCATTTTCGACATTTTGAGTAGTTCTGATGCCATGAGCCAGTTTTGATGACTTTGCAATAATCATAAATATAGACTAATAATTAATGATCGGTTATAATTACAGACTTGTCACAGCACTCATTTGTAAACCACTTTGAATAAAAGCATCTGCTAAATGATTAAAGGTAGGCCTAAATGTGTAAAATGTTAAAAAAAAAAAAAAATTGATGAAAAATGAGTGCACGTTTCAAATGTATGTAGGTAAAATACAAAAGCTCCGACATGGAGTGGATAAATATAGTAGAAAGATAGAAAAAGAGAAAATTACCCGCAGAGCCGATCCTCCGCAAACTGGGGCCCCCTTGCTCTCAAAGATGATTTCATTTTAGTTTCGTTTTTGAATTTGGCCAGTGGTTATGAAAACATGAATGATCATTTATTTAAATGCGGTGCCGCTGTCGTCCTTTCTACATAAAAATCAGTCAAATCATGTAACGTGAATGTCGTAAAGTTCACGACGGAGTGAAACACGGACAAATGCGTTTCATTCATTCGTTCATTACCACAGTTACCACAGTTTTGCGTAGGGCCCCCAGAAGTCTAGGATTGGCTCTGATTACCCGTCAAAAAAAGTCAGTTGCATTAGAAGATTTCTCTTGCTGACTCATTTTTTTTGGCTTAGCTTCACCATAGCGGCACGAAACAATTAGCCTCTAAAAGATGTCATGCACTTAGCGGTCTATAGAGATGTTATAGTGACAGCCTAAAAACAGACTTCAGTCACATGAATGACTGTAAATAATTAATTAACCAAATATACGTATCCTAACTGCGTGAACTTAATCAGATTTGTCATCATATTTTTTCTAAAAAATATCTGGGGGACCCCCCTACATCTATTTTTGTTTTTTTTTAAATCTGTGCTTCACATCCATTCTGCGCTGTCTATGGGTAGTGCAGCTTCACCATACAGATTTAACTATGCTCACAGCAAAATAAAACAGGCTGGGGGCTGATTAACATTTCTGAAATAAATATTTCTGTGAAATGCGTTAGGTTACACAGAAGAAAGCCCAATCTAGAACCTTCCCCGTACAGCAGCAGAGGACTATTATTTTGCTGAACGAACTGAGGATGACGTCACAGGCTCAGATTTGATTGGCCAATCGGCGGAAAGGGGCGTGTCATGACCGCCCCCACAAGGGGAAAACGAATTTTGAAGTCGTTTATCCGTTTTCTACCCGTGAACCAAAAAAATAAAAAAAATAAAAAATCAAGCCAAAATCTTGTTTTTTCGTTTTTTTGAACAAATGAAAAAATTAAAAACGACTGTTTTCTCATTTCTGCTTATTTAATTTCAAATTGAAAAACAAACTATCAAAACGTACACGGACCAAGAGCGCTGAAGAGCACCTCGGCTCAGAATGACGTGAGATTAATGTGAACACCCTTGTGATTCGCTTCAACCTTCTCGAATCTTATGAATGATTATTTTAGGTTCAAGTGTAAGGATTTGGAAACAAGCAGAGTACGGCTGTTTCTGAAGCATGCAGCGCCATCTGCTGTTCAAAACTAAGCTCAGAATCCACTCCAGAAAGATTCGCCATGCATTCAGAAAATCTCAGAATCAAATAATTTCTCGATTCGCAATGCATCGATTTAGTTTCCCCAGCCCTATTCCATTAGATATATTTTTTTTTACACTTTTAAAAATAAAGGTCCCAAAAAGGAGCAATCAAAGCGATTTTTGTTCCCCAAAGAACCTGTCATTGAACAGTTCCTAAAAGAACTGAAAAAGATAATAAGCAGTGGAAAAATGTTCTTTAGATTATTAAATACATTGGAAAAAAAAGTTTCTTTTATGAACTGACCATTGAAAGGATCTTTGGGGAACCGAAAATGGTTCTAAATGCCTCCATGTGATTATAAATGTTCAGGCTTTCGCAGCTCAGCTTGTCTTCATGAACTCTCCTGTTTCTCCTGAGGTTTGCTGGAGCGCTGATGTTTCATCATGTCTGTTCAATCTCAATCAATCTTTACTTTATTTGTCCCTCGTGAGGGAAATTTGTTTTGGGCAATACAGGTAAAATACCAATATCAGTGATACACAAAGTACCAATATCAGTGATAACAATCACACAGTTGTGTCCCCTGAATTACAGTTTAACAGCCTTGTAGCCAAAGGAACAAAAGAGTTTTTATAACGGTTATATCTAGACAATGGAGTACGAAAACGTCGACCAGATGGAAGTAATTCAGATTCTTGCCGAAGCACATGAGAAGGGTCCCAAGTCATTTTCATTGCCTGTTTAAGAATAACTTTATTATAAATAGACTGAAAATTGGGGTAAACCCCCAGACCAACCACTTTCATAGTGGTACACACCAAACGGTTCAACTGAGGTCTAAGAGTAACTTTCAAATTACCAAACCAGGCTGCGATGCCATATAGTAAGATGGATTCAATACAGGCATGATACAACAACAACTTGACCCTCTGAGCCACCCCAAATAATCTAAGCCTCCTTAAAAAGTACATTTTTTGTTGCACCCTTCTACACAGATTATCCACATGCACCTCCCATGAAAGTTTGTCACACATAAACAAACCTAAATATTTGTATGAAGCAACCTGTCTAACAGGCTCGTTGTTAATCCTGATAAGTGAGTGGTTGCCTACTGATTTATAATCAAAGATCATTTCCTCTGTTTTACTAACATTAATTACAAGACTATGTTCTTTACTCCTTAACACAAAGTCAGAAATCTCTGTAGTGTAACACTGAAGATCCTCATCCTTGTACAAACGACCAAGAATGGCAGTATCATCTGAAAATTTAACAACAATATTCCCTGGATGGTGACTCCTATATTCATTTGTGTACAATGTAAATAAGAGTGGTGAACAAACACACCCCTGGGGAATACCAATACTAATGGGCTGACATTCAGAAAAAGTCTGCTTGATTTTAACTCGTTGAGTCCTATCCGTAAGAAATGCATGGAACCATTTAATGCTATATGGGTTAACAGCCATACTATTTAGTTTGGAGAGCATAAGGTGTGGCTTCACGGTATTAAAAGCAGAGCTCAGATCGAGAAAAAGCAACCTGGCATAAGCCTTTGGATCCTCCAGATGTTTTAACGAGTCTCATGTGCTTCGTCCCCAGTGGAGATCGACCCGCCCTTTAACCTGACGTACATCATGCTGAACGAGACCGTGGGTGAATCGGGCCGCAGTATTCTGCTGTCCTGGCTGTATCCGATTGAGTCTCAGGTGCGCGAGGGCTGGATCACGCTCGTCTACGAGCTGCGCTACAGACACCTCGCTCAGCCGGACAACTGGAGGGTATGACACAACGCCTCCATTTTCATTACAATAACTGTAGAACAGAAATTGCGGGGGTTTTTTCAACTGCTTACACACAAAATCTTTACTTGTCACACAGTTTCTGAAAGCTGACACTCAAACAGCAGAAGCACACACCAAATCTGCAAAACCATACACTAATTCTCAGCCTTTGACATAAAACACTTTTTGCAAAACACAACACACAGTTCTCTATGTACCACACTAAAATCTAACAGGAAGTATCTTGATTTCCTTTTTCAAACACAGCCAATCAAAATGCCACACTAATTCATCACTAACTCCTCACATGTGCTTTACTGAACACCAACTGATCAATAAACACACTTCTACACAACTACACATGACTGATGTATTGCTTTTCTTCTGTACTGTGTAATACTGTGTTCACAACCACAAATGCTTACAGGAAAAAAAGTTTGCTTTCGTGTTTACCGTGAATTTTTCAACATCTCTCTGACAATTACTTTCAATCTTGTACAGAAATGCACACAGGAGCTCATGAAAGAACAGCTTTAGGTTTTGAATAACTGTGTGTATGTGATATATCCAGAACTATAATATTATGACAAAGGTGTTTGCAACATAAGACAAGAGTTTGCTTTTGAGATGTGTTTGTGCTTCATTTTGCAAGAGATGTGAGGCATTTTGCATTTTGTGTACGCAATTGTTGGATTTGTGTGTAAAGTTTTGAAAATGTAAGCAGTTGAAAAACTCTGTAAGACAGACATTTATGCTTGAGGGCTTTTGGGTGAAGTGTGTCGTTGGTGTCTGCAGGTAAAAGAGCGTTTGCGCGAGCCTCATGTGGAGCTGCTGGATCTGCCGGTGGGAAAGTACGAGTTCATGGTGCGCTGCCGCTCTACCAACAGCAAACACTGGAGCGCATGGAGCGAGTCCATCAACGTCAGCATCAGCGGCAGACCTCTGTCCGGTACACATACACACACACACACACAGGACCCGTCTGTCACGACTGATAGTCGCAGCTCTAAATGTCTGTCCATCTCTCAGATCGGATGTTGGCCTTGATCCTCGTGACCAGCATCGCCATCATGGTCTTCCTCATCGTGGGTTTGGGGATCGCTCCGCGAGGCAAGAGGTCAGTGAGTTCTGGTCTCAGTATCGACGGACTGTCGACATGAATTACACAGATGGATCTGTAGATCTGCGTCATTGGGTCACATGGGAACATGGATCCAGAGGCTTGATCAGATGTTCAGTTCAGTCACGAAGAGTCACGAATCCTTCAGATTTACTTAGAGTGAAAATCTGTCAAATTCTATATGACCAAAAACCTATGATCACCTACAATGTGGGGAAGTAGATTAATAAACATAAAAATTGATGTTTATCTGAAAATTTAAAAATGCAAAAAGTAAGGCTAAGAGTTTAGGAGATATAAAAATAGCATAAAAACAATAGCAGTCGAATGTGTGTGTGTGTGTGTGTGTATTTACTTATATACAGGTGCATCTCAATAAATTAGAATGTCGTGGAAAAGTTAATTTATTTCAGTAATTCAACTCAAAACTCAGTGTGAAACTCATGTATTAAATAAATTCAGTGCACACAGACTGAAGTAGTTTAAGTCTTTGGTTCTTTTAATTGTGATGATTTTGGCTCACATTTAACAAAAACCCACCAATTCACTATCTCAACAAATTAGAATACTTCATAAGACCAATAAAAAAAAAACATTTTTAGTGAATTGTTGGCCTTCTGGAAAGTATGTTCATTTACTGTATATGTACTCAATACTTGGTAGGGGCTCCTTTTGCTTTAATTACTGCCTCAATTCGGCGTGGCATGGAGGTGATCAGTTTGTGGCACTGCTGAGGTGGTATGGAAGCCCAGGTTTCTTTGATAGTGGCCTTCAGCTCATCTGCATTTTTTGGTCTCTTGTTTCTCATTTTCCTCTTGACAATACCCCATAGATTCTCTATGGGGTTCAGGTCTGGTGAGTTTGCTGGCCAGTCAAGCACACCAACACCATGGTCATTTAACCAACTTTTGGTGCTTTTGGCAGTGTGGGCAGGTGCCAAATCCTGCTGGAAAATGAAATCAGCATCTTTAAAAAGCTGGTCAGCAGAAGGAAGCATGAAGTGCTCCAAAATTTCTTGGTAAACGGGTGCAGTGACTTTGGTTTTCAAAAAACACAATGGACCAACACCAGCAGATGACATTGCACCCCAAATCATCACAGACTGTGGAAACTTAACACTGGACTTCAAGCAACTTGGGCTATGAGCTTCTCCACCCTTCCTCCAGACTCTAGGACCTTGGTTTCCAAATGAAATACAAAACTTGCTCTCATCTGAAAAGAGGACTTTGGAGCACTGGGCAACAGTCCAGTTCTTCTTCTTCTTAGCCCAGGTAAGACGCCTCTGACGTTGTCTGTGGTTCAGGAGTGGCTTAACAAGAGGAATACGACAACTGTAGCCAAATTCCTTGACATGTCTGTGTGTGGTGACTCTTGATGCCTTGACCCCAGCCTCAGTCCATTCCTTGTGAAGTTCACCCAAATTCTTGAATCGATTTTGCTTGACAATCCTCATAAGGCTGCGGGCCTCTCGGTTGGTTGTGCATCTTTTTCTTCCACACTTTTTCCTTCCACTCAACTTTCTGTTAACATGCTTGGATACAGCACTCTGTGAACAGCCAGCTTCTTTGGCAATGAATGTTTGTGGCTTACCCTCCTTGTGAAGGGTGTCAATGATTGTCTTCTGGACAACTGTCAGATCAGCAGTCTTCCCCATGATTGTGTAGCCTAGTGAACCAAACTGAGAGACCATTTTGAAGACTCAGGAAACCTTTGCAGGTGTTTTGAGTTAATTAGCTGATTGGCATGTCACCATATTCTAATTTGTTGAGATAGTGAATTGGTGGTTTTTTGTTAAATGTGACCCAAAATCATCACAATTAAAAGAACCAAACACTTAAACTACTTCAGTCTGTGTGCATTGAATTTATTTAATACACGAGTGTCACAAGGGGAAGTCGTGGTTAGAGAGTCAGGCTTGTAACCTGAAGGTTGCCGGTTCAATTCTCGCACCGGCAGGAATTGAAGGTGGGGACTGTGAATGAACAGCACTCTCTCTGCCTTCGATACCATGACTGAGGTGCCCTTGAGCAAGGCACCGAACCCCCAATTGTTCCCCGGGCGCTGGAGCAATGGCTGCCCACTGCTCCGGGTGTGTGTTCACGGTGTGTGTGCGCATTTGTTCACTATTCACTGCTGTGTGTGTGCACTTGGATGGGTTTCTTTCACAATTTGAGCTGAATTACTGATATAAATGAACTTTTCCACGACATTCTAATTGAGATGCACCTGTATTTTAAAGTGAGATCAATCTGACCAAACCTCCTTTCGGGGTTAACCTCATTTGTAAAAAAATACTAGCTTTGAATTGTTTTCTGTAAGGGTTAGTGTGTGGGTTAGGTTATAGTAATCATAACTAGCTGTTTATAAAAACAACAGAATGGAATGTCCTTATTCAGATAATAAACGTGTGTCTGTGTGTTTTCTATCAGTGACCTCTTTCTCTGCTTGCGTTCCTCCTGCAGAATTAAATCCTTCCTCCTGCCACCGATTCCCAAACCGCGCATCCGAGGGATTGAACCGGTTCTGCTGAAGGTCCATCACACATCACACACCTGTTTGAGTTATTAGTAGTGTTTAGATCAACCTTCACTATTACTAGTGCTGATCAAACTTCCAACAGCAAGGGCCAGATTTACTAAACAGGGCAAATTAGCGTTAGAGCGCAATTCCATAAAAGCGCCGATTGGAAGGGGAAAAATATGCATGTAATTTACTGAAAATGCGCACATTAAAGAGCACAGACGCAACATTTCATTTCCATAATGACCAGCACAAATTAGCACCTGCTTTAAGACATGCTTTTTTGGGCATTAAATAATGGCGCAAATACCAGTAATTTGACGAGTGCAAACGTTAGTAAATCACATTGCATGATTCATTTTAATACTCTCTTCCCATAAATTTTGCGTCTGAAAGGGAAACTCCTACAAACACATATTCAATAAGGTCAGGCACAAAAATAACTCAGTCCACTCCGCGTCTTTAGTAAATCCTGACTATTTTAACGCCAAAAGATGGTTTGCGCTGGCATAAATCTGTAAAATCAGTAAATCTGGCCCTAAGTGTTGAATGAGGAACCACGTGAGTAAGTGAATTTGAAGAAGCACCTGCTTTACCTCCAGTCCTCTCTGTCCTTTCTTGTTCCTACAGAAGGGGAAGATTGACGAGATCAATCGTCATTTCTCCAGCTTTCACGGCTATAAGTCGCCGCAGTACAGCATAGAGACGTGGTACCATTTGAGCGTGGACCCGTGTCCGGCTGCAATTCCGTATAAACGCGAGGACGCACTGATCACCGATGGACAACCACCTGCGCAGATGAGCTGCAGTCCTGTGCCCTACTGCCGTGGCCCCGCCCCCTACTGTGAGGGAGCCACACCCCCTTCAAATCCTGACCCCACCCCCTACTGGAAGGGAGCTACGCCTCATTTACATCCTGACCCCGCCCCCTACTGCAAGGGAGCTCCGCCTCCTTCAAACCGTGGCCCCACCCCTTATTGCGAGGGAGCCCTGCCTCCGTCAAACCCTGGCTCTGCCCACCCGGAGCTCATGTGCGTCCCAGGCATGGACTACAGTATGATTCTAAACTCCGACCCCGCGCCACCGCATGACTTCTACACCTGTGTGAAGGGCGTGACGCCCGGCGGAGCGCTGCACCTGGTGCCCTGTCTCTCTGATGCTCTGAAGAACACGCCCTACCTGCAGTTCACAGATGACTGCGCAGACAAGAGCAGCCTGCTGGAGAAGCAGATGGAGGCACTGTTGAGCTCGAGCGACTCGGACCCCAGCGAAGCTGCCCTGCCTTTGCTACCTCACTCATCAGACACGAACTGAGCCCAAACCAGTAGCTAATGCACATGTGACATACAATCACACACACACACACAAACACACACACATGAACACAGTCGGCGAGTCATGCAGTCTGTGCTGGATTGTCTCGATTGGAAACATGACTGGCGTTTCGGTTCAGAACGAGTGCATTCACTGCCTGATTCACAGCACAAGCATATTTTTTCACTGCACATTGAGAAACAAGGTTGTTGACGTTGAAGCATGATCAGCGTGTCAGATCAAAGCAGGAGCA
>CM077224.1:375833-575833 GCA_039654775.1 Spinibarbus caldwelli
CTGACCCTGGGCCACAAAACCAGACATAAGGGTCAATTTTTCAAAATTGAGATTTATACACCGTCCGAAAGCTGAATAAATAATCTTTCCATTGATGTATGGTTTGTTAGGATAGGACAATATTTGGCTGAGATACAACTATTTGAAAATCTGGAATCTGAGGGTGCAAAAAAATCTAAATATTGAGAAAATCACCTTTAAAGTTGTTCAAATGAAGTTCTTAGCAATGCATATTACTAATCAAAAATCAAGTGTTTATATATTTACAGTAGGAAATTTACAAAATATCTTCATGGAACATGATCTTAATATCCTAATGATTTTTGGCATAAAAGAAAAATGGATAATTTTGACTCATACAATGTATTGTTGGCTATTGCTACAAATATACCTGTGCTACTTATGACTGCTTTTGTGCTCCAGGGTCAGATTTATCAAATCAGAGTCTCCACAGCTAAAGAAAAGGAAAAGAATGCTCAGAAGAACAAGCAGCTGGTAAAACACAGAAATATACTGAAAAGTTTTTTATTAATATTGATAAGCCGTGAATGATCACAGTGTGCATTATCCCCATAAATCAGCCATAATCTAATCTAATCTAATCTAATCTAATCTAATATAATATAATATAATATAATATAATATAATATAATTAGTGCTGTCAAACGATTAATAGCGATTAATCACATCCACAATAAAAGTTTTTGTTTACATAATATATTTGTGTACTGTGCATATATATTATTATTATTATATTATTATTTATTTATCATTTTATTATTATATAAATGCACACGCATGCATGTATAGATTTAAGAAAAATTTTATGTTTATATGTTAAATGTATTTATATATAATTTAAATTATATGAACAAATATATGTAAATACGTGTAAATATTTTCAAAATATATATACTGTATGTGTGTGTATTTATATATACATAATAAATATACACAGTACACACACAAAACTTTATTTTGTATGCGGTTTATCGCGATTAATTTTTTGACAGCACTACTACACTGCAAAAAATATTTTCTTCCTTAGTATTTATGTCTTGTTTTCTAGTATAAATATCTAAAACTTCTTGAATTGGGATGCATTTACTTGACAAGTAAAACAACCTAAGATATTTTGTCTTGTTTTCTGAAAATATTATCCAAATTTTGTTAGTTTTTGCTTAAAACAAGCAAAAATATCTGCCAATGGGGTAAGAAAAATAATCTTAATTCAAAGGTTAAACAAGATTATTTTTCTTACCCCATTGGCATATATTTTTGCTTTTTTATATAAAATATAATATATATTTTTATATCATATATAATATAATGTATGACAAACCCTACTGTTTGAGCCACAGGAGGCACTGTTTGCATTTTATTTTTACAGTTTTTAAGTGTTTTTATCTTTCTGACAGCTGGATAAATGTTGCTTTTGTCACAAATAGAAGGCTTTTTAGCATGTAAGCTGTTGAGAAAACTAATTATGAGACTGAGATAAAAACAAATGTTGGGTTGGGTTGATTAGTTTAAATTAAACTGAAGTCATCAGCAAAAATCAGGCACGTATAATTTATTTCCACATAAGAATTTCACCCGGATCAGAACTAAAAATGTCCTATTTCTGCCCCTGAGTCTATGTTTGTGTGTTTTCATAGAGTTGATGACCAGCAGACTGTTATATCGCCTCATGATAAGAGCTCTGGCCCTTTAAGACCCCTCTGAGGTCACGGGGGCGGCCCTGGGGCCGGTAGGAGTGTGAGGAGCCTCTAAGTTTAGAGTCCAAACACACGGACGGACCTCAGAGCCGCTTGAGACGGACCCCAACGTCTGCAGACGATCAGGTCAGCAGAAACTCTGACAGACGCTGCTAGAGATCACAGAGACACATAAAGACTGAGCGGGTTAGTGTACATTGTTCTGTAGCTCCTTACACACTTACACTGTCATACGCGCGCGTGTGTGTGTGTGTGATACGCATGTGTGTGTGTGTATGTGTGTGTGTGTGTGTGTGTCTGACCTCCCTGTTCCAGAAGAATCTCTGCAGCTGTCACTCTCTATATATAGTCACTCATTCTCACACACACACACACACACACACACACACACACACACTGACACACACACACATACACACGTGCTCACACATGCTCACACATGCTCACACACACACACACACACACACACACACACACATGCTCACACACACACACACACACATACACACATGCTCACACACACACACACAGACATATACACACATGCTCACACACACATACACACACATGCTCACACACACACACACACACACACACACACACACACACACAGGCAGAGGCCTAACCTGTTGTTGTTGTTGTTGTCATCAAACGTGTGTTGTTTTTTTTATCATGTTGTGTGTTTTCATCAGTGCTGTGAAGGTTACTTTGCAAATGTAATAGGTTACAGATTACAAGTTACCTTATCTAAAATATAATAAATAGTGTAACTATTTCAATTACTTTATTAAAGTAATGTAACTGATTACTTTTTGATTACATTTCTAACAAATGTTTTCAACTGTTAATCATGTAAATCAAGCAGGGTTAATCTTACAGTAGAACTCAACACTGATTACTGTCAGACTTTCAGAATCCTTCATCACTTGAATTAAGATTATAATCATTTCATTTTAAAGCACAGCCACCACAAAATCAGACTTTAGCACCTCTTTTTACTTTGAGATCATTCTGAGGTTAAATACTGATTTAAAATCATAACAAGATGTAGTTTAATAGCTATGATGCTGTTTTTGAAATCAAATCTTTGCACAGCTACGACAGGAAACACTTGGAAAAAATAGTCAATCTTAAAAAATAAAGCATGAACATAAAACCAGATAGGAAATAAATCAGTTATTGAATAAGTGTCCTATTCTGTGTCCTAAACTCCTGAAACATTGGTGTGTCATATTTTATAGCAGCTGATGCAATTTGGGAAAGAAATCAATCAAATCTGTATGTGTGTGAAAATATTCAGATGTAATCCCCTTTCTAATCTTTAACATTTTCATAAGTAACTGTAATTTAATTACACATTTTTTTCTCAGTAACTGTAACTGATTACAATTACATTTATTTTGTAAGTTAATTACATAATTCCGTTACATGTAACTAGTTACTCCCCAGCACTGGAGACTTCACTGATCACCAGCCAAACACCTTCTGCTCCTGTTTCTGTTCTTTTGGTTTTTCAGAACTTGGTAACAAGTTTAGTTTAGTTTGAGATATTATGCCATTAGAATGAGCTAATCAAAACTGAAATTTTAGTGATATAATGATGTTTTGACTGTTTCTGTTGGACTTATCTTAAATGCCCATAATTTTGTTTACAGTTTTTTTCAACTGCTTACACACATTTTCAAAACTTTACCTCTTTTTTTTTCAAAACTTTACACACAAATCCAAGAATTGCACACAAAATGCAAAATGCCTCACATCAATGAAGCACTGCATTCAAAATATCACAAACACATCTCAAAAGCAAACAGTTGCTAACACCTTTGCCATAATATTACAGTTTTTTACGATTGCTTAAACAATAAAATGAAAAATAACACAGTTAGTAAAACCTTACACTCAAGGAGCAAAACCTCAGTCCAGATCTGCAGAACTATAACCACATTCTCAGCCTCACAATTTTTGCAAAACACTACACACAGTGTTTTGCAAAATACTAAACACACTTCTCTACATTAGACACAGAAATCTAAAATGATGCCACTTCAACACACTGCTTTCCAAAATACCAGACCTATAAACCACCTGATCAAACACAGCCGTCAGGTGTGCAGACACTTAGCTGCTTCACTGTAAACTCAACAATCAGGCGCAAGTAGCCTACTATAAAAAGGCAAATGATGAGATTATGTGTCTTCAACAAAAATGGAAGGCAATGTTGCCGTAAAAGGGAAAGGGAGAAACATCATTGGCCACAGAGATATGTTGAATGTCCCGGGCCAGCGTGGTGGTAACATCACAAATTACGTTGCAGTCATGCAGAATAGGGTCATCCACCGGCATGCCAACTTAGGCCCTTACAACACGGCCCACATATTCACATTTTTAGACAGACTACACAATATCGTCACAGCAGAAGACCAAATGGATGCAGAGCAGATGAGATACATTGTCATCTGGGATAATGTGTCTTTCCACCGATCTGCTCTGGTCCAAAACTGGATTCATAAGCGTCCACAATTTTTACTCCAATACCTCCCACCATACCACCCCCAACCCATTGCTTTGTTTTTTCATGCTTTCTTTTTCTCTCCACAAATGTTTTTTGTTGTTTATGTACTATATTCCATTTAGAATATGTTCTGATTTCCAGTGCAACATGCAGCCTTTGGAAATGCATGGATGTATTGACTGATTTTACAATGTGGAGAGAACTAAATATTTTCATCAATGTACTGGTCTTGTGTGTTGTGTTTGGTCAACCATGTACTTTACTCTAACAATATTTCTGAAAAAAATCAAACCCAGACTACAGTAAATCATTAGAAAAGTAGAAATGTTACAAGTGTTTAAGATTGAGCGCCACAGTGTGTAAGTGGTTCAAACAGAATCCGACTGTATGAACCATGTGTGTGCCATATGGTGCCAAAATTAGCTTTTGTTAAATTATTGTACAGTTTTGAAAGAAGTGCTTCATTTTGCAAAAGATCTGAGCTATTCTGATACTTGTGTGTGTTACATAGAGAATTGTGTGTTGCGTTTTGCAAAAAGTGTTTTATGAAATTGAAAGCTGAGTCAAAGGCTGAGAATTAGTGTATGGTTTTGCAGATTTGGTGTGTGCTTCTGCTGTTTGAGTGACAGCTTTCAGAAACTGTGTGACAAGGAAACATTTTGTGTGTAAGCAGTTGAAAACAACTGTGAATGATGTCTCTCTGTGTGTCTGTCTGCAGATGATGGCAGAGGATCAGCAGGTTCCTGATGAAGCGGCGCGTGTTAAAGATGTTCAGTCGCATTACTTGCGCTGTCCTTCTCCCAGGTCTGTTAACATCTGATAGCAGAACACTGTTAAACGCTGCGCTGATGATGCTGAGAGTGTGTTTGATCTCACACAGCTTCTCCGTGATGTCCGATCGCTTCTCCTCCGTGTCGGACCGTTTCTCCATGATCTCCGGCTCTGACGCCGAGAGCATCTTCATGGAGCCGATCCACCTGTCCTCCTCCATCGCTGCCAAGAAGATCATCAGTGAAGGTCTGTGAATCAAGCCCTCGTTTAGCAGCATCTGCTGACAGAGAGATCAGACCTGCTTCATTCACATCTTCTCAAGAGACACAGTCGGTGCAGGACTTACTTTGAAACATTTTCACTCAGAAATTGATAGGAACTTTCACAAATACTATATGAAAACTATGGAAACATGTTTCTGTTACAGTATAGAAAAAATAAATATAAAAAGCACTTGCAACTTTTTATCTGAAAAATCTGATGTTTTTGTCTTGCAATTCTGAGTTTATATCTTACTATTCTGAAAAAAAGTCAGAATTTTGGTGTTTAAACTTGGAATTGCAAGAAAAATCAAAGGTTGAGAAAACTCAAAAGTTTAAGGCAACCAGCTTCAGCAGATTTTTGAGTTTTCTCAACTTTTTGTTGTATAAACTGAAAATAGAAAGTTGAGAAAACTCAAAAATCTGCTGAAGCTGGTTGCCTTAAACTTTTGAGTTTTCTCAACCTTTGATTTTTTACAGTGAAGACTTCTGAGATTATATCTTACTATACAGAGGGAAAAAAAGTCAGAATTGTGGATTTTAAACTCAGAATTTTTTTCAGATGTAAACTTGAAATCTCACAATTTTGAGAAAAAAAGTCTAAATTGTAAGATATAAAGTCGCAGTTACCTTTTATTTATTTATTTTAATCTCTTAGTGGAAACAAGCTTCCATAAATAACACACTGAACTGAAGATTAAACTTTAAAGTAGAAAGATTGAAACTGCATTTTCTTGTAAAACGTTGTTGTTTTTTTACAACAATAACATACAGCACATGTGATGCGGATAGGTTAGTTGTATTTTAATTATAAGCATTACTATATGCACAGTCACTAGTGTCAGTCCTCACTACAGAGGCTAGTGTTGTGAATAGAGAGCAGTGTTGTGTCTGGTCTCTGTGATTGACTCTGTGTCCGTCTGTCTGTCCTCAGAGCTGAGGTCCAGTGAGGTCCGGACGCCGCTGACCCCTGACAGCATGCTGGAGTCGGCCGAGCAGCTGATGGTGGAGGATCTGTACAACAGAGTGAAGGACATGATCGACGACCGCAGCCCCTACAACACGCCCTGCGTGCTGGACATCCAGAGAGCGCTGATCCAGGACCGACTGGAGGCGCCCTTCAACCCCGTCGACGAGGTCTGGCCCAACATCTACATCGCAGAGAAGTGAGTCCACGAATATCAATACTTGACCCTGGAGCACAAAACCAGTCATAAGGGTCAATTTTTTGAAATTGAGATTTATACATTATCTGAATAAATAATCTTTCCATTGATGTATGGTTTGTTAGGATAGGACAATATTTGGCTGAGATACAACTATTTGAAAATCTGGAATCTGAGGGTGCAAAAAAATCTAAATATTGAGAAAATCACCTTTAAAGTTGTTCAAATGAAGTTCTTAGCAATGCATATTACTAATCAAAAATTAAGTTTTGATATATTTACGGTAGGAAATGTACAAAATATCTTCATGGAACATGATCTTAATATCCTAATGATTTTTGGCATAAAAGAAAAATGGATAATTTTGACTCATACAATGTATTGTTGGCTATTGCTACAAATATACCTGTGCTACTTATGACTGCTTTTGTGCTCCAGGGTCACAAATGTGGATTTTTCTAAAGTTGGAACTTTGCTCCAATCAGGTCTTGAAAGGGTCGGAAAAGTCTTAATCTGCCCTTCCACAAATTAAGGCCTAAAGAGGTGTTAAATAATCAGAGCAGAACATCTTACATTCACAAAGTCAAATGCTGAACATATTTCATAAAATTAATATCTTCCTCAGTGTTTCGTCTTGCTTTCCAGTGCAAATTTCTAAAGATTCTTCAAGCAAGATACATTTACTGCAGATGCAAAATGAACACATTAAGTCTTGTTTTATGAGAAACTGATCAAAATGAAATGCGTTCATAAGTAGAAGAACAAATATCTGTCAATGGGGAATGAAAACTTGTTTTCCCTTTGAATTAAGTAGATTTTTCTGAGCCTGCTGGCAAATATTTGTTCTTGGTTTAATCATAAACTCACTTCATTTTGATCAATTTCTCAGAAAACAAGACTTCTTATCTTCAGTTTGCATCTCCAGTAAATGTATATTGATTTAGATATTTGCACTGGAAAACAAGACAAAACACTAAGTAAGAATGTAAGTTTTTTTTTTTTTTTTTTTGCAGCATGATCAGAAGATACAGTAAAAGTTATTCACATATGTGAGCCTGGAGCACAAAAGCAGTCATAAGTAGCACAGGTATATTTGTAGCAATAGCCAACAATACATTGTATGGGTCAAAATTATCCATTTTTCTTTTATGCCAAAAATCATTAGGATATTAAGATCATGTTCCATGAAGATATTTTGTAAATTTCCTACCGAAAATATATCAAAATGTAATTTTTGATTAGTAATATGCATTGATAAGAACTTCATTTGGACAACTTTAAAGGAGATTTTCTCAATATTTAGATTTTTTTGCACCCTCAGATTCCAGATTTTCAAATAGTTGTATCTCAGCCAAATATTGTCCTATCCTAACAAACCATACATCAATGGAAAGCTTATTTATTCAAAAAAATTGACCCTTATGACTGGTTTTGTGCTCCAGGGTCACATATTGTGAGCAGAGAACCTACTTTTTAATTCTTTTGTAAAATGAATTAGAAAGTAATGGAGATCTGTTGGAAGTTGTGTTTTCAAACTTTGAAACGTTGCTAAAACAAGACACTTGTATTTAGAAATCGTAATGACATATTGTGTTACATTACTGAAGTTTTCTTTACTTGGTCTTAAAAAGTCTTAAATAATGCATGAGTAATAGTTGTGACGAGTGTTTATTGCTGTTCTGTGCTGCAGGTCGGTGGCGGTGAATAAAGGCCGTCTCAAACGCCTGGGCATCACTCATGTGCTAAACGCCGCTCACGGCACCGGCGTCTACACCGGCCAGGGGTTTTACCAGGGCATGAACATCAGCTATATGGGCATCGAGGTGGATGATTTCCCAGACGCAGACATCTCTCCTTACTTCCGCTCGTCTGCAGAGTTTATGGACGACGCTTTGCTGACACACAGAGGTGAGCTGAGAAAACCTTCTTCTGTCGAGACAGAGTCAGCTCAAAATGACTTCTTTTTGACATATTTTTCTTTAGAGAAGGTTTTGGTACATAAATGATGCATTGTAGGATAAGACTAATAATCCAAACCTATGAGCAGTGTTGGGGAAAGTTACTTTTAAAAGTAATGCATTGCAATTAATTACATTACTTAGTTACTTTTTATGGAAAGTAATGCGTTATGTTACTTTTGAGGAACACTGAATGTGTTTTTGTGCAGGTGAGATGAGTAAATATATGTTCATATTTAGTCTAGAACTACAGTAAGATCATGTTCACACACAACGCTCTGCACTTACTCCTGATTTCTCTCAACATGGCAACACCAGAGCTGTCAGTCAGTACATGAGAAACACAGTAACTCAGATGTTTCCTTCTAAATTAAAAAGTAATGCATTACTTTACTAGTTACTTAACTCACGTTACTTGTAATGCGTTACCCCCAAAACTGCCTATGAATGACAGTCATAGATAAATAAACTTCAGATAGCAAATTAACTCAGCGGCCTGGACTCTGTCGTGTCTCACTCACTTATTTTTAGAGTTAGTGACACAGATAGATAGTAACCTCTTCACAATCTGAATCAAGGAGAGCGTCATGCTGACATGTGCTAGCAGTGAAGAATGCGCTCGTTATAGAAGTGAGAATTATTAGTTTAGCACTGCTCCTCTTTCATTTAGTCTTCTCTACACCAGATTTTGGTTTTTATAAAATAATCATATAGATGCAAACTTTCAAAAACATTAAGAGCAGAACTGCTCATAATACTTCATTTTACATAACGTAGATTTGATCTGACATTACACTCCAATTATTCTTCTCTAGACATTATTTTCTGATCCAGGGTCAGTGAACCCAGTGCTGCAGTTCAGAGCTCGACCACTAGAGGAACAGCAGATCATAGAAAGGTTCACACAAAAACCATTTACTTGCTTGCTTGGAAAAGGTCATATTCACAAGTCCAAAGTTACAGCTTCTAAACCGGGTTTTATTGTATTTTGCTCTGAATTAAAAAGTTTAGCCGATTCCCTGTGTAAGTTAAAAAGAAACAAAAAAGCAGTTAAAACATATCATATTTTAAATAAGATTATTGAGTCATCTGTAAATAGAGAAGCAAGGTTTAAATTAATTATTTTTTTCTATCCCCCCCATGTGACAAAATATATTTTATTTTTTGTATTTATGTATTTATTTATTCATTTTTAATTTTGATGTTTTCTTTGTTTATACTCTAAATCCCTCGCTATATGTTGATTGTTCTGTTAAGTCCAATTGTCCAATAGTCCAATTGTCAGTATACTTTAATACTCTGTTTTCCAAAGTCAAATGTTATGTGAAAAATGTTAATTAAAAAAAAAGAAGCAAAAAACATTTACTTACACTCATGTCATTCCAAACCTGTATGACTCCTGCTGAACACAAAGATATTCAGCAGAATGTTAGAGACTGAGGTCCACAGTCAACATTCGCTTTCATTGCATCTTTTTTCATACAATGACACTGAACAACTGTAGACGTCTCCATTCACCATCAGCTCTCGTTTTCCACAGAAGAACGAAAGTCCTTTGGGTTCGGAACAACAGGAGGGAGAGTAAATAATGAGACAACTGGATTTTTGGGCAAACTATCTATTTAGCATTAGGATTTTAATTGCCATTTCAAAGTAAAAGCATTTGGGATCAGATGTGGTTCAGAAGTTCTCTTCCTAGTTTTGACAGTAAGAGTTTATCTGTCTCAGATCCCTCCAGAAAGTGACTGTTTTCAAAGTTTGCCCTGCCATTCATTTTGTTTCAAACAAATGCTCTGTCTCCTCCTCATTCTGTTCCTGACATCAAGAACCAGGAGAGAATTTGTGAAGGCTTGGCTCATGTATATTAATAAGGTCATGATGTGGCTTGATATTCCAGAGCACTCAGTCGCATGACTTTATTAATATCAATTTTGTTGACCGCAAGCCCTTTGGGAGGAGGCGTGTACTTGACGTCAAGACATTACAAACTGTGTCAAACACTGCAAAAAATATTTTCTTCCTTAGTGTTTATGTCTTGTTTTCTAGTATAAATATCTAAAAATTCTTGAATCAGGATGCATTTACTTGACAAGTAAAATGACTTAAGATATTATGTCTTGTTTTCTGAAAAAATGTATACAAATTTTGTTAGTTTTTGCTTAAAACAAGTACAAATATCTGCCAATGGGGTAAGAAAAATTATCATAATAATAATAATCATAATTCAAAGACTAAACAAGATTATTTTTCTTACCTCATAACAAAATTTGGATAAATTTTTCCAGAAAACAAGACATAATATCTTAAGTCATTTTACATGTCAAGTAAATGCATCTTAATTCCAGAATTTATAGATATTTGTACAAGAAAAAAACAAGACAAAAATACTAAGGAAGAAAATAATTTTTTGCAGTGAAGCAGCTTTACAGTAGCTACAATTCTAAATGATGGTGTTTCCATTAACCGATGTTATGTGAATAAAATGTAATTTTTTTCCTCTCGCAATAAGTTATGGCGACTTGAAAATACGCCTAATGTAAACTTGGCAATTTCGCAAAAACGCCCATATTTCACAAAAAACATTTTATGCTTGCATGAGGTGGTTTTTCAGGCAATTCAAAAAGAATATTTTGCAAAACTGCAATGGAAAAGTTTTTTTGTTTTTTTTTCACATTAACAGGTCATATGGTGTATGGATGTAAAAAGTCATATAGTCATTCTTCAATATACTATAACCTCCAAGAAACTACTCATATGTGGCTGCTCTTAAGTATAAGGGGCTTTTCTTTCCATTAAAAAGCATTTCAGAAGCGGCTCTCCACACTGCTTCTGTAAAGATACACACATATGCCTCCTTCGATTAAATATAACGGCTGGTGCAGTGGCTGCGATATTCATAACCCTACCAAAATCCATCGACATGACTTATCGCAAGAGTAAAAAATTACGTTTTAGTTGCATAACATCGGTTAATGGAAATGGCGTCATTTCGCAATAGTTTTTTATTGACATTTATAAAATATTGCAAAAAGTTTTACTCAAATCTGTAATGGAAACGCACCTTTTAAAGAATGATCAAATTACTTTTTGCGTACGCCATGTGACCTGTAAATGCGAAAAAAAAAAAAAACTTTTCCATTGTAGTTTTGCAATTCCTTTTTCAAAATGACTGAAAAACCACCTCGTGCAAGCGTAAAAACTTTTGTTCATTTTTACGAAATGGGTGTGTTTCCATTAGGCGTATTTTCAATTCGTAATTTCAATTTGCGCAATTTGAAGGGTAATGTAAACGCAGCTAGTGTTAAACAGGAAAACAGTGAGTCAATAATGCAGGAGGACAATGGTAAACAGTCAATTTTTCAGCTAAAGTCAGTTCATTGTTTATTCAGTCACCATCAGCTCAGTTCTCTTCTAATAGTGTCTGTGCAATTAAGTGCCAGAAATTAACATGGCATTTCCATTTTCAGTTTGTGTGACAAATATGATGATGACATTACGTTAACCTGAGGATTTTTTTTATTCCTCTTCATGCAGGCAAGGTGCTTGTGGACTCGATGATGGGTGTGAGCCGGTCCGCGGTGCTTGTCGCTGCTTATCTCATGATCTTCCAGAACATGAGCATCATGGAGGCCCTGCTGGAGATCAGGAAGAAACGTCCCATCAACCCCAATGAGGGGTTTATAAAGCAGCTGCGCCAACTCAACGAGACTCTAATGGAGGAACGAGACGAAGACGATGACGACACCCTCAGCCAGTGCTCCGTGATCGACACCCGCACTCGTCTTGACGAGGAGGAGAGCATGTTTGGAGTCAAAGCTGAATCCATCATGGTGGACGAGGAGGAAGACAGCAGCAGCGTCATGAGCAGTGTTGCGTCTTCGGCCGCCGCCGCGGCTCTGAAAGCAGGACTTCTTGGTGGCCCAAGCAAACCCCACCTGGAGGTGACCGCTGAGCACCCGGTGCTCCCTGGAAAAGACAGGGAAGATGAAGATGGGGATGTGGACAGCATGATAAGGGAGTGGCAGAAGCGCAATGAGAAGTACCAGAATGAGGACTGGTGGAAGGCGCAGCTGATGTGTGACGGGGTGGACGGCGAGTCCTTGCTGGGCGAGGGGAAACTGTCAGCCGTGCGACCCGAGGACCTGGAGAGCGTGACCAGTGAAGATGTGCGAATGGTGAAGGAACGCATCAGGCGTCACCCCCGTCGACCCGCTTCGGATGCAGGGTCCACGACGAGCCACAGCAGCTTTTCTGATCTCTGGAAGCAGCGTCTGAAGGAGATCGAGGAGCAGGCCGCGGCACGATACCGACTCAAAGAGGCCGACGAGGAGAGCGAAGCAAGCCAGAAAAGAATCAACGATGACGTCGAGAGCATCCTCTCGGACAGCAGCTCCATGTACAACTTCTGCAAGAATAACAAGGAGAACCTAACACCTCTGGAACGATGGAAGGTTAAGCGAATTCAATTTGGATGGAACAAAAAAGACGGAGAGCAAGAGGAAGCCAAGATGGAAGCTCCCGCTCCCTCGCTGGAGGATGTCAACTTGACGGCTTATCAGACCTGGAAACTCAAGCAGCAGAAGAAGCATGGCGGCGAAGAGGACAAGGACGAAATTCTGGAGATGAGTCGAGCCGAGGACCCAGCCACGATCAAGAAAAGACAGCGACGCGAGGAGTTTCTGGAGCGAACGAGGAAGACGCTGGAGGAGAGCCAGTCAATGTGCGGCTGGGAAACCGAGAGTGCTCTGAGCGGAAGCATCCCGCTGTCCGCTTTCTGTGCCGGAGCCTTTCCGTCTACAAGCGATTCCGCCGGAGACGATAACGCGTCTGTGCTCAGCGGAAGGTCTTCTGTCCTTTCAGGTCGCAGCACCCGATCACAGCCTCCAGTTCCTCAGGAGCCTCCGGCCGCAGTCGTCGGCCCTAACGGCGAGCCCATGGTAAACATTGCCAACATCCAGAACTGGATTGCCAATGTGGTCAATGAGACTCTCATGCAGAAGCAAGCCGAGATGATGATGGGAGCGAGTCTCGCCCCTTCCAGAGCGGGATCGGTGTTCAGTCTGGGTGTCGGACGCAGAGGAGATGATGACAAAACCTCAATGCTGAGTGGATCCACATCCTCGTCCCGAAGCAGGGCAGAATCCGTGCTGTCTTTGGGTGGAAAGACTCGATCCATGCTCTCGGCTGGAGGCCGGGCTGAGTCCGTGCTTTCTGCTGGAGGAGCGTCCAACCTCTCCTCGGTGTCCCGGAGGAGCAAGATTACTACAACCAGCGTGCCGCTCTACAGCCTCTTCCAAGACCAGGTGAACCTTCACAAACTGGACACCATGGAGAAAGAAATTAAGTCTGACATGCGGGACAAGATGGCGTCCTATGAGGTGAAGAAGATCGCAGAGGACAACAAGCGCAGTACGTTATACAAGAAGAAGAAACCAAAGGAGGAGGAGGATGACGACGAAATAAATCATGGAAAATCGAACGGATTTGATGATTTGGCAACCCGTTCCTCTGAGAAACCCAAACCTAAAAGAGATTTCGGCCGTTCCGGAATATTGAACCTGCCAGCTTCGGCCAGTAATTCCACCAGCAGCATCAATGAATGGCTCAAAAACGTAAGACCTCCTCAGAGCAAACCTATGACTTATGATAGAGACGGCGAGCCACCCCGTATCTCTCAGCCATCGTACGAGGAACCTTCGGAGTTTGACTTCCCGAGCCGCAGGAGCTCAATTTCTGTCAATGACGATGAAGAGGAGGAATATAGCTTCGCCTCAAGGTTTACATCCAGGCATCGAGCTGATGATGATGACATGGATTTGGCTCAAGATCCCAGTCCGGAGTTTACCTATCAATCCCGGAGGTCCCCACCCGGCTTAGGTGAAGATACTAGTTACAGAACCAGGAGATCATGTGCTAGCTATGAGACTGTGAAGACTGCTAAAACAGCACAGGAAGACAAGGAAGAGGAGGAAATATCTGCTTTCATTGCTCAGATTAAACAGAGGGCGAGAGCACGGGTGGCAGAGGAGATGGAGGATGATGAAGTTCTTTCCGCGTGGAAGAAACAGGAGGAGTCAAAGTCACACGCCTACAATAAAAACTAATACAAACATGACTGTTTATGCCAAAAAAAAATTAAAGATGTCATTATCTATTGTAGATGTAGAATATCATAGCAGTGATGATTCAATGTTTCATATGTGTGATCTGTCAGGCTTTCATTCATAAAGACAAAGGTGTTCAGTACGAGACTCTTAGACCTTGTTTGATATGGAGCTCCAGTCGATACTGCATATAAACAAACAGTAGATAACATCACTGCATTCATTATAAAGTCAAACTGTTACAAAAGTCTCTTGTGTTCAGGCTTTATGGCAGAGGAGAACCACACAAACCTTCCTGGAACATGGAGAGTAATGTTATGAGTAAATTTATATCAGCAAATCCCTGTGTTAAAAACAAACAAACAAAAAAGCATATTTAGCAGCTCTGGAGTAATTAAATTAAATGAAATGATTAATCGCATTTAAAATAAAAGTTTTGTACATTAGTAGTGATGTAGTGTACATTATTTATGTGTGTACTGTGTATATTTATTATGTATATATAAATACACACTGTATATACTGTATGTGTGTGTCTTTATATATACATATATATGCACACACACACACACACACACACACACACACACACACACATGTATAAATGCGGGGGATTCTATAATTGGAGATACATTTGGCATTTCAGAAAGTTAAGAAAAAAATCTTTTCACTGACAGAATTTTTTTTCAGTATCTTATTGAAAACATATTTAATTTTAATAATTCAGTGCTTGCCAAACACAAGTTACTTCCTTTTTTTACTTTTAATGAAAAAAAAAACAACAAAACAAAACAGATGTCTTTATGGTATTGTTTGTCAACTCTGTTACGGACAAATTAGCCAATGTGTAGAAATAACAAGAAGTCATAACCATAAGGAAAAATCCTTCTTGTTTCATTAGATAAACAGTGCTTACATTCCATCACTTGAAAATTAGATAATATTTCACCTATGAATACCTTAAAAATAAAAAAAAAACTGATGTTTCCACAGAACCGTCCACTTGGAGCAAATATTTTTCATCTGAAAATGTATTACATACAATATCCAGTAAAAAAAAAAAAAATATATATATATATATATAAGGTTGTTGAAATATAAGGGTGCAAAAATAAATCAATAATGTTTATGAGATTTTAAACAACAATTTTATTGTTTTTGTGAAAATAGTTCATAAACAGAGTTGACACTTTAAGTAACAGAATTGTAAAGTAACAGAATTGATAGAATTGTCCGGTGGACTGTCAATTATGTTACTACATTGTTACTCTACCTTGGTAATTAATTTGTTGTGGTAATTCTATAGTTCCTGTGGTAATATAACAACTATAGTAATATAAACAAAATACTTTACCCAATACTGTACTACGTTTTCTACAACTATAGGGTATATTATACTACAATACACTACAGTTTACTGTAGTAAATACTAAAGTATACTACAGTATTTATTACAGTTTATCAGTTCGCTATAGTTAATACTACAGTATGCTGTAGCATTCATTAACAAAGTGTTGTAAATGCTAAAACATATACAGTATAATACACTTTACTATAGAGGTTCAAAAACACTATAGTATTTACTATAAATTACTATATTATTTTTCATGTGGGCGGGGTTTGTGCTCTCAGGAAAACAAACGTTACATTTATATTTATTCATTTTGCTTTTATCCAAACAAACAGGAGAATTGTGAAAATTAAATATTATTGAATTATGCGGTTGCTCTGAAGATTTAGGTCGGTCGGGGAGGAGTGTGTGTGTGTGTGTGTGTGTGTGTGTGTGTGTGTGTGTGTGTGTGTGTGTGTGTTGTAGCAGCGGTGGGCGGGGTTTCGCGCTCACACTAAATATTCAAAATGGCGGACAGAGGATCAACGACTCAAGATGAGCGCTCGACTGCAGGTAATTATTACATTTTACATATTCATATTCCCCATCCGCCTCGCGTAAACAAAGCCAAACACGCGCGCAGAACATCTACACACAGAACCGATCGCAGTGGCGAAGATGGTTCGTTATTTTAGGGCCGATTTGTGTCCGTGAGCAGCAGATGAGAGTTGTTTGTCCTGTACTAAACTCTCAGTGTTTGAAATGGCGCGCTCGCGTGCTGCGTGTTCACACGGTCTCGCACGGATTCACCGGTGAACCGGATCGGTTCGGCGGTGTTTGTGGAGTGTTGTGAGTGTGTTAGCAGTCGTGCTATCAGCGCGCTTTGTGTATTTCGGCCGCGACAGAAACTCGACGGTCGCTTATTTGCATATTCATGCGTGTGTTTGTCAGTAAACGCGCAGGCGTCATGTTGAATAATAATAATAATAATAATAATAATAATAATAGTAATTCATCGCTTTAGTCTGTGCTGCGGCGAAATAAAACAAAAGAAAAACTTCATCCCGGGCTTTTCTTCTCTAGATCAACTGTTTGCCCTCAGGGCAACATAAATACCCCGACTCTCTCTCTCTGTGTGTGTGTGTGTGTGTGTGTGTGTGTGTGTGTGTTGGGGGTTGAATGTTTATTATGTCTAACAGGTAATAAATTACGAAGTCTGAAAAGTTTAGTTTTCTCGAACGGCCTCGTGTTGAATAATTCGCTCCGCACGCGCTACATTAGAATCTGCAGGAGTGAAAATGCGGATTTGCATAACATCAGCGCAGCTTGTTTAATGCTTTTCATTCTTCTGCATAATTTAAACGTCAGTTTCATTCCAGATGAGAGACGCGTCACACTATTTATTTATCGCGAGGATTAAATATACAGCGCTGCTCATGAATATTCATGAGGACAAACGCAGTGTTCATGAATGATTAATTTCTGCGCGCTGTGTGATTTGCTTTGGATGTGAGTTCTGTGGAGGATTTCACCTTGTGCTTTTTTCGGCTTCTCTTGTGTCTCTCAGGAGCATTACATTTGCATTCATGCATTTAGCTCATTGCTGGTCCTTCAGAACATTCAGGGAGTTATCAGCGTGCACTGTTTTATATATATATATATATATATATATATGTATGTATATGTATGTTGTATGTATGTGTATATATATGTGTGTGTGTGTGTGTGTGTGTATGTGCAATGCATAGTAATGTGTCCCAGTTTTTCACTCTGTGATGATGATGATGATGATGATGTGGACTGTTAGGTGTTCTTCATCTTCACCTGATGGTCTTCTGGACTTCATAGATGTGCACAAGCCTGAATGTGTGGTTTTGAGGATAAGCGCAAAAATTGCAATATTTTTTTTCTTTTTTCTGATAAAAAGTTCCTTTAAAATAATATTTTGTATTATTTTTTGTCAACTGTAATAGGACCAAACGTCTAGGGGCTGTATATTTGTTTTGAGTGATTTCCCCACATTTCCCCAGTCACTAAACAGCAGTTAAGACAATAATAGACTCTAATTCAATAATTAACTGCTGTTTTGGCTGCTGTTCTTCACATTAACATTTGAAACCTTTGAACATTTAACATTGAAATATCATTTACAACCTTCAATGATTAATTTCACCAAATAAAAACTGGCTGCGGCTCCAATCGGTTCCAGTCACCTTTGATTACTATAGTATTTACACAACAGAGTGAAACTGTCATTTGGTAACACAAAATTTAAAAAGAAGTGTAAATGGCATAAAAAGTTAAATCAGTAGTGGCAAACCTAATTGATTAAAAAAAGAAATAAAATAGGTAATTGCAACTTCTTATCTCAGAGATATAAACTCAGAATTGCAAGATGTAAACTTGGAATTGTGAAATAAAAGTCAGGATTCTGAGTTTAGGCCTATATCTTGCAATTCAGATTTTCTCAGATAAAGAGGTACAAAGTCGCTTTTTTTTTTTTAAATTATTTACCACAACTGTAGCATCACTGTAACAGGGCTCTGCACAATTAATTGAAATTAAATTGTAATGGCGACTAGGCAGAATCTGGGGTCGTCATGCGTATCTTTCAGTGAAGCACGGTTCTGTGATCAGCAGTGAATCTCCATCCGAAGGCCAGAGAAACTACAAATATGCCCTGCAGAAGAAAGCTAATGCACTAGTGGTTCAACAGATCACAAATCTCACGGTTCGGATCATATTACGGTTTTTGAGCCACGGATCAGATCGTTTTTCGTATCAGCAAGAAAAAAAATATTTAGATGTAACTTTGCTTTCCATAAGTAGGCCTACTTCTTCGATACCACAGCAAAAACTCTTAGCCTAAGAAAGCTCAAACATTATTAAAGAAACAAGTGAACAGCCTGTAAAAATAAGAACAAATACACAAATTACAAGCATAGATAAATACAACAGAACAATGTTACAAATAAAATAAGGTCGGTAGTAATTAAATGTAAAATAACACTGCATAGTGTTCACTAGGGATGTAACAATACAGTTAGTCCACGGTTCAATACGTACCTCGGTTTTTAACCATGGTTTTCGGTTCGGTTCTGATAGCGTGTTTTTTTGCAACAAATTAACAACAAAAAAACTCCTCTAAACCTCTGTACACTGGAAAAAGCGTGGATTATTATATGTCTGCTTAAAGTCCGTGTAAAGTGATATTAAAATGTGTTCTGAGTTTGTCACACAACAGAAAAATGTGCTATTAACCACCCGACCAAATTTGAATGATAAAAAAACCCACCAAGTAACTAAAATAAGTTATCAAAATCTTTGAAAAATAAGCAGGAGTCTCTGCTCTCAAACGCTGGGGGCGTGTCTGCTGTCGGCGCTGAAACTACGCCCACTCGCGGGAAAGCAGCCGACTCTCTCAGCTGTCAAATACCGCTACAACCTGAATGGATGCTACCTCTAGTAGCTTAATTGGATTTATACAGCCATACATGTTTGAGCGTGCAAGTTCGTTATTTAATTGTAGACACGGGGCAAGCGCTGCAGTGAGTTGAAACCTTCTCGTCTTCAAGGCCAGCGCAGCTCATGGTTGCTTAGCAACGGCAAACACCACGAAAGCGCAAGCGCCGGTCCGCTTTGAAAGAAGAGAAAGCCGTACAGCTCGCGTTTCCATGCATTTTTAGATGCGAATTGTGAACGCTCCATGTTTTTAAATTGTATGCATTCTGCCACATATTGATGTCTCTGGGCTAAGACCCGGGTATCCATTCACCTTAGAACCGTCCCTGCCTAGAATCTGTATATCTAACATCAGACATTCAAAAAGACAAACTAAGAACTTGACCTCTCAACATAGTTATTATAGTGTTAGGGGCGGGGCCACGCTCGGTGGCTCCATTGCGTCATCGAGCCACCGTTTTAGCCCCGACCAAAAAATCCTGGACACAGAATTGGTGAAAAACTGTTTAACGGTTTAACTCTACAATTCAGTACTACATAGTTCAGAGTCTTTGTAATGTGTTTCAGCAATACATTTCTAACATTTGTAATGTTTAGAAACAATTCTCAGAATTCTCTTTACACGGACTTTAACATTTCTTTATTATTATTATTGAGTGCTATAAACACATGTAATGTGTGTTTCGTTCATACTGGACATCAGAGGGCGCCCTCGTGCAGAAAATCCACTTATGCATCACAGAAGTAATAGAACTGATGATGTTCCAGGAAATCCCTAATATGAATAAAGGCTTCACTATAGCTGTAACTGAATGAAAAGAAGATATAATGTTATACGTTTTGAATGATGAAATGTAAGAACAATAAACACTCGCCTGCGACAATATATGGTTTATCTGTGTTTTTCAAGCCATCTCAGGTATTTTCATAATGATTAAGTTATAAGTATATTTGTAAGCCATTTCTAATCACATAGCCTTTGTTACAGTATAGAATATATTCTAATATATATTTGAATAAATCTCATTCTGTGATGAGCCACATCACAAAAGAAAGTTATTTCAAACACTCGACTGATGTTGTGACAAAAACAAGTTATAATGTTCTCTTTTGTTGGACAACAAGTTTAGAAAGGCTTATCATTGCATGTCATTACAAGGGAAGATGCTCGGCGTGTGTTGCTTTTTCAAATATAAGCATGGAGGCGTTTCCTTGTCTTAGCACGTGAACTCACGGACACACACACAGCCAATTCTGAGAGAAATAAAACACGGATATTATGTAAATGCAAAACCGAAAAAACGTCATTCACGAGTGCGTATTGAACTGTGGATGTCGTACCGAACGGTTCGATATTATATTGAGAATTGTGACATCCCTAGTGTTCACTGTATAAATTAAATATAGATTCATCTTTGTCAAAAACGTGTTTTGTTGTTTGATGAGCATAACGACAGCAGCAGGTATTATTAGCTGCTGTCCCTTTAAGACCTGATGCACAGATCCAATATAATGATACATGTCCCATTTCTTTCTCAGCTGTTCTCGTTCACTTAAGATATAACCGACTGCTTTTACTAGAATGATTGTCGAGATCGTTATTTTGTCATAATTGTATGTGTCTGTTCAAAGGCAAGGAGTGAAGAAGATATGAATGAGGGTTCAGTTCGGTGTTGCACGCTTCATGTGTGTGCGGCTGTAAACATAGAAAACAACGCACAAGTAACAAATCAAGTTCCCTTTCGCCTTTTCGAAATTGATAAACTGAACTGTTACTGTAGCGTCAGTGTAACATCACTGCACTGTTACTGTAACATCACTGCAGCGTCACTGTAATGTAACGTCACTGTACTGTTACTGTAATGTCACTGTAACATCACTGCAGCGTCACTGCACTGTAGAGCTGTAACAAACGATTATTTTGATAATCGATTAATCTAACGATTATTAGACTGATTAATCGACTAATCGTCGATTATCCCACAAATTAATCAGTAGACTTTGATTATTCAGCTTTTGCAATTAGTTAAAATATTAAGTTATACATATTCTAACATAAATAAAGGTCACTTCAGCTTTAGAAAAGCATATTATGCAATTACAATTATTATACAATTAATTGGTAACACTTTACAATAATGTTCATTAGTTAACATTAGTTAACATGAACTAAGAATGAACAATACTTCTACAGCGTTTATTAATCTTAGTTAATGTTAATTTCAGCATTTAGTAATGCATTTATAAAAATCACAAGTTGTGATTTTTAACATTGGTAAATGCACTGTGAACTAACATGAACAAACAATGAACATCTGTATTTTTTTTATTTTACCAACATTAACAAAGATTAATACATAAATGTAATAAATGTATTGTTCATTGTTTAGTCATGTTAATTAATACATTAAATAATGTTAACAATTGATACTTTAAGGTAAGTGATAAGAAGCTTTGGATAAACTATTTTATTCACAACATGATGTCTTAAAATAGCTTATAGGGTTATGATAACCAAAACAGTCCTGAACTAGATCAAGCTTTTATCTCTGTAAACCAAACTATCACTTTAATGAATTTTTTTTTTTTTTTTTTTTTTTTCCCCCACTAATAAAAATATTTTATCATTAGCTAGCTCCACACTGGAGAGCTGCTTTATAACAGAAAATCAAGTTATAATTGTAACTGAAAGCGACACTGACTCTGGTCTTTCATGTTTAATACCGTAAAGCTGCTTTGAATTAAGGCTATCTATTGCATAAAGTGCTATATAAATAAATATGATGTGACCGGTCTTTACTGGAGGAGCTTCTGAACTGCAGAGCTCATGCAAACATCCACATCGTTGTAATCAGATGCATTTTTAACTGCTGCTTTCACACTGCTGTCAGTTTTTGTTGTGTTTATTTCGTTACTGATAGGAAAGTGCGTAATATATATTTACATATTCATCCAAACGCCGCTCAGGTTTGGCTGCATTTGCTCTGAAGCGCTGTGTGTCTTCTTCTTCTCTTGAATTGCATCCAGGAGGGCTGAATTACATTCTTGCGCTACAGCGCCACACTGATTAGTCACACTGATAATGTCGACTTATCGTTTCAGCCCTACTGCACTGTTACTGTAATGTCACTGTAACATCACCGTAACATCACTGCAGCGTCACTGTAATGTAGCGTCACTGCGCTGTCACTGTAGCATCACCGTAACATCACTGCAGCATCACTGTAGCGTCACTGTAATGTCACTGTAACATCACTGCAGCATCACTGTAATGTAACATCACTGTAGCGTCACTGTAACATCACTGCAGCGTCACTGTAACATCACTGCAGCATCACTGTTATGTAATGTCACTGTAGCGTCACTGCAGCGTCACTGCAGCATCACTGTAATGTAACGTCACTGTAGCGTCACTGCACTCACTGTAGCATCACCATAACATCACTGCAGCTTCACTGTAATGTAATGTCACTGTAATATCACTGTAACATCACTGCAGCGTCACTGTAACATCACTGCAGCGTCACTATAATGTAGCGTCACTGCACTGGTACTGTAATATCACTGTAACATCACTGTAACATAACTGCAGCGTCACTGTAACATCACTGCAGCCTCACTGTAATGTAGTGTCACTGCACTGTCACTGTAATATCACTGTAACATAACTGCAGTGTCACTGTAATGTAGCATCACTGCACTGTTACTGTAACATCACTGCAGCGTCACTGTGATGTAACATCACTGTAGCGTCACTATAATGTCACTAGCGTCACTGTAACATCAGTGTAACGTCACTGTAGCGTCACTGCAGCAGTGCAGCACGTCTGTAGTTGAAGGTATTTGAGCTGCTTGTTATTCATGACTGACTCTGATCGGGTCATGTATGAGAGCGGGGTTCAGTCTAGTTGCTATTATTGCATTAAAGGCATCACAGAATTGGAGCGTATGATTGGCAAACACAGGATGATGGCTTAATTAAAGCTGATGAATATTAATGAGTTCTTGAGGTCTAATAGGAAAGTTTGGGCTGAAGTTGAGTTGAAATGTTTCTGTTCTCTGAATACTTCATTTCTCCCGCGTTGTACCTTATGCCACTTATCTGCTTTAAATTATGCAGCGCTGCATTCAATAGTTTGAAAGGCTAATTAATTGCTTATTTAAAATTCTCTTAATTAAAACATTTGCATAATGCATTGTGTCAGTTAGCTTACTGAAGCCCTCGCAGCGGCCGTATGTAAATTGTGTTTCTCTCAACTGTTTTCTTTTGAGTTACAAAGATCCGTCTGTATCTCTCTCTCTCTGTCTGTCTGTCAGTCTTTCGGTGGGGTTGTTGTCATGGCTACAGCTTGAGTTAAAGCCACATGACTTAGTTTGTCTGTGTGTAACATTGCAGCAGAGTCTTTGATCGCTGCGAGTCGAGCTGAAGAGCTTCCTTCACCTTCATGAAGCTTTGGTTTGGCGCTTCAGTGTGAAACGCACTTACTAGTTACACAGCACTTACTAGTTAGTTAGAGATTAGTTCAGTAGGAGCACTTCTAGTAACAGTGACCTTAGGAAACGCCACTGATTCAGTCGGGTGACTCTTTATTTCTGAATCGCCTAAAATGTCCAGATTTTAGCTTTGTTTTCCTATAGTTTTCACACTTGCTAAAATTAGTACTAAAAGTTAGTTTGACAACCCTCTACGATGCGGGTAAATCACTCGCATGTGCGACTAAATTTCACACTGGGCGACTAAATGATGTCTAATATTAGCCACTGGCTAATAAATTCTCAGATTTTACTCGCCAGTGTGTGAGTTGAAGGCTAAGTATACAAGTTCAGCACAGATGTATTTTAACTCGCTGAACACTGACTGAGCGCTTCAGAGTTTCACTCTCCGTCAAGCGACCTTTTTATTTTCGATGCGCAGCGCACGTGTGTTTGATGTACCGTAAACTCTAGTGTACCGTAAACTCTAGTGTACAGTAAACTCTAGTGTACCGTAAACTCTAGTGTGAAGGCGCAGATCTCGTCGTCGCACACGCAAAGAAAGAAAGAGCAAGAGCATCTTACATAACATGTAGAATTGACGCTCTACATGTAAACGATATTCTTTGTTGTATTTTCCTGTCAAAATAACGGAGTTCCTTTGGAATTTGGATCAGCTTTTAAGAACTGCCGGGTTCTCTGGTAGTGGGCGGAACTAATGCGCAAACGGTAATCTCATTGGCTGGCGCTCACCTACTATTGTCCCGGTTTTGATTTCAGCAAATCAGTTCGAGCGAACGTACACAACCTGATTAATATTCATGAATCCAGCAGCTCATTAATCCTTAGTGCTTTTTATATTGTTCTTATTAGTAGAATTCGTATTATTATTATTATTATTATTATTATTATCATCAGTAATATTGTTAGATTTTTCCCTTTTTTTTTTTTTTTTTTTACAGAAACACAGATTGACCAAAAAAAACACCACCACCAGTCCTAAGTTCAGTTAAAATGACTAATATGCATTGATACATGGTTACCAAGTTTTAATTCTAATTACTAAAGTTCTATCATTAAATAATAGGCCTACTTGATTATCATATTATAATGCTTGACTGACTGATGTTAAGAGTATACTTTCAGACATTTAAAAAGCTATATATGGGTAGTTGACAAATAAAAATTGGAATGTGTCCTATGGTGACAGCAAAAATGTAGAAAAAAAACTTGATAACATGTTAAATAACATGATAAAAAAAAACGTATATTCATTCTTAGAGTTACAAATAGCACAGGAGAGGTTTATCTTCAGTGTTAGAGGTCCTTTTATTTTATTTTATTTTATCTTTTATTTTATTATACATACACACACACACACACACACACACACATATATATATATATATATATATATATATATATATATATATATATATATATATATATATATATATATAGTATATCAGTCTGGCGAGTAAACTAAAAAATTTACTAGCCAATGGCGATTCAATTGCCAAGGTGTCCGTAGAGGGTTGTTTGACCAATAGTGTGCAGGCATTGGACATAATCAACCAATCACGGTGTGCGATTAGGCAGGATATACAGTACTGGTACAAGACATATAATATATCAGCTCAAATTCGTCTTTTTAAAAAAAAATAATAAAAACAATTATTGCCATTAGCCAACATTTTTTCCTGTTTGGTCGAGATGTCAGAAGTAGGACTTTTATTTTGATGCCTCCTGACCTCTGTCTCTGTTAGTTTAGTTTCTTTGTTAAACAGAACTTGTAAGCAGTTTATGAAAAAGTATTACAGTGTCTGCTTTTTTATGTTTGGTAACAAAGGCAAATGCTGTATTATTTTATGTAGGCTACAAGTCTTTATTTGTGGAAAAAAAAACTATAACAGAATCAGTAGAATCAAGAAGTTGCCATCTAAATAATTTTTTTTTTTTTTAATCAAGTTTAAATTATTTTTTTTTCCCATATTGATTTATTTCCAAATTAATTAATTTAGTAATATTATGTGAAATAAATATAGATTTAATTTCAGCAATTGTTGTGTGTAATTTTTACTATCTTTAAATAAATTAGCGTGATATATCGTCCATCAAAAAAATCCATATCGGTGGATCACAGCAGAGAGACTGTCAACAGGAAAACAAAGTCAAAATCAGGACAATTTAGGCAATTTAGAAATCCTGGCTGGAAAAAAGAGAATATTGGCTGATCCCTCCTCAAACCGCTGAAGAACGTTAACCAGGTTAAACCAGTGGTTGATCTCAGTCGGCGGGTGAGTTAAGGCTTCGTTAAGGCTTCATTAAGGCTTCGTTATCCCTGTGCTTTGAGATGTTGTTTTGTATAAGCGAGCTCATCCAGTTTGACTCTGGGATGTTTTGAGACGGCGGTCATTAGCGACACATTCTTTCATTCCAGCCCTGTTGCATGCTGGGAAGCCCCCCCCACCCTCCCAGTAATTAATAGTCACACACGGCTGGCAATTGGCCTTGTCTCACTTCTCCCTCGCTGTTGTGCTCGCCATCCCTCTGTCCTAAAAGCTATCCAATTAATATGCTAATGAGCTGATAAATATTTATGAAACATGTTGAATTATGCAAAAAGCTTTCAGAGGTCCTTGCGAAATGAATTGCGTGCAGAACTTCAAAGCGGCGCTCTTCTAATGAGCGACGGGGAGTGAGATTTGCATACGGCTTTAATCAGCTGCATACTGATTAACGTTCATTATGGATGCGGCGCTTCCAGCTGTAGTCTTTGTGTTTCACTCGTCCCGGTGTTCTCCGTCGGATGCGTTCGCTGTCGCTGATCCGGTGTGCTTTGGCTCGTGGACACAGGTGAGTTTATCACGATGAACTAAAGCGGCCGGCGTTCGCTCTGTTGATTGTGTTCTGTATCTGCTATGAAAATGAATCTCAGCTGGAAAGTTCTGCTTGTAAATGTGATGGTTGATTAATACAGTTCTGCGTTGATATTCTGTGTCTAATATTGCAGCTCTTGTCATCTGGGACTGGGTGATAGTATTTTTTCTGAGAAAGAATTTTTTTTTAACGTTTAACTAGTCAGCTTAAAACTGCCACATGATTCGAGTAGTATTCTCTTTATGAATCATCTGGTTAAAGAAAGTTCTGTTCCAACCAAGTGCAGCACAGGTGAAGTTCAGTATGGTGCAAATGTACAACAAACTCACGTGTTAAATAACTTTGCATGAAATCTTGAAGGCAAATACTGTATTTAAAACTATCCTATGCATTCAGAAATAATGTCAACTCGAAGTCGAGGTGATTCAGACTCTTCCTGACTGTCAGTATAACAGCAGTAATAGATGATTATTAACAGTGAATGAAAACAGCATCATCAAACATCAATTATCAGACATACAGTAGTAGTTCTGCACAGCTTTCTGCTTTTCCATTGCATTTCTGTGTAAACAGATGCATTTGACCGTTGCGGTGCGTCTCACTTTTTTGCAGCGTCTCTCACATGAAACACAGCACTGGAGTTAAAGGAGCTCAGCTGGTGTCTTATAACTTTGTGTTTTCCCGCGTCTGGTGTTTTTCAGCAAAAACGCATTCTGTGTGAATATCAGGACTAGCGATATGAAGGAGCGAAACGCAGAACAGAGCGCGACACACGATCATCAGCTGTGCGTCATGAACTGACATCAACTCTTAGCACTAGCAGATTGGCAGCGTGCCTAATTGTAATGTTTTTTTTTTTTTTTTTAAAGCCAATTTTTCTCATTTTAAAATAATGTAATTGTGGCAAAACATTATATTTGTATTATAGGTTGGCTGATAGTGGATTTTACCAATACTGATAGCTAGGTTGGACCACACTGGACCACATTGGATTAATCAACCGATAGTTTTTAAAATGGAACTGAACAAAAACTAAAGTAGTGCTTTATTTATATTTATATATATGTATATGTATATGTGTATATATGTGTGTGTATATATATATATATATATATATATATATATGTATATATGTATGTGTGTGTGTGTGTGTGTGTGTGTGTGTGTGTATTATTTATACACTGCCGCTCAAAAGTTTGGGATCAGTAAGATCTGTAATGTTTTTTAATGGAGTCTTTTCTGCTCGTCAAGGCTGTATTTATTCAATCAAATATACAGCCTTGATGAGCAGAAGAGACTCCATTAAAAAACATTACAGATCTTACTGATCCCAAACTTTTGAGCGGCAGTGTATATAGTAAATGTTGAAATTAACACTCTAACAAGGAACAACACTTATACAGCTTTCATTAATCTTAATGTTACAAATAGACTCTTATTGTAAAGTGTTACCATTTCATCTCAACAGTCATGCTTAAAGATCTTTAAACCTTTAAATATCTACACAAAGACCATAGCATTGAATTTACATACATATGGGCATTGTATGTTTACTGTCACTCTTTATTTGCTTCTATTTTAGAACACTTGATGATTATCTAATCAAAATAACAAAATATGTTAGTCACACACCAGGCAAAAGCGCAGCACTGTGTCTTTAACACAACTCACAGATATAACACACTCGAGCGGCGGTCTGAAACAGTTGATTTAATCACCGAATTTGAAGTTTGACATTTAAAAAGCAGAGCAAACGGAAAGAGAAAGTGCGATCTTAATTACAGCTCAATAAAAGAAGCATACTTCATTAGAGCCACAGAAAGACAAACGTTTTGCTGAAAAATGCACAATACACAATTTTACAGCCTAGGGTGAAGTCAATATGTACATTAATAATTATCTGGGACAAATATAAAGCAACTTAATGGAAAACTATGTAAATGGCACTCTGTCTCGTTTCAGGATTTTCTGTCGGCTGTGTTTAAATCCGCGTCTGAAGTTTCCCGCTCTGTGCAGCGCAGTATCACGTGTCAAAACAAATAGCACGATGTGTCAGTGATTTCCGCCTCTAGAGGGCGCTCTCGCTCCGTATAATGATAGTGAACCTTCTCAGCCGCTCCAGCAACGGACGCAACCCGGAAAACTATCGGCATGGATTTTTACCGATAACCGATAGTTCCATCAATCAACTATCGGTGCCGATTAATCGGCAAAACCGATACATCGGTCGACCTCTAATTTGTATTAATCGATAAATTGGCCCAGCCCTACTGTCATCAGCAGCTTTTGTAAATGTTGCACAGGTTTCACACACATTTTCTCTCTGCACAGATTCCAGCGTCCATCCAGCAGATCTGAGCAAAGGCAGCATGGAGAACGGAGCGCAGGGAGGTGAGTTACGAGCTGCTGATTCATTACATCTGTGTGTTTGACTCACTGATTGACCCTCATGTGTTCATCCAGCAGCAGCTGCTCAGGCCAATGGTCTGGACGGCCACAAACAGAGCGGTCAAGCAGTGCTCAGCGGCGCTCAGACGCAGGCGCTGCTCCAGCAGGTACGTGAAGTGTTAATTAAACACGCTTCTGTCGCTCGGAAACAGGTGGAGGAGAGTATGCAAATCTGTGCGGAATTTATATGCACTGCATAATGAGGTTTCAGTTAACGAGAGGAGTGCTGGAGTTCACAGTGAGAACATAGAGCATCACATACAGAGCTGTGAACTCCAGTCCGCTGCTTTTAAAGAGACAGTTCACCTAAATAATTACACATCTGTCATCATTTACTCAAGATGTTCCAAACCTTAAACACAAAAGATGATATTCTGAAGTAGTTTCTGGTCTCCATTGACTTCATTGTATTCTTCTTTCATTGGGGACCAGCGACTGTTTGTTTGCCCAGATTCTTCAGAATATCTTCTATTTTGAAGAAACTCATACACGTTTGGAACATTTTGAGTAAATGATGACAGTTTTATTTTTGGGTGAACTATCCCTTTAAGATATTATAATTGCTCAATTTGGCCTAGTTTTTGCCAAATTTGGTATAAATCAATTCCACGATGCATTATGATCAGCTCAGGTAAGGAATTGTAGCATAATTACATTTTTAAAATATAACCTGTTCTGCACACTACACATAAAACTTAAACACAGACATGCAACATGTACATGTAGATACATGTAGATGTTTGACATATTTAATTTTAGGATATATGAGATATATGTGACCCTGGAGTACAAAAGCAGTCATAAGTAGCACAGGTATATTTGTAGCAATAGCCAACAATACATTGTATGAGTCAAAATTATCCATTTTTCTTTTGTGCCAAAAATCATTAGGATATTAAGATCATGTTCCATCAAGATATTTTGTAAATTTCCTACCGTAAATATATCAAAACTTAATTTTTGATCAGTAATATGCATTGCTAATAACTTGGACAACTTTAAAGGTGATTTTCTCAATATTTAGATTTTTTTGCACCCTCAGATTCCAGATTTTCAAATAGTTGTATCTCAGCCAAATATTGTCCTATCCTAACAAACCATACATCAATGGAAAGATTATTTATTTAGCTATTATTAAATCTAAATTGACCCTTATGACTTGTGACATTATGTTTTGTGGTCCAGGGTCACATGTTAAGATAGCAGTTTTACTACATTAATGGATATTTAAAAAAAAAAAAAAAAAAAAAAAAAAAGAAAGAAAAAAAGTTTCTCTTGGAAAGTATTAGAATGTTTATAATAAATTAATCTAGAAGTTGGTAAATTATTGTATTTTTGATTTATTATTGTCATTTATTTCTGTTTGTTCATAAATATAACGTGCACAATTCATTGAACTATTGTTATTACCTCTTTGTTAAATCTTGTTATTCTTAAGTGTTTGCTATGAATACAGTCTTTGATGCTGATACAGCGTAAAATAATAAGTAAATATTAAGATTGACAATTTACAGTCAAGGTATGAACTATTTACATGATAAAAAAGATAAAGTCTAAACTGAATTATTCCTGCAGACGCTTGGATGAGAAGTATAAAATTGCTGGTCTGGCTTTTGAAGAGCTTCAGATTGTATGTTTGAGTATGTAAGCTCTCTCTCCGTCTGCGCAGTTGAGCATGACTCCAGCGCAGCTGTTGCAGACGCTGCAGACCACTGGAGCCAGTATCTCCGCCTCCGCAGCCACGCCCATCACGCTGTCCTCGCCCATTCAGATCGCCTCTGTAAGTGACTGACAGCTCACCAGCCAATCAGAGTCCAGATCACTGACACTCCCACTGCTGTCAGACCACAAACGCCTGAGAGCAGCTGCTCATTCACACAATAATAGAGAGAAACTGATGCCCACTTCTGTTAGTAAGACATATGATACTGTTCAAACATGTTCGGTGTCAAAGAAATTATTATTTTAATGCATAAAAGACACATTCATAGTGGTCAAAAGTGGCAGTAAAGACATTTATAATGTTACAAAAGATTTCTATTTCAAATAAATGCTGTTCTTTTGAACTTTCTATTCATCTGTGAATCCTGAAAAATAAATCTATCACAGTTTCCACAAAAATATTGAGCAGCACAACTGTTTTCAACATTGATAATAATCAGAAATGTTTCTTGAGCAGCAAATCAGCATATTAGAATGATTTCTGAAGGATCATGTGACACTGAAGACTGAAGTAATGATGCTGAAAATTCAGCTTTGATCACAGAAATAAATTACTGTTTAACAGATATTCACATAGAAAACAGCTATTTTAAATAGTACAAATATTTCACAATTTTTACTGTATTTTTGATCAAATAAATGCAGCCTCTGTGAGCAGAAGAGACTTGTGTAGCTATAGTATAGATATATCTTATAGTGAGACATGTCATTCGTGAGCATGCGTCTGTCTCACTATCTCTCTCTCTCTCTCTCTCTCTCTCTCTCTCTCTCTCTCTCTCTCTCTCTATCTCCCCCTCTATGTCTCTCTCTCTCTCTCTCCCTCTATGTCCTCTCTCTCTCTCTCTCTCCCTCTATGTCTCTCTCTCTCTCTCTCTCTCTCTCTCGCTCTCCCTCTCTCTCTCCCTCTATCTCTCTCTCTCTCTCTCTCTCTCCCTCTGTCTCTCTCTCTCTCTCTCTCTCTCTCCCCTCTATGTCTCTCTCTCTCTCTCTCTCTCCCTCTATGTCTCTCTCTCTCTCTCTCTCTCTCTCTCTCTCTCTCTCTCTCTGTCTCTCTCTCTCCCTCTATGTCTCTCTCTCTCTCTCTCTCTCTCTCTCTCTCCCTCTATGTCTCTCTCTCTCTCTCTCTCTCTCTCTCTCTCTCTCTCTCTCTCCCTCTGTGTCTCTCTCTCTCTCTCTCTCTCTCTCTCTCTCTCTCTCTCTCTCTCCCTCTGTGTCTCTCCCTCTCTCTCTCTCTCTCTCTCTCTCTCTCTCTCTCTCTCTCTCTCTCTCTCTCTCTCATCACTCTCTCTCTCTCTCTGTCTCTCTCTCTCTCTCTCTCTCTCTGTCTCTCTCTCTCCCTCTATGTCTCTCTCTCTCTCTCTCTCTCTCTCTCTCCCTCTATGTCTCTCTCTCTCTCTCTCTCTCTCTCTCTCTCTCTCCTCTATGTCTCTCTCTCTCTCTCTCTCTCTCTCCCTCTCCCTCTCTCTCTCTCTCTCTCTCTCTCTCTCTCTCTCTCTCTCCCTCTGTGTCTCTCCCTCTCTCTCTCTCTCTCTCTCTCTCTCTCTCTCTCTCTCTCTCTCTCTCTCTCTCCCTCTATGTCTCTCTCTCTCTCTCTCTCTCTCTCTCTCTCTCTCTCTCTCTCTGTGTTTGCAGCCGCAGGGCTTGAACCTGCAGCAGTTCGTCTTGGTTCAGCCGGGTCACTCCCTCAGTTCTCAGCTTCAGCCGCAGTTCATCATATCTCCGTCTCCTCAGGGTCAGAGCGGTACGAGCGTGTCCTCCGTCTGCTGATGCCGTGGCTCCTCAGCGCTGTTTCTAACTCGTCTGTGTGTTTCAGGTCTCCTGCAAGCTCAGAATCTCCTGACTCTACCTCAAAGCCAAGCGCAGAGCAGCGTGGCGCTCACCGCTCAGGTACAGCACACCTCAGATATAGAGTTCAGTGGAGCTTGCAACCACAGTTGCTTTTGGGAAACGCAGCCCTGGTTGGTTTTGTTCTTCAATACATTTTTCTAAATGAAAGAGACGCGAGACTGTTGTTGGGCTCTGTGATTGCCGTGATGTGGAAAACGTGGATTGAATCACAGAATCCAGTCATGGATTCGCGCAGAATGTCACGGAATTTGGCAAATTCTGTTTGAATAAATCAAAGTAGGGCTGTACACTTAATCAAATGACAACATGGATGAGTGTCTGTGAGTATTAAACCGCACAAAGACTGCTAGGTAATTCTGAAATCTGCATGTTGCGCGTATCTCAGCAATAATAAAAAGAAGAAGAATATATAATGTAATTAAGCAAAGTAAAGCAGTTTTTTTTTTAAGGAATAATCACATTTTTTCTTCCATGTTTTAATTTTAATTTTTTAATTTTATTTTTGAACCTCTATTGTGCAGCACTTAAAAATAGGAGTGAATTTTCATTTGATTACAAGAATAATTGAATTTTTAATGTTTTATGGCTTCATTTGATTACCAGAAAACTTAAAATACATTACACAGAATTTCTGAAAACATTACAGAAAAAATTGAGTTGATTTTTTTTTTTTTAATTTAAGTTGATTAGACATGCATTTTGATTATTAAAATTGAATTAAACCATTACAGTAGAATCCAGAAAAATTAAAAAAGAAAACACACAAGTTGGTAAAAATAAAACAGAATTTGAAAAAAATGAAACGCATTTCTTAGAGCCCATTAGAAACACATTTCTTACTGGGGGGGGGATTCTTAAATTACTTTCATATTGCATATTTTTCCTATTTTAATTTTTGTTTTGAAAGTAGCCTATGGTAAATACTGGTAGAATGTACCAACGATCACATTTAAAAATATACACTTTATGATATACCATAAAAATAACAGTTAGTCTATCCATCTCATAGTAGCCTACCAAAATTTTATTAACCGTAGAATTGAAATCTTATTGTAGTCTTCAAATCTTCAAAGTTTTAAAAATCACTTACAGAGGAAGTTTGTTCCCATCAGACTAACATGACAGTCACGACTCATGCCACTGTAAGCTTTTCTTTTTCTTTTGTTTTCACACGCGATCTTCGCGAACATTATTATAACACACATTACATTTATATATTTTATGGCACACTCATTTTACGCGTATTTGGCGCCACTATTGTTGTGGGTGTATTATTGACATGTCAATACGGTAATTACCTAAGAACCTTTGGCTCTTCATGTTGTTGCAGGCGGCCACACCGACGCGGAAGATCGCGTCTATGCCGGCTCCAGCGGCTGCTCCGAAGCGCACCGACGCTGTGTGTGTGGAGGAGGCCAGCGACCTCGAGGAGCTCGAGCTGTTCGCCAAGAACTTCAAGCAGAGACGCATCAAACTGGGCTTCACTCAGGTGTGTGTGTGAGTGTGAGTGTGTGTGTGTGTGTGTGTGTGTGTGTGTGTGTGTGTGTGTACTGATTGTGTGTGTGTGTGTGTGTGTCAGGGTGACGTGGGGCTGGCGATGGGGAAACTCTACGGAAATGACTTCAGTCAGACCACCATCTCTAGATTCGAGGCCTTGAACCTGAGCTTCAAGAACATGTGCAAACTCAAGCCTCTGCTGGAGAAGTGGCTGAACGACGCAGGTGAGAACAGCTCTCATGACCTTCTTCAGATTGAGACGTTTAGCAGATGTTTAATAACATAAACAGAACAAATCTCATAAGTAGATACTATCATTAGTTATCTTTTTTTTTTTAAAATGTTATTCTTTACATTTTTTATTTGTTAATTTTACTAATTTTGTGTTTTTGTCATTTTTAGTAGTTTTTGAAAAATTTTTAAAAAATGTCTGTGTAGCTGCTAATAATTATTACAGTTTTAGTTTTTTTAGTTATTTTAGGATACAAAGTTTAACTAAATTAAAATAAGAAAAGTTTCCTTGGCAATTTGCTGAGATAAATGCTTTTTTGTATTTTATCTCAGTTAGGTCTGGGCGATATGACAAAAAAAATAAAATCTCGATTATTATTATTATTATTTTTTTTTTTCAGAATGTTTGACCAATACTCGATTTTTAACTAGTCAACTTGAAAATGTAACTACAACATGATTCAAGTAACTTGCTCTTTATTAACCCTCTAGTTAAAGAAAATTCTATTCCAAGTCCAGCACACATGAAATTTTCAACATGATGTAAATGACTTGTTAAATATCTTTGCAGAAAAGATGCATGAACTACAACTACATCTTGTACAGACTAGTCTTATACATATTATATGTTCAGAAATAATACAAAGAAAATGCTTTAAAAAATTCTCAAAATTCGAGGTAATTCAAATTCAAAATGACTGAAGGTATAACACCAGTAGACTATTATTATCATTGGCATATTGTCGAAGGGTCTCATTCTAACGTTTGGTAATATTTCTATTCAAAATCGTGATTCCTCGATTTATAAAAAATAAAATTGTGGCAAAACATTAAATTCGAATTAATCGATCAAATCTGAAAAATGGCCCAGCCCTAATCTCAGTTAACATTTATTTTATTTCAAGTAATGATTTTTTTTTTTATGGTTTGTGCTTAGGTTGAAGTTCACTATAATAGATAATTTCATCTATATATATCATAAGATGATTTGTCCCTGTGTCAATGTAGTGTAAATGTTTTCCGAGCTGCATTAAACAGTTTAAATACATCTAAATGCAGCTTCTGTGCTTCAAAGAATGACACTGATTTCATTTGATTGGTAACAGCCTAAATTAATCTATTGATTAAATGTGAGAATGTGACATGATGTTATACATCTAATAAGATCAAAAATGCCATTACAAAGATAAAAATGTCTGGAAATCAATTTCATTTGACACATATCACTCTCACTGGGAGCTTTGGGAGTCAGCTGACACTGACAGGCTGAAATCAACACAAACTATTGGCAAACCCCAGAAGAAGTCGATGTGTTTGTCAGTATCTGTGTTTTTGCTGTGTTTGCTCAGAGAACATGTCTGCGGACTGCGTGGTGTCGAGTGCGAGCGAGATGTCTCCGGGTCTCTGCGAGAGTCTGAACCGCCGGCGCAAGAAGCGCACCAGCATCGAGACCAGCATCCGTCTGGCCTTAGAGAAGAGCTTCCTGGAGGTGAGCGCGAACCCTGACCGCTAGAGGGCAGCAGAGCTCAACGTTACTGTTGCTAACCAGAGAATCCCCATCACTCATTCACAGCACACTCACTGTGAACCACAGCATTTCTGAGTAACTTCTGTACAGTGACGTAAAACGAGCAGACTCCCATAGGATTCCATAGGAACTGAGGAATGCATGTCACGGAGCAACCAATGTTCCAAACAACCAATAGTTCCAGCGTTGAAGCCCATTCATTTCAGTGCTTCTCAAGCACACCCGCCAGAATGTTGAAGAAATTACATCATTTGTTGACATTGTAACTAGGGATGCACCGATCCGATTAGGGCTGTAACGATTCACTCAACACACGATGCGATACGATTCACGATACGATTTTCTCACGATTTTTTATTTTTTTTTTTAACAAAATGAAATTGAAGAAAAATTATGATTGAAAAGGTGTCCTCTTCTTATTGCTTGGACAAAATGCTGCACATTTCTTTGTGAAATTGGAATATGTCAAATAACAAAACTAAACTGTCCCCCCAAATCAAATAAATAAATCACACAAATAAAAGAAATCTGTTCATATAAACAAACTAAGACTTTGTCTGTGGTCTTTCCATTTAAAATTAGAGGCAATCACTGTAAAAAAAAAAATTTGAATTTCGAATATTAGTCGAATTTAAAATAAAAATCCACATTCTAATGCAAAAACATTGCATTTGAATTTTAGGTGTGCATCAGGCAGCCTTATCAGCGGCACACGAGATGCGATGGCGATGTAGGTGTCGTTGCATTTTAATGCTTTTTTTAGCCTATTTAGTTGAACCCACTGGATGCGAACAAAATTAGAATTTAGTTTTTCAGCCATTTTGGCAGCCCTAGTATCGGTGTCGGCTCCGATACGGTCATTTTCTGCCGAATCGGGTATCGGTCAGACGAAACCGATCCAAATCCGATATTATCAGGGTTTCTGCGGGGTCTTAAAAAGTCTTAAATTTAGTTGTATCAAATTTAAGGCCTTAAAAATTCTTAAATTGTACAAGAAAGTCTTAATTATGATTTCAAGAAGTCTTAAATTTGGAGACGGAAAGACAAGAATTGCGATATGGCTGAATGTGACGATTAAACTTCAAAAGACTATGATTTGATTAAATAAACATGAGCGCTGCAAGTTCAAAGTCCGGTGCTGCGCTGCTTTGTGTTCTGTCTTTACCGGGAAAACTCTTATATTTCAGCCAAACGCGACACCTGCTGACAGAGAATCAATCAGTTAACATAGCTTAAACTAGAGTGCGTGCGATTCAGTCTATTAAAATACATTTAGACTGATCACATAATTTAAGATATGGGGGCAGAAAATCTATAGCCTATATTTATATCATTTCATATAGTTAATATCACACAAAGAGTGCCATTTTTGTTCTCCAAAAATCAGCATGATTACAAATGTGATATTGATTTTATGCAACAGTTCAATAAACAAGAAGTTAATTTTAAGAGACTTACGTTTTAGACACCATATTGGCTGTTTTTGCTCTATTTCTACAACAAAAATAATTCCAAACACAGCCACAGCACTGTTTTGCGTCTCTGAGCAACATGCGGTGTTTCGTTCCTGAATGAATCAAACGTTTAAATGATTCGGTTCAGTCGCAATGACTCACTTATTAACGCTGACTTACTGCCACCTATTGGCCATTTTAATTTCACATTTAAAGTATATTCATATTTTTAAAATAATTTCAAACATCTGTTTTCAACGTTTTATGTTTCAAATATCAAAACATCATTTATGCATTTGTAACTGTGCAGGTTAGCATTCTATGTCCCTCTGAGCTGCATTAAAGAGTGTGTAAATACATCTAAATGCCACTTCAGATGCTTTGCATTTTGTTGATGCTGATTTCATTTGCTTGGTAACAGCCCAAATGCAAGAATTTGACTCAAAAGATTATGCACACTTTTAGAAAAAATGGCTTAAAGGTAAAAATGCCCATAAAACTTGTTGGAAAAGTTTTCACTGCTGTGAACTGACCACACAGAATATGAAGAATATCAAAAAAATTCAGGAGTCAGCTGTCCATGGTAATCTTTAAGATACCAGCACAATAACATACTCAGCAAAATATCGCCTAATTATCGTTATTGATAAAATCCCAGAAAATATAGAGATATCATTTTTTGTCAATTTCGCACACCCCTAATTCATGATAATTTATATAATAATTTATTGATAATAATTGTTGAAATCAATATTATTAATACTTTTGACTTATCCTTTTTCTTAAAAATGGTGTAAAGTCTGAAATGTAAAGTTTATCATTTTACAAAACTTTTTGTTTTTGTGAAAACTTGTATCTGAATTGTAAATTATGCGTTTTACAGTCATTTTACAGTTTAATATGGTACTATAGACATTGCGCTACCCCACTCATGTGGTATTAATTTTATTTGTGCAGGTCTTAAATTTGAGCTTAAAAATCCTGCAGAAACCCTGATTATTCTGCGCTGACTGTTCTGTGTTATTGTTAAGCCCCACAAAAGGCACAAAACCATTATAAAGCACCATAAAGTTCTCATGTACTATATTTCAAATGTTCTGAAGCCGTTCCCTAGTTTAATGTGAGGTACAGATGAATATTTAAGTCAAGTTCAGTGTCAAACTGCGTCGCGTTCGGTTACGACAGTCAAGATGATAAAACTCTCCAACAGCGCACAGTAACTGAGGTTTAAAACTGATAAAAGAAAAGGCTCAATAAACTATCGCACAGATTTAATACACTACGCATCAATGTCTCTTTCCTTTGTGCTCTGAACTTTTCTATGCGGAGCGCTGCGCTGTTGCTTCATTATTCTGCGCACGGGATGCGCATAAGCGCTTTATGCTGCTCTGTGTTGGAGCCTTTCATATTATAATACTTTTGCGCAATGAAAGATTATTAATAGTCTTTCTTGGTCTGTCCTATCATATGTTGCTGCCTGCATTACTGTGCTATACATTTAAAAGAAATATTTTAATTTTATAGTATATATTTATATATAAATATATTTACTTGTTTTTCATGAATATATTTTACAACAATACAAAGAGCAGATTTAGCCCTACACTTATTGACTTTTATTTGTTCCCCACTAAATAATGTTATTTCGCTAAATGTTTAGATTTTATTAAATTGTGCGTTCATGATTTTTCTAGAATAATATTTGCTGCTGAATTATCCACTAACCTAATTTATAATAGTATTTTTGTCATAGATTATGATAATATATTTTTTCATGTTATTTTTCAATAAAATGAAGTCGTCTACAGGTGCATCTCAATAAATTAGAATGTTGTGGAAAAGTTCATTTATTTCAGTAATTCAACTCAAATTGTGAAACTTGTGTATTAAATAAATTCAATGCACACAGACTGAAGTAGTTTAAGACTTTGGTTCTTTTAATTGTGATGATTTTGGCTCACATTTAACAAAAACCCAGTAATTCACTATCTCAGCAAATTAGAATATGGTGACATGCCAATCAGCTAATCAACTCAAAACACCTGCAAAGGTTTCCTGAGTCTTCAAAATGGTCTCTCAGTTTGGTTCACTAGGCTACACAATCATGGGAAGACTGCTGATCTGACAGTTGTCCAGAAGACAATCATTGACACCCTTCTCAAGGAGGGTAAGCCACAAACATTCATTGCAAAGAAGCTGGCTGTTCACAGAGTGCTGTATCCAAGCATGTTAACAGAAAGTTGAGTGGAAGGAAAAAGTGTGGAAGAAAAAGATGCACAACCAACCGAGAGAACCGCAGCCTTATGAGGATTGTCAAGCAAAATCCATTCAAGAATTTGGGTGAACTTCACAAGGAATGGACTGAGGCTGGGGTCAAGGCATCAAGAGCCACCACACACAGATGTGTTAATGAATTTGGCTACAGTTGTCGTATTCCTCTTGTTAAGCCACTCCTGAACCACAGACAACGTCAGAGGCGTCTTACCTGGGCTAAGGAGAAGAAGAACTGGACTGTTGCCCAGTGCTCCAAAGTCCTCTTTTCAGATGAGAGCAAGTTTTGTATTTCATTTGGAAACCAAGGTCCTAGAGTCTGGAGGAAGGGTGGAGAAGCTCATAGCCCAAGTTGCTTGAAGTCCAGTGTTAAGTTTCCACAGTCTGTGATGATTTGGGGTGCAATGTCATCTGCTGGTGTTGGTCCATTGTGTTTTTTGAAAACCAAAGTCACTGCACCCGTTTACCAAGAAATTTTGGAGCACTTCATGCTTCCTTCTGCTGACCAGCTTTTTAAAGATGCTGATTTCATTTTCCAGCAGGATTTGGCACCTGCCCACACTGCCAAAAGCACCAAAAGTTGGTTAAATGACCATGGTGTTGGTGTGCTTGACTGGCCAGCAAACTCACCAGATCTGAACCCCATAGAGAATCTATGGAGTATTGTCAAGAGGAAAATGAGAAACAAGAGACCAAAAAATGCATACTTTCAGAAGGCCAACAATTCACTAAAAATGTTTTTTTTTATTGGTCTTACGAAGTATTCTAATTTGTTGAGAAATGTGAGCCAAAATCATCACAATTAAAAGAACCAAAGACTTAAACTACTTCAGTCTGTGTGCACTGAATTTATTTAATACACGAGTTTCACACTTTGAGTTAAATTACTGAAATAAATGAACTTTTCCACGACATTCTAATTTATTGAGATGCACCTGTATATAGTAGTAGATTGTGTTTAACACACAAAAGAGTGATGATCAGGTCACACTGAGGTATAGAAATTATACATTGATTTAAAGGAACACTCCACTTTTTTTGGAAATGGCTCATTTTACAACTCCCCAAGAGTTAAACTGTTGAGTTTTACCGTTTTTGAATCCATTCAGCCGATCTCCGGGTCTGGCGATAGCACTTTTAGCTTAGCTTAGCATAGTTCATTGAATCGGATTAGACCATTAGCATCTCGCTCAAAAATGACCAAAGAGTTTCGATAATTTTCCTATTTAAAGCTTGACTCTTCTGTAGTTACATCGTGTACTACGACCGACGGAAAATGAAAAGTTGCGATTTTCTAAGCCGATATGGCTAGGAACTATACTCTCATTCCAGCGTAATTATCAAGGAACTTTGCTGCCGTACCATGGGTGCAGGCGCAATGATATTACGCAGCGCCTGAAGGTAGTCCCCAGCTATATCATAACTAGTTACCTAGCTGGGGACTACTTTCAGGCGCTGCGTAATATCATTGCACCTGCACCCATGGTACGGCAGTAAGTGCTATCGCCAGACCCGAAGATCGGCTGAATGGATTCAAAAACGGTAAAACTCAACTGTTTAACTCTTGGGGAGTTGTAAAATGAGCCTATTTTCAAAAAAAGTGGAGTGTTCCTTTAAAAAAAAATGAACACAGTGCTGGTATCGGATCAGTATAGGCCGATACTCAGAATTTTCCGAATCGGATCGGATCTGAAAAAATGGTATCGTTGCATTCCTAGTTTTAATGCATTAGTTGACCTCTTGGAAATCTGGCCAGTAGAGGTATTCTATGAAGCGCGTTATAGTTAGGAGATCAAATGAGTTTCAATGAAGACCGCCCATTCAAGAAATGTAATGATTTCGCTGAATGCAATTGGTTGCCTTGTGTTATTAAACACTATTTTAAACTTCTTTTTTTTTTGTGGTTAAATTCCGTATTTGCTTGCCTTTTGTAATATTCTCTTATGTTGTATGCTTATGTGAATATCATAAAATAACACTGGGATGTGAGTAATTAACCTTTTTAAATTTAACATTTAAAAAAATTAAACAAATAAAACTCGAGTGTTTGATAATGTCTAAATATACTTTAAAAATGCAAAACCTAAAAAAAACAAGCATGCAGGTATGACCAACAAAAAAACTCTTTTTAGCAACTATAGTAGACCCAACTACATGTAGGCTATATTTATTAAAAATCTAGTGGTTAAACCATGGCATTACATATGAATATTATTTTTATTGCCACCAAACACCTCTAATTTGCTTCTTTGCGCTGGAATTTAACCCTAAATACTACACTAATTGTAATATAAATAATAAACACATTAGAAAATGTCATATTTTAAATGGTCATTCATGGATTTTAACTATTGGACGTATTATTTAGTACCAAAAATCTCCTCAAAATGTTAACTAAATAGAACTGAACTAAAATATTCTACAATTATTTAATCGGTTAAAAGTTACACTTAAAGTGTTTGGTCACATTTGACTGTCAAGAAGTGTTGAGAACATTGTAATGCTGTCTCTTTATCACTCCACAGAATAAAATGCAATTGTAAAGCGTAGTTATCAATGCACATTATGTGTTAATTACTAGAAATTGCTGCAAATATAGTGAAACTGCTGTCTGTCCTGATTAAACCCATTCAAACATATTAAAGCGTGGAGTTGTTTGGAATTATTGAGAGCTCCATGAGATCAAAGCATGTCGCTACTGTGTCTCAACATCTCTGACGGTTGCTAGGATGGGATTGGTGACTGATGTTTTGTGGGCAGGGCTTCGCTGATGAGTTTGTGTGTGATCTGCAGCAGAGTCATAAGCCGTCGTCGGAGGAGATCACACTGATCGCGGATCAGCTGCACATGGAGAAGGAGGTGGTGCGCGTCTGGTTCTGTAACCGCAGGCAGAAGGAGAAGCGGATCAATCCTCCAGCAGCGGCGGCTCGCTCGGATCGGCCATCAGAACCATCTACAGCAGCGCCTCGACCACGGTGCGTCACTCCAGATCCAGATCCAGATCAGACTAACCCAGATAAAACCAGATCACTGCGATTATCAGGGAGTTATCAAAAAATAAACTGTGGTTTAATAAATGTTGTGTTACAAAAGAATAAAGTGTTATAAAATTATTATTATTATTATTGGATACAATTGTATCCAATAAAATAATACAATTATAATATTTATTATTTTAAGTTTTATTTAGTAATAATAATAATCATAATAAAAATTTTGATATATACACTGCCGTTCAAAAGTTTGGGATCAGTAGGATTTTAAAGAAGTTTCTTCTGCTCATCAAGGCTGAATTTATTTGATCAAAAATACAGAAAAAACTAATATTGTGAAATATTATTGCAAATAAAATAATTATTTAAAATAACGGTTTTCTATCTTAATATACTTTAAAATATAATTTATTCCTCTGACGCAGTGCTGAATTTTCAGGATCATTACTCCAGTCTTCAGTGATGAATAAAAAGTTAAAACTGAATAGCATTTATTTAAAATATAAATCTTTTGTAACAATAGACACTACTGTTCAAAAGTTTGTGGTCAGTAAAAAATATTCTTTCTTTTTTAAAAGAAATTAATACTTTTATTCAGCAAGGATGTGCTAAATTGACACAAAGTGATAGTAAACACTTAGATTGTTAGAAAAGATTTCTATTTTTTTTTTTTAATGCTGTTCTTTTTAGCTTTATATTCATCAAACAGATCCTGACAAAAGTATCACAGGTTCCAAAAAAGTTATTACTACTAAATATATTACTAAACAAAATAAATATTACTATTGTAGTTTAATAGTTTTATTTAGGAATAATAATCATAATAAAAGTAATAATAATTATCATATTATCATATTGATCAAATAAATATGATATTTAATATTTTTTTAATTATAATGATAATAAAGTACTATATATATATATATATATATATATATATATATATATATATATATATATATATATATATATATTTTTTTTTTTTTTTTTTTTTTTCCCCAAATCATACAGCCGGACTGTAAACTGGAGTGTTTGTGTGAATGTTTCCTATGGTGCTGAGTGATTATTGATGAGTGATTGGTGATTATTGAGTGATTATTGATGAGTGATTGGTGATTATTGAGTGATTATTGATGAGTGATTGGTAATTATTGAGTGATTATTGATTATTGACGAGTGAATGGCTGTGTTCAGGTGTCCAGCAGCGCGAGCACACTGACGGTCAGTCCTGTGGTTTCTCTGAGCAGCAGCAGCATCTCTAACCTGACGTTCAGCGGTGCGTCTCTCCTGCAGTCAGAGCTTCATCTTCCTCCAAATTTATTTGTGAGCTTGTGGGTCACGTGATGCTCTCTCTCTCTCTGTGCTGTAGGCGGAGCTCTGGGTCAGGTGACGTCGAACACACCCTCCGTCATCTCCATGGCGCCCACTGTGGCCACGCCCACTCCTGTCATGACATCACACTCGCTCAGCCCATCCGCCACTGCTGTTAAACAGGCAGTTTCCACAGCGACGACGGTCACGCAGGGGGCGGGGCAGCTGCTGGTGACGGGCATGGGACTGGGCGGAGCTAATCTGACTGCTGTCGCGGGTTTGAACCCAACGATCATAACGCCGTCACAGCTGACGCAGGGGTGAGCGAGCGGGGCATTATGGGATGGAAATAAATATATTCCCATAACATGATTTCTTACAGACTACAGGAAAGAAAGCATTCCAAATACACATTTAAGTGTTTATTTTATTGCACTTTCTCTATTTGCGTCTGTAGATTTCAATCTTTAGAGTTTTTCTCTTACAAACAGCAAACTTTACAGTTTTATTCCTCTCTATATTCTGAAGGCTTGTTCATATTTCATTCACACTGGTTTATATGACATTTTACTCCTGAAAGCATGGTGGAAATGTGTTTGTTTTCTGTCTGTTGACAGTATTTTCTGATTTATGGAGTGTTAAAAAGAGAAATCCAGAATCCCCTCTGGAAAAACCTTTAATATGACAATAAAATCAAACAAGAATTATGAACCTGAGTTTATACAGTGTTCATATTTATGTGCTGGAAATGAATGCAAATGTGAGCCGGATATGTTTGGTTTTTATGAAAGTTTTTTTTTTTTGGGGGGGTTTTTTTGTTTTGTTTTGTTTTTTCATGTTAATCAGAGGTTTTGTTGGTCACATGACATGATGCTGGGAAGCTCCACCCACAGTTAAATCTCATTGGTTGTAATAATGCTGCACACAGATGATTGGCGTGTTTAATCGGCACTAGGGATGGTCCGATACCATTTTTTCAGAACCGATACCAATCCGATAACCACAAATTCTGAGTGTCGGCCGATACCGATTCCAGCGCAGTTTAAATATTTTAATCAGTGTATAATTTCTATACCTGTGTGTTGACCTGATCGTCACTCTTTTGTGTGTTAAACACAATCTACTAACAATAGACAACTTCTTTAAAAAGAAAAATAACAAATGAAAAATATATAAACATAATCTGACAAACATAAACTAGGTTGGTGGATAATTCAGCAGCAAAAGTTATTCTAGAAAAATTATGAGTGCACAATAATTTTATAAAATCTAAACATTTAGTGAAATAACATTATTTAGTGGGGAACAAATAAGAGTGAATAAGTGTAGGACTAAATCTGGTAAAATGTTACACATTACACTGACGTGATTCTGTGATTCTTGTGTTTGTGCAGCGGTGCGCTGATGAGTTTGGGAAACGCCTTGAGTCCCGCGCTGATGAACAACAACGTGCTGGCCACCATCCAGGGTAACTTTATGAACATTTTATGAACATTAATGTCATGATTTTGCTGTATAAATGTATTTCTGGTGTTCGTTCATTAGCTCTGGCGTCGGGCGGAGCTTTTCCTCTGACCTCCTTTGACGGAAACACCGGCCTGCTATTCGCCAACACCAGTGCGGGAAACCCCGCCCCTAGCCTGGTGACCACGCCCTTCTTCCTCAATCCATCCAGCTTCTCTCTGCTGCCGGCCAATCTGCTGTCGACGGGCGGGGCTGGAGGCGGAGCTCTCAACCTGCAGCTGACCAGTGACGTCGCCACGACGACCAAGAGCATGAGCGTGGCCTCAAAGGCGCAGTGAGGCTCCGCCCAGTCCTGTGCTACTACCAAAAACACTTCCTGCGAACGAACGAGGAAACGGGCAGGATGGATCTTAATCCGTTTCTTAAACTAATGTCTAAATTAACCAAAAATGTGACTCTGATTCTTGACGAGAGATTATAGAGTTTATATGGACTTTCTACGAGGCTTTCTGTTGTTTTTATTTGCGGCTCTGTGGAACGAGTCGATCGTAGATGATTTCAGATTTCTAACCAAAAGCATTTCAGATCTTTTACGTTGCGTTGGGTTCTGTCAGAGGACTTTTTAATCTAGTACTCTAACTCAACATCACTTTATCAATACGGTTAGAAGGCTTTAAACGAGTACTAACGGGTGCCAGCGAGAGATGCAAGCGAACTCCGTATGAAACTGATTCTGAATCTGATCACAGGGGTCAGGGGTCAGAGGTCAGGAATCCCTCCAGCAGCACTGATGCTCAAGGATCTTCATCTGAAGACTCTGCTCTCATACTACTGTGTACAGACGCGCTTGAGCTTCATTCTGTTTTTTTGCCAAAGCAAACGTCTTTTTTTTTTTTTTTTTTAAGTCCGTTCACTGGCGGCGTCTCGTTGTTTTTATATGAAAATATCAGCAGTTTCTGTTCTTTGCTCGTTTCTTTATTTCGATTGACGCGAGGCGGCAGCATTGATCTGTTCTTGTCTCTCGCTGTATGGTTTATTATATTGCGTTTATCAGTGATTGTGTGCGAGCAGCTTCAGGTTCATCTTTACGATTTTCTGCAGGAATGAAAACCAAAGATTCATCAGTGTCTGTCTTTGTGCCGCCCTCCGTTTCTCCTCTTCTTTAGTCAGAAAACACACACTATATTCCAGGAGTATATAGAAATATATAAAAAAAAAAACAGTTTTATTTTGTGGCTCCCAAAGCAGAAATCCTCTTAAGGATGAAAACCAAAGATTTCTCACTTTTTCTTTGCCTTTCCTTTAATTTCTTAAATTTTTTTTTTAATATGTATATGTGTGTAATTAATTTGAAATCATGAACTCATTCTAATCTTTATGATCCAGAGGTCAGATGACTGATTTTCGTGTGTGTGTGTTTATCTACAGAATGTGTTTCATATGATACAGAAGGGCTGTTCTCTCTCTCTCTCACACACACACACACACACACACTCTCACTCTCTCTCTCTCTCTCACACACACACACACTCACACACACTCTCTGTTCTCTCTGTTGTTTCTCTGCAGGTTTTCGTTGATGAATCGACTCTCTCGGTTCAGTTGTGGCTGTTGTAGAAATGAACTGCTCTGGATTTGTGTGTTTGTATTTTTCTCAGATGATGAGTTTGTCATGTTGCTGTAGTTGTAGATTTCATTAAATGATTTTTTTCTCAGACTGTGCATCTGTACGATCTCCAGGTTATTTTCATCAACAGTTGAATCAGGTTTCATAATCAGGTTTGATTATTTACTGAAAATCTTGAAGAAATTAATTTTAACATGCTGATACAAAGTTACACAAAACAGACAAAAGTAACAACCACCAAATGAAATACAATGAAATTCTCAGTTTAAGACGAGTGAATGCAATATTACACTACTAATATAAAATAATTAAAAAAGACTCATAATACAGTGTGAGAGAGAGAGAGATATTAAACATCAATCATCGTGAATCTCAATAAACCTGCGGCTCATATTTCACCACAAAATCACAAGAAAAGAATGGTTTTATAACAGATCATACAGAATATTACAAGTAACGCCTTACAATAAGATCTCATTTATCAATATTAGTTAATGCATTAACATCATTTTTACATCGTTTATTAACCTTTAATTAATAAAAATGTGCATGTTAGTTTACACTGCAATAACTAATGTTACATATAACTTTTGATCATAAATGCATCATTGAATCTCATGATGTTTAACCCTCTGGTGTTGTTCGGTCATTTTAGACAGAAAAAAAAAAAAAAAATGTTTGGAAATTTTAAAAATCGTTACTTCATTGGAATATTACGAAACTTGTGACTTTCATGGCAGTCACTATCTAACCCCAAAAAAATTTTGGACTTGATTTGAAAACGCTTAATGGTTGTAAAAAAAAAAAAACAAGTCACACTTGTGTTGTTCCTGGTCAAAAATGAGCACCATAGGACATGAATGGGAAACAGGCAAAAATACAGAGATGTTTTTGTGTGTGCAATCTACAAATCAGCCACAATGCACAGCAATGAAGGGCTGACAAAACTTAAGCGATTATGCCTGAAAACACTGCTCAGTAACTAAAGAATGCACAGCACTGAATATATATACAGCTATACAGCCATCTAATGGCGACACCATGATATTATAGGTTATTATTAATAATTTTTTCCACAAGGTGGAACAAATCTGCCTCAATTCAATGGATTTTAAATACTTTTGATCTATTTTTAAACTTAAATACTGCATTAATTGAAAAATATAATATATATATATATTTATATTTTATACAGCAAAAGGTCCAATATTTAGATATGAATATTTACTAACATGAAATACACTCAAAATGCTAAATTTTAAAGAAAAAAACCTTATTGAAGTGAAATATAGTATATTTATTTCATAAAATTTAGTGCTGTCAAACGATTAATCACATCCAAAATAAAAGTTTTTGTTTACATAATGTGTGTGCTGTGTATATTTATTATGTATATATAAATACACACACATACAGTTTATATTTTGAAAATATTTACATGTATATATTTATATTCATATAATTTATATCATTTATAAATATATTTAATATGTAAACATAACATGTTTTTCTTAAATATATACTGTATGTGTGTGTATTTATATATACATAATGAATATACACAGTACACACACATATATTATGTAAACAAAAACTTTTATTTTGGATGCGATTAATCGTGATTAATCGTTTGACAGCTCTAAAAAAAATAAAATTAGTACACAATTATGGCCTCCGGTCTGTTTTGACCGGCAAACAACACAAGTGTGGCTCTCAAATGAACAGTACTAGAGGGTTAAGCATTTGTTCTTCAATCAGGTTCGGTTTAATATTGATTTTTCTTCTGACTCTACTGTGTGTGATCTGAGCTCTTTATGAAAGCCTATACTTCACAAACTGGAGAAACGCTGAACACAGTTACTCTGAAAACACTGAATAATCGCCAGAGTCTGATGGAAAAGAAACACCTGGAAGGCTTAAAAAGCAAGAACAGTAATGAAAGATGAATGTGGACTGTGATCCTGAGGGTGGTCTGAGGAGGATCAGCGTTTAGCGCGGCGGTGGATGAATCTGCTGCATGTGCAGAGAATCATACGTGTCTTTGGTCATGGAGCTCAAACCCTGAAACACACAATAAACACGTCAAACACACTCTGATGTTCAGGATCTGATGTTCAGCTGTGATGTGAAATGGGTCTGACCTGATAAACCTGATCAGTTCGGCGGCGCTGGAGGAGAATCACAAGCAGAGTGAGTCTTTTCATATGAATCATTCAGATGAATCGGTATGAGACAGTAAAAGTGAATCGGTCACACTTACGCCTGGCTTCGTCTCGATCTCTCTGTACGTGTCATCAGTCTTTTTCTGCAGAGGCTGAAACAAACCATCATCATCACGGTTTTGTAGAATAAATTAAATTATTTGTTCTGTTATTTCAGTCAAATATGAAAATGTTTTGTTTGAATTTGAAAACACTTTCTGTCAATATAAACTAGGTGTCCAGTGTTTTATATTATATTATATTATATTATATTATATTATAGATAATATATTTTTAAATTATTTCCTTTAATTCAGAGCTGGGTAAATGTAATCCGTTACTGATTCCAAATTTCATGACAAAAATTGTAGTTAGTAACGTAATCCATTACATTACACATTTTAGGTAATATAATCACAGACTACTTTTGGATTACTTTCGACCCAACTTATGTTTCACATTGATTTAAATAGGATAATCTTATACCATATTGATTTAAAATGACAAAGAGTAAGAAAATAAATCTCATTTGTTGTTATCAACTACATGAAGTGCATTAAATATTACATGATGTCAAGGTGTGAAGGAACTGCAGGGGGTTTGTGAGTTTAATGAAAAGCTAATAATTAATGAAATCATGAAAATGTTAAATTAAAACAATTACTTTTTGTTTACCTGCATGTCATAACCAACGTCAGAGAACCATACTGAAAAATAAATATACTAAAAATATTTGAAATACATTTATTTAATGCTAAGTATAGAAATACATTTACATATTTATGTGCTTAATAAATATACCCTGCAATTGTACTTTTAGTATACTAAACTAGTATACTTAAAGTCTGCTAAATTATAACAACTAATTTTGTGCTTAATGCACTTTAATTGTGTGAAAGTAGTGCTGAAGTCCTACTAAAGATACACTGAAGTATATTTGATTGTGCTAAAGTGAAACTACTGTGAGTATACTTCAGGAACACTTTAAATATCTTGCATTTAAAGACCGATATTACTCAAAAATCATACAATCCTCATCAATAGTGACATTAAAACACATTTTAGACTTAATATTAAGAAATGTGCGTTGTGCACAAATAGTAGCTTCAAACAGAGTTTAATTATAATTTTATATCAGTAAGTCTCGAGGGATATGTCAGTAAAATAGACTTGAACTATACTTTGCATGAAATAAATGTGTTTTAAATATATAACTTTTTTACTAGGGGAACCTTGTGTCCAATGGAAAGGAATGGAAAATGTTCTTTACAATACAGAAACAAAGGTTCTTTTGGGAACTGTTCACTGAAAGGTTCTTTGGGGAACCAAACTGAAGACCCTTCATTCTGAAATGAGTAACGTTTCTGATCTGATGCTGTTTCTGTGGTTTCTTCAGCTGGATTCTTCTTCTCAGCGCTGCTAATAAACTTCCTTCCTGTGATGAAGAGGCTCTTACCGTGTAAGTGTCGTCTCCTCGCTTGCGACCCTGTGAAACACACACATGCAGTCAGGTCAGCAGAGCTCCAGTGTCATGTGACCTGTGTCATGTGACCGGTCACTCACCCCTCTGGCCGGACCCTCCTCAGCCCTCCTCTGTCCCAGCACGTCATACGCTGACTGGCCGCTCTTGTTAATGGGCTGGAAGACATCAGACACTCGTTAACATCTCTAATATCGTGATGATTGGTTCACTGATCACGTCTGATCTGATTATCACCTGATACACAGAGTCTTGATCCTCTTTGCTTCTCTTCTTGATGAACTGAAGGAAGAAACTTCATGAATGAACAGGGATTTTTCACACTTATCATGGGTTTGATAAATAACACACATGTGCTGTACTGTCCAGCGCTCATCATAACTCCTTACACATAATCTGGATTACATCATCACGTTCCAACACTTGTAATTGGATAATCAGATTACATTTACTTTTTATTAATTATATGATTACACATTATTCATACAATGGCTGTAATTTATTCTAATTGTATTGATTTTCCCTAATTTGTCATTTATATATTAAATATTTATCATATATATATTAGGGCTGTCAAATTGATTAATCGTGATTAATCGCATCCAAAACAAAGGTTTGTGGTTACATAATATATGCGTGTGTACTGTGTATATTTATATGTATATATATATATATATATATATGCACATACATGTATATATTTATATTAGATTTATATTATATGTAAATATATAAATATATATTGCACCTTGAGAAGATAATGACTGCATCAAAGCTCCAAAACAAAAGGCTAGTAAAGTATGTTAACAAAGATATGAGAGAGATTTTTGGGACACATTATCTTTAAGGTGTCTAGTATTAATATATTAATTCCCATATATTCAGTTTTGTTAAGTGTGGTCACAGAATGAATAAACATGTTGACGGTCACAATAGTGGCTGGTGGTTAAGAGTAGTAGGGTAGTATGCAATTTAAAATTCAGCTTGTGTTTTATGGATTAATTAAGTGTGTCATTGGTTGGGATTTAAAGTGTGAACACACTAGTTTGTACTACAGACGGCACAGGATAGTGCATGAGTGTGTGAAACGAGCCGCAGCTCAGTGTGTGTGTGTGTGTGTGTGTGTGTGTGTGTATACCCACTGAAACATATTTTAGGGACAAATTTGTACCCAAAAGTGAGCTAAATCTGGCAAAATCTCCAAAAAGCTCCCTTTGGGGACGTCCTCATTTGTGAAACTGGTATAAAAGTAAACAAAGTTTTTTTTAAAATTGTAAAAATGCATAAAGTTTTCTGTGAGAGGTAGGTTTAGATAGCTAAGTAAACGTGTGTGTGTGTGTGTGTGTGAGAGTGTATGAGAGTGTGTGAGAGTGTGTGAGAGTGTGTGTGGTGTGTGTGTGTGTGTTATAGACTCTCACTCGCTCGCGCACGAAGAAAGCAGTGATGACGACGCCGTACATCAGCAGAAACGCATCCAGGATATAACAGTACTGAGGATCGTACGACGAAAGAGCTGAAAAACACAAGAACAGCAGAGTATTGATGAGTGAATCTGAACAAATACACCAGCAGCACTGAAACAATCAAACACAAGCGCATTTAACAGAACAACACACACACACACACACACACACACACACACACACACACACAGTCTGGCATATGTGGTTTACGGGGACTCTCCATAGGCGTAATGGTTTTTATACTGTACAAACTGTATATTCTATTGCCCTACACCAACCCTACACCTAACCCTACCCCTTACAGGAAACTTTCTGCATTTTTAGATTTTCAAAAATACACCATTTAGTATGTTTTTTAAGCCTTTTGGTTTACGGGGACATAGGCAGTGTCCTCATAAACCACCTTCACGTTGTAGTACCCATGTCATTATACACATTTGTGTCCTCATAAACCATATATACCAGTTCTCACACACACACACACACACACACACACACACACACACACACACACAGGTATTCCTATCATTATAGGTTCATTCCATAGGCGTAATGGTTTTTATACTGTACAAACTGTATTTTCTCTCGCCCTACACCTAAACCTACCCCTTACAGGAAACTACTGCCAATTTTAGATTTTTAAAACATGTCATTCTGTATAGTTTATAAGCTTGTTTCCTCACGGGGACCAAAAAATGTCCCAACAAGGTCAAAATTTTTTTGGTATTACTATCCTTGTGGGGACATTTCGTCTTTATAATGTAATGAATACCATTACACACACACACACACACACACACACACATGCTCTCATGAGAAGTGTTTGTGGTGTGTGCGTCTCGAGTGTTTCTATTTCAGTGGTTTATTCAGCTGCTCTAACTGACTAACTGTGTGTGTGTGTGTGTGTGTGTGTGTGTGTGTGTGTGTGTGTGTGTGTGTGTGTGAGAGATAAAGAGGGAGGAACACATGAAAGCATTACAACACACACACATAATAAAGTGGTGTAAAGTGTAAATGTAACAGAAGCTGATGAAAGGCGTTGTTGCTGTGTGTGAAACTCTCTCAGCTGCTCAGAAATGTTCTGCATATTTTATTCACACTGAATATTAAATCATATTAAAAAATAAAATCAGCAAAGCAGCTGCTTAAAACCATCATGACCCAAGCAGATGTTCAGCCACTGAACTAAACCAGTTAAACCAGCGTCTGTTAAACCACTCAAACTAATGAAGCTGATAAACACGAGACCTTTGACCTCTGAGACTCCTGACTAACACACGTTAGAAAGTGCTTTCGAGTTACGGAATAAATAAAAATTGTATGAACTAGAATTTAGTTTAAAACGCAATGAACATCTTTCAGTCAAAGCATCTGTTTGAAGACTGGTCTTGACCTCAAATATTGATGATCAATGCTAAATATATATTTTAGTAGAAAAAAAATCATTATATAAACTATATTTAGTAGAGCGATTTTAAATAATTACCATGTAGGAATCAATTGTTCCTTCAAATAACTTAATTTAATATAATGTTTATTAAATATCATATAATAAATCAATATTATTTGTGTAATTGCAGACAAAATACTGCAGAAATACAGTTTAATATTTCAGTACTTTCAGTCAAACATTAAAACAAAAAAAGATTTGAAAATGTATAACGCATTAAATGAGAACATCAGACCCTAAAGCAGAAGCTTAAATGTCATAAAAGGTCATGGTTGAAGCCTGAATATACACTGCGTACACTGCACTGAATATACACATAGTTTTCTTATATAAATATATACAAATTCTAGAATTAAGATGCATTTACTTGACAAGTAAAATGACAAGATATTGTGTCTTGTTTTATGCAAAAAATTATCCAAATTTTGTTAGTTTTTGCTTAAAACAAGTAAAAATATCTGCCAGTGGGGTAAGAAAAATCATCTTGTTCAGTCTTTGAATTAAGATTATTTTTCTTACCCCACTGGCAGATATTTTTACTTGTTTTAAGCAAAAACTAACAAAATTTGGATCATTTTTTCAGAAAACAAGACATAAGAGTCGTTTTACTTGTCAAGTAAATGCATCCTGATTCAAGAATTTGTGGATATTTATACTAGAAAACAAGACATAAATACTAAGGAAGAAAATATGTTTTGCAGTGTAAAAGCAAATACAGAATAAACACTGAAGAAGCTTCACAAACATCTGCTCTAGATTCATAACCTGCTGCACTTGTTTACTTGAGAAGTATTCAATGTCTTATAGTTATACACACTGTGTTTCACCGCAGAACCTTTTTATTCTCAGAGCGAAGAGCGTGTTAATAATCTGTGAGCAGTCAGGTTGTGTATGATTCTGGACGAGCGTGTAGTTTTGTAAGCGTTGAGTGAGTTTGAAGCTGGTCTGAATGTGGGCTGATCTGAGCTTCCTCTTCCTCACCGCAGACGCTCACTGCTGCGGTTCACGAGACGGACGCCTCAAACGGGTCAAACGCAAACCTCACGCCTCACGCAGGCTCATTATTTGATCATCAGAAGAGCTCAGAAAAACACTGCACTTCACTGTACTTCTGATTCTGGACGAGGCCTGCTTCACTTGAGTCCAATACTTCAAATTCTGAAGACAAAAACTGAACATTTTACTCCCCACTGCAAAAAATGATTTTTGTCTTGTTTTCTTGTATAAATATCTACAAATTCTGGAATTAACGTATGTCTTAAGATTATCCAAATTTTGTTAGTTTTTGCTTAAAACAAGTAAAAATATCTGCCAATGGGGTAAGAAAATAATCTTGTTTAGCCTTTGAATTAAGATGATTTTTCTTACCCCGTTGGCAGATATTTTTACTTGTTTTAAGCAAAAACTAACAAAATTAGGATAATATTTTCAGAAAGCAAGACAAAATATCTTAAGTCATTTTACTTGTCAAGTAAATGCATCCCGATTCAAGATTTTTTAGATATTTATACTAGAAAACATGACATAAATACTAAGGAAGAAAATATTTTTTGCAGTGTACAATTTTATTTTGAAGTGCTTGTTTTGTTGTTTTGCTTCGGTTTTTTTTTTTTTTTTTTTTTTTTGAGGCATGATGATTATGATCTAATAGGTTTTTCAGGTTATTGAGCTGATCAAAAGAGTGCAACTGTAAGCGACAGTAACAGTAATGCTAAAAATACAATTCAAAGAATCCGAGGAAATAGATTTGTAAAAATAGCACATAAACCTTTCAAGTCGGAGCGTTAGTGTTCTGAAGTTAAGAGATGCTTCTGTAGAAGGCTTTTGTTTAAACATGGAGGCGCATCTGTCCACTACATCACTCGTCGCAATATAATCCGTTATTTAATATATTATATAAAACAAAATCTGTGAAATTTACAGTAAAAAACAGAGCTGTGGGTGCCAGAACTTTACTGTACAAAAATAAGGTAGCAAAATTTAGTTTTACAGATTTAGCTCAAATTTACAGCAAAAAATGTATTTCGTTAACTTATATAATGTTAATATACCAACCTATTAAAGTACTAATATCTGTTTTGTAGCTTTATACTACACTGACAGAAGCTGAGGAGGAAAATACTGATATACAGACAAACACTAAACACCATCATGGAAACATGCATGACGCTAAAATATGCAATAAACATTCGTTTAACAACATTAGATGCAAGATAAAACCCTGATGTACCCTGAAGTGATTAGAAAAAAAACTAAGAAGAAAGAGCATCCAGTATTACATTTAACAGTATTGTTCTTTTCAGTGAGAATTGACCATTAAAATTACCACATTATCACATTTTTAATAAAAAAATGAAATCAGTGTTTATTGTTTCATTGAGCATAATAAATTCATTGCAAATATTCATTGATGTTCTTTCCAGGCAGTGGATTAATGCTATTAGAATTACACATTAATCTACAATCAGGACTGTCAGTCAATGAATATTTCATCAAATGAACAAACTGCATGATATGCTCATTACTCTAATTAATTACAATTAATTACATATCAATATTTGCAGAGAGAAAAACAACCAAATGCCCCAAATAAAGGAGAGAAAGCTGCAGACAGCAGCAGTGAACTGATGTCAGTCGATATTTTGTGTAAATTCAGATCTCTGACGAGTTTGTCTGTGTTTGAGAGGCGATTCAGAGCTTGTTCTTCTGTTTTCTGTCTCGTCTCAGTGTTTCACGGTTCTGTTTTCTGACTGTATAAACGTGCGCTGTTGTATTTTCTTTAGTGTATTTCTGTCTGCTAAAAACTCTTACACAATTCATTCAGTTTGCATTGAGAAAATGATTCAGCAGGAATCCCGTCGCTCTTGATTTCATTCAGGTTACTTATGCTTTAAAATACTTCAGTATAATTAAAATTTGCTCTTTTTTATTTGCACTCAAGTAAATTTTCTGCTCAGTATACTTTGACTTCAGTGTACTTGAGTACTGTAAACGTGAGTACAGATACAGCAGAAACACAGTAAAACACTGACAGTCCACATGATTTAACACAAGAGAAAGTAAGTATTATATATGTGTTCTTTTTTACTTTTATTTGAAATGAACTTCAAAGTTTCTGTGACTCTGTTCATAACGTGCAACTTGTCTAAACGGGTTAAAATAAAAGTCTGTTCTTTTGCTACGTTACTGCATTAAAATGTAAATGCACACATTAATTATAATGTTAGATTAAGATTAAAAAGTAAAATAAATATGAGCAGATGAGTAGCAGGTTTAGTGTGAATGAATCAATCGTATGGTTTGATCAACTTTAAAGAAAAATATAGTCTGATCATTTTTATTAATAGAACCAAACCAGCGACTCAAATGCTAGAATTTGTGTAAAAACTATATAAATTAAAAATCACATTCTGTTTTCTAGATATGTCTTGAAAATGGATTTCTTCATGAAAATATATACATATACACACCAATGTTTAAAACTTTGGGTTTAGTTAGATTTTTTTTAAAGAAATTAAAACAATGCATTAAATTGATCAAAAGTGGCAGTAAAGACGTTTATAATGTTACAAAGGGTTTCTATTTCAAATAAATGCTGTTCTTCTGAACTTTCTATTCATCTGTGAATCCTGAAAAATAAAATGTATCACAGTTTCCACAAAAATATTGTGCAGCACAACTGTTTTCATCATTAATAATAATCAGAAATGTTTCTTGAGCAGTAAATCATCATATTAGAATGATTTCTGAAGGATCATGTGACACTGAAGACTGGAGTAATGATGCTGAAAATACAGCGGCGCATCACAGAAATAAATTACAGTTTAACAGATATTCAAATAGAAAACAACTGCTTTACATTCTAATATTTCACATTATTGCCATTTTTACTCAAAAACATGAATCTTTCAGAAACGTCTGAAGAGTCGTGGTCTGTATACTGTGATCTGTGATATGTTTATGTGAGTGTGGAGCGCTGGTTATACGGTGATCAGCATCTGTCAGGTGCGACACGAGCGTCACAACAGCAGCACATTTCATGTGATTGAGGTCTACAGCGTGTTCCTTGAAATGATGTTTTTCAGCCTGTATTTTCCACCGTGTCTCATCACTTGATTCACTGATCTAATAGAGAGGGACTCTGACTGTAAACGAAGCTGGTTTCGCCCACTGAACGAAGACTTTCCACAACATCAGCAGCGTCTGATCAAAAACAGCCTTCAGCACAAACACAGACGTCTCTGAACACACACCAAATTCTGCAATAAAGCAGAAATCAAGATTCTTTGAAACTGTGAACTGAAGATTCTCTGAGACGCTCACGAGTCAAAACTGAGCTGAACATTGACGCAGAAATTACCATTTAAGAGATCTGATGGACTGTAATATCTAAATCAAATGTTATGTCAATAATATATATATATATATATATATATATATATATATATATATATATATATATATACATATACATTATATATATATATATATATATGGAGTTTATTTGCAAAAACAGATAACTCCATTATGTAAAATGTTCAAAAATCATGTTTTTTTGGTTATGTTGTTGTTTTTATTGTGTTAGTTGGCTGTATTTTTTAGTTATTTTGTAACCTAATCAGATTAACCCAACCGCAGTTTGATTGAGATTAATTGGAATGCGCAATGAAAAAACATGATTTTTGAAAATTGTTTAAAACAAAGTTGTTTTTGCAAATGAACTCTTCATATATATCTATATCTATATATCTATATACACACACACACACATATACTGTATGTATATACTTATATGTATGTTTGAATTTAAAATGATTCCCCAATACTAAAAATAAAAGGCTAAAACATGCATCTACTTGTGTGTGTGTGTGTGTGTGTGTGTGTGTGTGTTTCATCTTTCATCTGTGTTTGTGGAAAATCATGAATGGCTCAGAAAGTTAATCTCACTCAGTAATATGATGACAGGACTGGAGCGTGTCAGTGGAAAGAGTGAATGGATCACTGATCTGATCTGAGATCAGCAGATCCTCCAGCGTTTCCATGCGACTCACTGCTTTACTGGAGACTCAATCACCACAGACTCAGCTCACAGACACACGACACTCTTCTGCTCGACCCGAGACACAGAAACCCCAGAAAACCTCCAGCTCCGGCTCTAAAGACACTTTAACATTTAACACTTATTTTTGTTCATCTGCTGTTGACTATACAGCTGCTTTATAAAACAGAAGTAGGTTTTTAGGGTTTATTTTACATTCAGTGCTTAAATCAACACACATGACGTTTCCAGAAGCAGAAGTTTGTTCTGATGTTTCAGCATTTCTAATAAACGATAAAAACTCAAATCAGCAAAATCTGTTTATGGTGAAACCTTTCATTTAATTGAAGTTCATTGACATTGTTGCAGAATTTATGTCTTTGTCAAATCATTTTTATTTGTACACCGCTTTTCACAATCTGTGTTTCAAAGCAGCTTCAGATTCAATCAAGCCTTTGGAATCTTTGTAATATTACTAGTGCTTATAAAATGCATACAATCAAAATATATATATTAATAATTGTGGAGATATTTTCACTCATGTTCTAGATTAAATGTTTCCTGGACAAATATTTAATTGTTCTGTAAAAATTAAGAAATAAAAGTAATTGAATGCAAATGTACAAAAATATGTATTTTAAAACATTTTTTGCACTGTTGATGTATTGTTAAACTGACATTAGATTAAAATAAAATCTGGTGAATAAATAAACTTTTTTAAGCGAATAACACGAGCCAAACAACAACAAAACTCTATACAAGACATTTAAGATTAATACAAGACAAAAATACTGAAATACATTCAGGAGATACTTTTTAAAAACATCAGTTTAACATTATTATTATTATTATTATTAAAAACAAAACGTGACAGTTCGTCATTTTCATATTGATGCTGACTGTAATTTGATCTTTATAACTTGCATTCGTTCTTCAATTCTATATAATCACATTTTAAAAAATAATTCTGAGTAATAATTAAATTTGAATCGCTTGACATATTTGATCTGGAGCGAAAGTAAGGCAGACGATAGAGGCCTGCGAGCGAAACACGACCCCAGCGAGCCCAGCTCAGGTCAGCAGTGGACGGCCTTTGATCTCAGGAGGCCAAAGGTCAAACGCCGGACTCATCTGAAAAGAGTTTCTGAGCTGATTCTCTGAGAGGATTCTCAGTCTTTAGACTGGAGGAAATGACAAACCTCGAACAAAGATGGCGGCCTTCCCTCGACTCCTGCAGCGGATGCGTCTCAACATCTCAACACACACACACACACACACACACACACACACTCTCGTACCTGAAGCAGGTGTGATGGACAGCAGGATGACCACGGCCGACGCTCCTCTCCACGCCATCATTATCCCTCCGTCTGTCTGTCTGTCTGTCTCTCTGTCTGTCTGATGGGTTCGAGACGCACGAGTGTGTGTGTGTGTGTGTGTGTGTGTGAGAGACGCCGTGACTTCAGTGAAGCTCGAGATCTGCTCTGTGACAGGAAGTGGCTCCTTGTGCTCCACCTGTACATACAGACACGACCCACCTACTGACACACTGACGACACACACACACACGAGCGCACGCGCACACACACACACACACACACACACAGCCTACTCATTCTCAGAGAAAGATTTGAGCGATTAACAGAACAAGAGACGAACAATCCAATCAAAGATCAGCTCTTTATTTCACTGCATCAAAAATACACATCAGCATTAGAAAAATAATCATTCTGAGTAAATATCGTTTGACTGGCGTTTGTGTGATTTTATAGGGCTGGAAGACATCAGCTTTGCATAAAAACACAAACCAACTATAAAATACAAGCAAAATGAGCAAAAACTTGTCGTGAGATTTATATTTCCTGCTACAGGGGTCAGAGGTCAAAGATTAGGGGGAAGGACACCAAATTGAACATCTATGAGTGACACACGTGAATCTCGCGAGGCTTTCCTAAGATTTCAATCTGAATTTTCATTTGCTGTGAATCTGCAAACAGTTGAATGAAAGCGCTTGTGCAAACTGCAAAAATCATTCGAAAGCATTTTACAAAATGCTTGCAAAAAATGAGCAACTAGATTTACACATCATGCTGCAGTAAAGTTCTGGAGAAATTAACAACATGTGATTAATACGTCTCACACACACACACACACACACACACACACACATACAATTCAAACAGCATCAACCTGAGAGACATTCATCAATCCGAGTCTCTTCTGAAACACTCCATCAGTGATTCTGATCCGGTTCACCAGGATTACAGCGTGTCACTTCCTGTAGAAACACACACACACACACACTGAGGTCACGTGACGTTCAGCACAGCGTCTGCTTTGGACTGATAACAGCTGCGCTCAGAGCTCATATGAACAGTATATTCAGTATTATATAGCTGGTGACAAGACGATAACTGCATGTGTTCCTGAACTGTTTCAGTGAATCAATTCAAAACTCTGATTCAGTGAATCGTTCACTCAGAAATGTCCAGTCTGCCCACTCTACTTCAAGTGATTTAGCAAAAAAAAAAAAAAAAGGATTTTACTGTATTTTACTTGAAATGAAGCTTCATCTGACCAACTGTTTAACCATCATGTTATTCAGGTCATTTTACTGCTAGTTAAATGCTAGTTAATGTTATCGCATTGGACTAAAACCAACTGACTATATAACAGCTTCCCAAATATTTTTTGATCATTTATGTACTTTTTTTCCAACCTTGTTACACTTGTGGTGTTCCTGTTCAAAAATGACCAGCCTACAAAAAAATGCTTAGAAATCTCTTTCTATGCTAAATTATTACCAAATATTGTATTCTTTCAATATGTGCAGATTTTGTGTTTCTTTTTGGAACTGACTGATCATAGATATCATTAATCTAAGCTTATGCACCTCAGTTTTTATTACACAAAAATAATGCTTTTATTCAAAAACCTGAATATTACCAAAATTATCCAAAAATAATGCTTTTTAATAAAAAAAAAAAACAGAATATTACCAAAATTATCCACAAATAATGCTTTTTCATTAAAAAAAAACCTGAATGTTACCTAAATTATTTTTTTTGCTCAAAAACTGAGATGCATGCTCAAATCAATGCAGCCCACAATCAATCAGCTCTAAAAACAAACACAAAACCTGTGCTGATTGAAAGAAAACAAACTGATAAAAAATTAATCCAATATTTGGTGATAATATGTGACATTTATAAACTACTCTGTAAAAGGCCAGGAATACCAAATGAGCTAAAGGATTTTCAGTACAGCATAGGAGTTAAATGATTTCAGAGCAAATATATAAAGTGAGTTTAGTGCTGATTCACACTGACTGAATGAAACTGAGTCATATAAGTGAATCATCTAAGCGAAGCTCGATCATGTCTGCTGACTCACCGCTGTGTTTCCGGTACGGTGTGGCTCGGTAATACTCCTCCGGCGTGACAGTTTTCACTCCGCCAAAGTAATCGAGCACCCAGACCTGTGTGATGTTCATCTTGGCGAAGAACCAATTGTGGTCAGTGGGCCAGTCGATCATCTCTGGGTGTCTACTGAACAGAGCGGCTTTAGCCACTGATGCCTCGCTGCCATTCACCTGAAACAGATTCACCGACACACCATCACTGATTCACACCGATTCAGCATCACACCATCACTGATTCAAACCGTCACTGATTCACCGTTACTGATTCACACCGATTCACCATCACACCATCACTGATTCACACCAAATCAGCATAATCCCATCACTGATTCACACCGATTCAGCATCACACCATCACTGATTCAAACCGTCACTGATTCACCGTTACTGATTCACACCGATTCACCATCACACCATCACTGATTCACACCAAATCAGCATAATCCCATCACTGATTCACACCGATTCACTGTCACACCATCACTGATTCACACTGTCACTGATTCACACCAATTCACCGTCACACCATCACTGATTCACACCAAATCAGCATCATCCCATCAAGGATTCACTCCGATTCACTGTCACACCATCACTGATTCACACCAATTCACCGTCACACCATCACTGATTCACACCAAATCAGCATCATCCCATCAAGGATTTACACCGATTCACCGTCACACCATCATTGATTCACACCAAATCAGCGTCACACCATCACTGATTCACACCAATTCACTGTCACACCATCACTGATTCACACCGATTCAGCGTCACACCATCACTGATTCAAACCGTCACTGATTCACACCGATTCACCGTTACTGATTCACACCGATTCACCATCACACCATCACTGATTCACACCAAATCAGCATCACACCCTCAATGATTCACACCGATTCACCATCACACCATCACTGATTCACACGATTAACTTTCACTGATTCACACCGTCACACCATCACTGATTCACATCAATTCAGCGTCACACCATCACTGATTCACACCGATTCAGCGTCACACCATCACTGATTCACACCAAATCAGCATCACACCATCAATGATTCACACCAATTCACCATCACTGATTCACACGATTAACTTTCACTGATTCACACCGTCACACCATCACTGATTCACACCGATTCAGCATCACACCATCACTGATTCAAACCATCACTGATTCACCGTTACTGATTCACACCGATTCACCATCACTGATTCACACCAAATCAGCATCACACCGTCAATGATTCACACCGATTCACCATCACTGATTCACACGATTAACTTTCACTGATTCACACCGTCACACCATCACTGATTCACACCAATTCACTGTCACACCATCACTGATTCACACGATTCACTGTCACACCATCACTGATTTACACCGTCACTGATTCACACCAATTCACCGTCACACCATCACTGATTCACACCAAATCAGCATAATCCCATCACTGATTCACACCGATTCACTGTCACACCATCACTGATTCACACCGTCACTGATTCACACCAATTCACCGTCACACCATCACTAATTCACGCCAAATCAGCATCATCCCATCAAGGATTCACTCCGATTCACTGTCACACCATCACTGATTCACACCAATTCACCGTCACACCATCACTGATTCACACCAATTCACTGTCACACCATCACTGATTCACACCGATTCAGCATCACACCATCACTGATTCAAACCGTCACTGATTCACACCGATTCACCGTTACTGATTCACACCGATTCACATCACACCATCACTGATTCACACCAAATCAGCATCACACCCTCAATGATTCACACCGATTCAGCATCATCCCATCAAGCATTCACACCGATTCAGCATCACACCATCATTGATTCACACCAAATCAGCGTCACACCATAACTGATTCACACCAATTCACTGTCACACCATCACTGATTCACACCGATTCAGCATCACACCATCACTGATTCAAACCGTCACTGATTCACACCGATTCACCGTTACTGATTCACACCGATTCACATCACACCATCACTGATTCACACCAAATCAGCATCACACCCTCAATGATTCACACCGATTCACCATCACACCATCACTGATTCACACGATTAACTTTCACTGATTCACACCGTCACACCATCACTGATTCACACCAATTCACTGTCACACCATCACTGATTCATACCGATTCAGCGTCACACCATCACTGATTCACACCAAATCAGCATCACACCATCAATGATTCACACCAATTCACCATCACTGATTCACACGATTAACTTTCACTGATTCACACCGTCACACCATCACTGATTCACACCAATTCACTGTCACACCATCATTGATTCACACCGATTCAGCGTCACACCATCACTGATTCACACCAAATCAGCATCACACCATCAGTGATTCACACCGATTCACCATCACACCATCACTGATTCACACGATTAACTTTCACTGATTCACACTGTCACACTATCACTGATTCACACCGATTCAGTGTCACACCATCACTGATTCACACCGTCACTGATTCACACCAATTCACCGTCACATCATCACTGATTCACACCAATTCACTGTCACACCATCACTGATTCACACCATCACTGATTCAAACCGTCACTGATTCACATCGATTCACCGTTACTGATTCACACCGATTCACCATCACACCATCACTGATTCACACCAGATCAGCATCACACCATCAATGATTCACATCGATTCACCATCACTGATTCACACGATTAACTTTCACTGATTCACACCGTCACACCATCACTGATTCACACCAATTCACTGTCACACCATCACTGATTCACACTGATTCACTGTCACACCATCACTGATTCACACCGTCACTGATTCACACCAATTCACCGTCACACCATCACTGATTCACACCAAATCAGCATCATCCCATCAAGGATTCACACCGATTCACCGTCACACCATCATTGATTCACACCAAATCAGCGTCACACCATCACTGATTCACACCGATTCACTGTCACACCATCACTGATTCACACCGATTCACTGTCACACCATCACTGATTCACACCGATTCACTGTCACACCATCACTGATTCACACCAATTCACCGTCACACCATCACTGATTCACACCAAATCAGCATCATCCCATCAAGGATTCACACGATTCACCGTCACACCATCATTGATTCACACCAAATCAGCGTCACACCATCACTGATTCACACCGATTCACTGTCACACCATCACTGATTCACACCAATTCACTGTCACACCATCACTGATTCACACCGATTCACTGTCACACCATCACTGATTCACACCGATCCACTGTCACACCATCACTGATTCACACCGATCCACTGTCACACCATCACTGATTCACACCGATCCACCGTCACACCATCAGTGATTCACACCAAATCAGCATCATCCCATCAATGATTCACACCGATTCACTGTCACACCATCACTGATTCACACCGATCCACTGTCACACCATCACCGATTCACACCGATCCACTGTCACACCATCACTGATTCACACCGATCCACTGTCACACCATCACCGATTCACACCGATCCACTGTCACACCATCACTGATTCACACCGATCCACTGTCACACCATCACTGATTCACACCGATTCACTGTCACACCATCACTGATTCACACCGATCCACTGTCACACCATCACTGATTCACACCGATTCACTGTCACACCATCACTGATTCACACCGATCCACTGTCACACCATCACTGATTCACACCGATCCACTGTCACACCATCACTGATTCACACCGATCCACTGTCACACCATCACTGATTCACACCGATTCACTGTCACACCATCACTGATTCACACCGATTCACACCGCACGAGGAAAAGAGTGCTGTACCTCCACCACGGAGCCCGACAGGATGATGTGGGCACACAATGGACTTTGAGGATCGAATCCGTGATTCTTACAGTAGCTGGTCTGAGCCAGAGACACGGACAGAGACGCCTGGGGATTCACCTGTCACACACACACACACACACACACACACACACACAAGGAGAGAGAAAACACACACACACACAGATTAGATCATGAGTCATTTGCAGTGTGTGTTCATGTTTTTAACTTCAGCTGCTCAGTTCTGCTGAATGTTGATAAAGTGAAATCGCTGTGTCATGTCCTGACAGTCGTGTGCTGAATCACACTTATGTCACACTTACATAAAACCACATCAGTGTTACATAGTCATAAAAACAAAATACAATAAAAAAATATATATGTATGTATGTAACATTTAATATTATTTCATGGTAGTTTGTTTTTTGTATTTTATATATTTATTTCATTTTTTTAATTATTAATATCATTTTATTACACTTTATCTATTGGTATTTCATCTATTTTTACATTTGAGATTTTGGTCTATTTTGCTTCCATATCATGTCTTACTTCAGACATAGTGGAAAGAAAACATCCAAAATACAAATTTAAATTATATACATATATATAATATAACTTAAGATACACATAAATATATATATATATATATATATATATATTTCCCGTTGTCTGAAAAAGACAAATTATGGAGCAAAATAGTAGTACAAAATTTCAAAATGTAATAAAAAACTTTACAGTTTTATTCCTCTCTATATTCTTAAGGTTTGTTCATATTTCATTCACACCGATTTCTATATTTTACTCCTAAGTCAGTGAAAATGTGTTTGTTTGTTTGCTTTCTGTCTGTTGACAGTATTTTCTGATTTATGGAGTGATAAAAAGAGAAATCCAGAATCCGCTCTGAAAAAACCTTTAATATGACCAAATCAAACAAGAATTATGAACCTGACTTTATCCAGTGTTCACATTAGTGTTATGGAAACGCAGTGTTGCTACAGTTAAAGCATGGTTCTGTAGCTCTATGTGTATGGATCATTGATCAGCACTGATGCGCACCTGCAGGTCCTGCACTGAGATCTCCAGGTGAGTCAGGTACAGGTACGGGCTTCCGGTTCCGTTCCCCGCGGGCCCGTCGCTGATGGAGAAAGCGTTGGAGAACGGCTGTCCTCTGATCGGTTCGTGAGTGGAGATCGTCGCCATCGAAGCCCAGTCGCACTTATTGACCACGAACCGGGCCATCCGAGCCACCTCCTCATGCGGCGGAACCGACAGAGAGCCACCGAGAGCGGCGACGAGCGCGACACACACCGCGAGCAGCGAGCGACTCTTCATCATCATCACTACTGACCCAAACCAGCCACTGACCACTGTAAACAACCGAGCACAAACGACTCGTATGATCACAGAGGCATAACTGATCACTGTGAACACTGAACACAAATGATTCACATGAGTCACGACTCCTGACACCACTGAATCAAATGAGCCACTGATCACTGAACACAAATGATTCACATGAGTCATGATTCCTGACACCACTGAATCAAATGAGCCACTGATCACTGAACGCAAATGATTCACATGAGTCATGACTCCTGACACCACTGAATCAAATGAGCCACTGATCACTGAACACAAATGATTCACATGAGTCATGACTCCTGACACCACTGAATCAAATGAGCCACTGATCACTGAACACAAATGATTCACATGAGTCATGACTCCTGACACCACTGAATCAAATGAGCCACTGATCACTGAACACAAATGATTCACATGAGTCATGACTCCTGACACCACTGAATCAAATGAGCCACTGATCACTGAACGCAAATGATTCACATGAACACAGAGTCACCGATCACTGTGAACACAAAAGATTCATAAGATCGCACGAGTCATGAGCGAACTCCACATGAGCAAAACAGCTGTCATGTGACCTCAACACGTGGTTACAGAAGAATCCAAGCCACAAACAAGTTACTAAACCAACAAAGAAATTCGTTCAGTTATTTAATAGATCTCATATTTCTTTTCCTGCTTGTGTGAGTTTTTGGAATAACATATTTAGTGATACAGAGTGGGAAGATTTTTGGCTTCGACAAAAATTCTTCTTATCTAATAAAGATGTTAAAGTCTCTATTAAAATTATCCATAATTGCTACCCGGTAAATTACAAACTTGCTACATTTAATAATAGTATTTCCCCCAATTGCTCCTTTTGTCTTCAGTCTGAAGAAATAATCAATCATTTTTTTTTATTTTTTTGGGACTGTGCTTATTGGGAAGTGTTCTGGGTTGACTCTATATAAAATATAAAATATTTATATCCAAACTTCTGTATAACCCCCAAAAATGTTTCTGGTTACTCTTTGAATCTAGACCCTTCTCACTTTAAATTGATCAATCTATTGCTATTTAGTGCCAAATTTTACATTCATAAATGTACATTTTCAAAGAAAACTCCTTCCTTTTTTGATTTCAGGAAAATGTTTGATGTGTATGTAAACTCTTGAAGAAACTCTAATAATTCTATTGCATGTAAGACTCTTTCATGGTGTGATTCAGCTAACATAGTGTGCTTTGGATTATTAATGTACGTAACCCTTATTGTCTTTTGTTCTTATTCTGTCTTTGTATTTGCTGTTCTTTTGTTGCATAATAAAAAAAAAAAAAAAAGGTACTAAACCGGTGAAAGAAATCATGATTAAAGAATCATGAAACGAATACACTGTTTAACATTCTATTCATATTTTAATGACTTCCTAAATGTAGCAAATTAGCTCCAAAAGGGAATTGTATATAAATAATTACAATTAATTATGATTAATTACAATTATTTATATGGGCTGACAGTAATAACTGTCGCAGAGTTAAATTGTCATCAGTTGATCTGTTCGTCCAGTGAACATTCAGTGTAAATTCATATCAACTCTAAGAAAGGATATTTCCGTGGCCACAGAAAATATCTTCCTATTAATGCATTAGAGCATGTAGCAAGGGTCAAAATCGTAAAGGGACATTAATATGCAAGGCAGAATCAGAAACTCATGTAATTTGTGCACAAGAGTTTTATTAACTAAACACTAACGCAAACTAGTCTAACAAACAAACAAACAAACATACAATCGCTCATACATGGGGAAAGGGTTAATGAGAGTTGATGGATGAAACCATCAGGAAAACCAGAGAATGTAGTTATGGAAAAAGTCATTTAACCACCTGAATAAAACCATCAGCGCCGTTTATAACGGGGTCTATAACTTATACTAAACCTCTGTTTCATTTAGTTAAATGTACAATACTTGCAATGCATTTGGTCGGAATGCAATCTCAGATGAAGGTCTTAATGGTTTCAAGGTTTTGGACTCCCGATCACGTTCTTCTGGGTTGAAGAATGATGAATTCCAAAGATGTTCTGAGGTAGAAATGTTCTTCCAGGTAGAGAGTGGAAAAAGAGCTAAGAAAGAGATCTGCTGAGGTCCGAGGAGCTTTGGTTGAATGGAAAGACAAGGCTGTAAGCCTGGCACAATAACTTAAGGGTCCAGAAGAGTTCTAGCTCACATCTTTCTCATCCTCTTAGGATCTAAAAGAACCGCTGACTGGGTCTTTGTGGCCAAGAGTCATCTCCCAGGCTGGGGAGATCACCCACGGCTCTATGTTGGGCGCCCCCCGGGCGTGCCCGCACCGGTTCAGGCTCTCCGTGAGTCCTTCACGGAGCAATCAGAAGATAGCGGTATAGAGGTCACACCTCTGGGGAGTCAAAGAGCCAATGGACTCCAGTCTCTTTGGAGGGAAGGTTTTACGACTCTTTGTCTCTGAGCATGGTAATTTGCATGGGGTTGGATTGGAAGTTGATATACAAACTATTAAAGATTCTTACAACACTTATATGTTGCATAGGTAGCAACATATAATATACACTCTCAATTAGATCATCTGAAGACGAATTGATAGAGATCAAACACAGTACCGTTTCTGGGCATAGGCGAGCTAGGCGGTCGTCTAGAGCGCCACCAGCTGAAGGGGCGCCAATGAGTGCACATACTGGCACTACATTTTAGCAGGGTTGTGATAAAGAGTGGCACAGTCACCTTGAAATATGACTGCCGCCCCCACTGGATCCCTAACATCATTGGGCTAGAGTACTGTCAATCTGAAGATGCCTGTATGCCATTGGATCAGAGCGCTGTCAGTTGCTGCCTGATTGTAGCATGCTTGCATTTGGAGCGCTCATCAACACCATTGGATCAGTGGGCTCTGTCAGTGCTTTGGCAAGGTAACGCTTTTTTTTTTTTTTTTGCTATGTAATAAAGCTAAGTTCAAAGGTCAATTTAAAGTATTGGTACAGTAAATAAAGTGCACAAAATCGGTATTTTGTTTAGACAGTATTTGTGGCAGTTGATAAATCATGTTGCGAGATTTGTCCAAAAGGTGTGCGTTTTTGCGCCCATGCATTGTTAAAGGATCAGCGTATCATGTAAAATTCCCATATAAACTTTAATAGCCAATTAAAAAATATTGGTAAAATATAGTAAAATTCGCTAATTCACGAGATCAATACATCCTTTATTAAAGCGCTTTGTTGAATTTAATGCGTCCTTATGGAGGTGTAGAAATGCCGAATCAATTCATTCACTTCTAACAGCACTTAATGAGAGCAGCGTCATACACAGAGGACAGAGCATGTTATTTAAAGGGGAAGTTCACGCGTTAATGAGTAGCAAAGGATTAATGCTGCCTTCATGTGCTATCGGAATTATCGTAAATACGAGTTTCCTAATCGGAAATTAGACATGAACGGCCTCTCAGTTACCAGATACCAGAGTTTCTGAGATGGGCGGATCATACAGTAAACTTTAAACATGGTGGAGGGCACAAGCATCGCTGCTGTTATTGCTGTTCTCCCTTTGTCTTGTCTCTAAAGTACTTATAGGCTAGATATGAGCAATCATTCGAAGCATATTGTATGTTTTATAAGCAGTGAAATAAGCATGTATTTGACCAAAATTCCAGAATTGTCAGCAAACTGCATGTATAGCGCGGTGAATGTTTATATGATTGTCAACCAATGGGATGCTACATTTTATTTTTCCGACATTAAAGCACTTGAATACGACAAGCTCGTGATCACGACTTCATAAGTGGGAAATAGGACATTTCCCATAGCACGTGAAGGCAGCAATAGTAGCTGCATTGATTACTTTTATGCCACTGATCAGGCTTTTATATTTAGTTTGGGGTAACAAAGGGTTTTAAAGGTTTGACTGAAATAATAATGCAATAACTGACCCTTTAAATCAATGTTTCAAGCAACAACAACAAAACAATTGAAAAAAATGAAAAAACAGATAAAGACAAAAAGTAGCCATAGATAGTATCTAAATATGTATCCAAATCCAAATGTAATGTGTGATTTATGTGTAAATTATGTGCAATGTCTTAGCTACTAGGGATTGTTACATAGGGCTATACAAGCATCTAGTGTCAACACAATGATATTACAGATAATAAATTGGGGGGGGGGCCTCAAATTGCCTAGAAACGGCCCTGATCAAACATGATATAAGTGAGGTAATATTAACTAGTGATCTATCATAAGCATGCATAAAACAGGATACAGTACAAAAGACAATATACAAGAACAGTAACAATATACACAATGACCTGAGGATATGTGTGTTCATTCAAAGAAAGATTTTTCTATGAATTAATTAGAGAAGAGTCCATTTTTATGGCATAATGTCTCTTTCCTAAGGGAAAATGAGGTGAGTGTTGCTCGGCCCGCATTCCTTAGAGCAATAAAACTAGTGTTATCAGGTTGGTTGCTATGGAACCAGGGGCCTGGGGTCATCCACAGACATACGGCACCCAGAATGTGTGTTGGGTGAGGGGTCTGTGATTATTTGTTAATCTAATAACTAATTTGATTTGTTAAATCTGATGAACAAATGTGTGTCTGATTGGTCCAAATGCTACATAAAACTACTCAGTATTAAAGAACAGTGCATTATAGACACGATTTTCTGCAAAGCATCTTTGAAATTTGCTTTGTGAAATACAAAATGCAAATAAATTCCTACCCGCATCAAATTCAAGATACTGAAATTGATATTATATTATCTTCATTTGACCCTCTAAATCTAGCACTATTCTAATTCTATTTTATATATTTGTTTTCTTTTTATTGATAAAAAAACACTTACCCTCTAACACTTGCACTCTCTATTTCAATTTCTAATCTGACTACTTATTTTCTTTTTATTTATTATAAAAAAGACCCTCTAACAGTTGAGCATTTTCGCTTCTTTTTCTATTCTATAATTGTTTTCTTTTTATTTATTATATTAAAAGAACCCTTGTCACAGTACTTATATATTATTCTCTTTTGTCAATTTTGATTGCTTCTATTGTCCTCATTTGTAAGTCACTTTGGATAAAAGCATCTGCTAAATGACTAAATGTAAATTATAATAAACATTTAAATATTACCTAATAATATAAACTAGCTTATAAGCAAATAGCTGCCTTTTAAAACGACTTTTTACTTCTTAAATAATTATTTAAATTCTTGAAATAAAAAAAGTGTTAAAATGCGCTCATTGAGACTCACTCTAATTGATCAATTACAAAATAATTAATTCAAACAGCTGATTGGCCACCAGCTCATTTGCAGAAGTGAGGTTCAATTAAACTCAATTAAGCTCCAGTATAAAACACAAGACCCTCAGCTAAGAATCAAACAACTTAGCTACTGTTTTTTGTTTGCTAAGTGTCTTAATCAGGTAAGTTTATGGTGTTTTATTGTAAGCTTATTGTTAAATTCAACTTCTGAGTAGTCTACTTAAATCAGACTTTACATTTGTCATTAATTCTGTGGGTGTTTATAGTAGACCGCATTTGAAGTGGATCAAAATCTTTCAAAGTTGTCCTAAAACAAAACAATATACACTTTTTTTTTTTTTTTTTTTTTTTTTAATAAACTTGCATGTTTAATTTGTAACGTTCTTAACTGTTATTCTTTTTCTTCTCCCAGAGCAAGATCCCATCATGTCTGGCCGCGGTAAGAAGCTGGTCGCTGCGCCGAAGACCAAGGCGTCCTCCGTGTCGCGTTCGGCGCGCGCGGGGCTGCAGTTCCCCGTGGGTCGCGTCGCGCGTCTGCTGCGCAAGGGCAACTACGCGCCGCGCATCGGCTCTGGAGCGTCGGTGTACCTGACGGCGGTCATCGAGTATCTGTGCGCCGAGGTGCTGGAGCTGGCGGGCAACGCGAGCCGCGACAATAAGAAGCTGCGCATCGCGCCGCGGCACATCCAGCTCGCGGTGCGCAACGACGAGGAGCTGAACGCGCTGCTGGGCGGCGTCACGATCGCGGAGGGCGGCGTGCTTCCCAACATCCAGGCGCAGCTGCTGCCCAAGAAAACCAAAGCCCCGCGGGACCCTGCGGCCAACTCCAGCAAAGACATCCAGTCCCAGGACTTCTGAAGCGCGGACTCCGTTTTAAGCACTTGACTCTTAACTGGTTTTAACTTAATAAATCTCGTTTTTTCAAGTCTGCCTGGTTCTGGTGTTTTTGAATTGTTTGACCTTTAGAAGTCCCACATTGCTTGTGGCCTTCAGAGATGAACTCTTTCAGGTTCTCGGTGCTCAAGCTTGTGAAGCTTTCAAAAGAACTTATCTGCGTTTAAGAACTCGTGAACCCTTCTCAATCTCAAACACGGAAGCTCAAGTTATATTTCTGTAATAAACTTTCAACGTTTGTATACCAAAATATCCTTCAAAGTACTAAAAGTGTGTATTTTGTATCTTAAAGTAGGCTGAAAGCGAATATGGAGAGTGTAGAGGTTAAAACTAGATTTACCTAAAGCTTACTTGTTTTTGGGATATTGTAAAGCATGTTCCTAGCGTGTGTTTTTTTTCCAAAAAAGTGATGTGAACATTTTCTTGGATTTATATATATAGGATAAAATATAATTTAAATGCTTTTAAAGATCAATATTCTCAAATACAAAATTATACTTTCAAAAAAAATAAAACCTTGGTAGAGAAAAAAATACATTGCATTAGTGGTCTAATGTTTAAATCAGTTACTGCCATCAATTCACATGTTGACTGGAGTGTGATGACATGATCTTACAGCGATTATGCTGAAGATGAAAACTGTTATAAAAAAAAGTGTTAAAATCAGAAAAAAGTTGGTTTGGCAAAAACTTTTCTATTTCCCTGATTTCACTTTGTGAATCACAGCATTCATCATTCTGACAGTTTATTCATCACACACATCTGAAATCACTTCATAATCCAGTATAAACTTGGTTTTCTGTGTTGGTTTATTGATTTACACACAGGTCCTTGACTCAGGTTAGTAAGGGTTATTAAGAATAAAGTTTCACTGTGATACCATAGAAGAACCATTTTTGCTTCCCACAAAACCTTTCACTGATCAGTTCTTAAAAGAACCATTGTTTCTTAGTGTGAAGAACATCATAAATCTTAGGAAATGTTTCCTGCTATAAAGAACTTTCAGTCTAACGGAAAGATTCCATCACTGTTAAAACTTCTTCATGAACCATAAATAAATATTTTTCAAGATTGTGACACTTCAGCACTTAAAAACAACTCACACTCATACAATAATGAAATATCAGGTTGTCTTTCTGTTTGCTTTCTGTCCACTCTATCTTGTGTGCTCTTCAGACGAATCCACTCATTCTCAAGCAGTGGGACTCAAAATGATTAAAAAAATAAATAAATAAAAGGTTTGAAATGAGACAAAACTAGTATTAAAAACTTCACATCCAGATATTTCCTATTTTAATTTACACCCTCATCAGCTCTTTTTTTTTTTTGAAGCAGCAGCAGGATTTTCAGTCTTAGAAAACACAGACAAACAGATCATTTTAAAAGTGATTTTTACACCTGGAAAAGTCCTACAAAACTAATAAAAACATTGAAACGCTATGGCCATTTGCATAAAGAGCACTATTCTATAAAGAGCCCTAAATATTTTATTTAACAGGCAGAAATTGTGAATAAACATTCCCCAAACATTTAACTCTGGAATTGTAATTTTAATGAAGTCTTCAGAGTCATTACACTATGAACCAGAGTCCTTCATCGTTTCTCTGGAGCTTTTCTGTAGAGTCTCAGAAACACAGACACACTACAGTCTCAATCAGACGAGAGCGTCACATGATCGCGGTCACTTCCTGCTGCAGACGGGCAGCTCCAGGTCAGTTCAGTTCCTGCTTTAACAGACCTGAGGAACGAAGCAGAGAGCAGTGTTTGTTTCTGAGCTCAGTGTGTCCGTGTCTGATTCTGAAGGATCCTCACCTGCTCGTGAAGAGGGCGATGAGCGGGAACTGTGGGTCATGTGTGTCAGTGAAGACGTTCTGGACGAAGAGGTTCGGCTCACAGCTGTGCTGCAGGTCAATCAATCAATCAATCAATCAATCAATCAATCAATCAATCACGAATGATTAAATAAGCACATACTGCTTTTATTAGCACCAGTTCTTATGCTCCATATCCATCATTATGAAGGATTGATACAAATAGTAATTTTGTCATGTGTTTTTGACATTTTATTGATTTTTTTTTAAAAATATGTGACCCTGGACCTTTCCATTGATGTATGGTTTGTTAGGAGAGGACAATATTTGGCTGAGATACAACTATTTGAAAATCTGGAATCTGAGGGTGCAAAAAAATCTAAATATTGAGAAAATCACCTTTAAAGTTGTTCAAATTAAGTTCTTAGCAATGCATATTACTAATCAAAAATTAAGTTTTGATATATTTACAGTAGGAAATTTACAAAATATCTTCATGGAACATGATCTTAATATCCTAATGATTTTTGGCATAAAAAAGGTCATTTTGACTCATACAATGTATTGTTGGCTATTGCTACAAACATACCTGTGCTACTTATGACTGCTTTTGTGCTCCAGGCTCACATATACATATACATATATATATATATATATATACACAGTGCCCTCCAAAAGTATTGGAACAGTAAAGACAAAATTGCTCTGTTGGCTGTGGAGTCAAGACATTTACAAATATGATTAAAAGATGAATATGAGACAAAACTACAGAATGTCACATTTTATTATTAGCCGTTTCAACACATACATGTTTTACCAAATAAAAAGAACAGCACTTTTAGAGTTCATCCCACTCATTGATGTGAGCATAAGTATTGGGACAGCTGAACATAAGGCAGATATAAAAGATTAAAAGCAATTATTTAGTTGCAGATCCCTTGCGCACAATCACAGCAGTGAGTCTGTGACCCATAGACATCACCAGACTCTTGATCTCATCCTTTGAAATACTTTTCCCAGCCTTTAATGCAACCAATTCCAATTGTTGCTTGTTTTGGGGAGTTTCTGCCTTTACTCTCCTCTTCAGCTGGTGAAATTCATGTTCAATTGGATTTAAATCTGGAGATTGACTTGGGCAATCTAAGACTTTCCATTTCTTTGCCCTTATAAACTCCTTGACTGAACTGGCAGGGTGTTTTGGGTCATTGTCCTGATGCAATATGAAGCACTTCCCAATGAATCTGGAGGCATTTTCTTGAATATTGGTAGGCAAGATGGGTTTGTACCCTTCCAAATTCATTCTGCTACTGTCATCATACATTAAGTCATCAGTAAAGTTGAGAGGGCCTGTTCCAGAGACAGCCATGCATGCCCATGCCATGACACCACCTCAACCATGCTTTACAGATGAGGCTGTATGCTTGGGATCTTTTGCAGTTCCCTTTTTTCTCCACATTTTTGGTTTCCCATCACTTAGATAAAGGCTCATCTTTGTCTCATCGGTCCATAAACACAGTTCCAAAACTCTTCTGGCTCACCTTAGTGCTTTTTAGCAAACTGTAATCTTGCCTTTCTATTTTTGGTGCTGGTCAGAGGTTTGCATCTTGCTGTGTAGCATCTGTAATTCTGTGTCAAAGTCTCCTGAGGACAGTAGATTGTCAGAGCATCACCCCAGCTTTCTGGAAGTTGTTGTTGATTTTACAGACACGTCTTTTAGGGTTCATTTTCACAGCTTTTATGATTTGTTTGTCATCAACTACTGTTGTTTTCTCAGCCGATCAGGTAGTTGTTGGTTGCTGGTGTCGCTGGTGGTTTCCAAACTCTTGATTTCTCCATGCCCTTTGTTTTTGCTATAGTTCTACTTAACTTCCTCTTTTCTTTTAGCATCCAAATTGCTTGCTTTTCTCTCAAAGTCAGCTCCCTCATCTTCATCCTGGTTTGTGTGTGTCATCATCGAATGCAAGATTCAGAATGCAGAAGTAATGGATATAACTGATACGACACATTCCCTGTTTTTACAGGGTTTCTGCAGGATTTTTAAGCTCAAATTTAAGACTTTTTAAGACCTTTTTTAAGACCTGCACAAATAAAATTAATACCACATGAGCGGGGTAGCGCAATGTCTATAGTACCATATTAAACTGTAAAATGACTGTAAAAAGCATAATTTACAATTCAGATACAAGTTTTCACAAAAACAAAAAGTTTTGTAAAATGATAAACTTTACATTTCAGCCTTTACACCATTTTTAAGAAAATGAATAAGTCAAAAGTATTAATATTGATTTCAACAATTATTATCAATAAATTATTATATAAATTAAATAACATGAATTAGGGGTGTGCAAAATTGGCAAAAAATGATATCTCTATATTTTCTGGGATTTTATCAATAACGATAATTAGACGATATTTTGCTGAGTATGTTATTGTGCTGGTATCTTAAAGATTACCATGGACAGCTGACTCCTGAATTTTTTTTGATATTCTTCATATTCTGTGTGGTCAGTTCACAGCAGTGATAGAAATTAGTCTTTTCCAACAAGTTTTATGGCCATTTTTACCTTTAAGCCATTTTTTCTAAAAGTGTGCATAATCCTTTAAGTCAAATTCTTGCATTTGGGCTGTTACCAAGCAAATGAAATCAGTATCAACAAAATGTATCTTTGCAAAGCATCTGAAGTGGCATTTAGATGTATTTACACACTCTTTAATGCAGCTCAGAGGGACATAGAATGCTAACCTGCACAGTCACAAATGCATAAATGATGTTTTGATATTTAATACATAAAACGTTGAAAACTGATTTTTGAAATTATTTAAAAAATATGAATATACTTTAAATGTGAAATTAAAACGGCCAATAGGTGGCAGCAAGTCACTGTTAATAAGTGAGTCATTGCGACTGAACCGAATCATTTAAACGTTTGATTCATTCAGGAACGAAACACCGTCATGTTGCTCAGAGACGCAAAACAGTGCTGTGGCTGTGTTTGGAATTATTTTTGTTGTAGAAATAGAGCAAAAACAGCCAATATGGTGTCTAAAACGCAAGTCTCTTAAAATTAACTTCTTGTTTATTGAACTGTTGCATAAAATCAATATCACATTTGTAATCATGCTGATTTGTGGAGAAAAAAATGGCACTCTTTGTGTGATATTAACTATATGAAATGATATAAATATAGGCTATAGATTTCTGCCCCCATATCTTAAATTATGTGATCAGTCTAAATGTATTTTAATAGACTGAATCGCACGCACTCTAGTTTAATCTATGTTAACTGATTCATTCTCTGTCAGCAGGTGTCTCGTTTGGCTGAAATATAAGAGTTTTCCCGGTAAAGACAGAACACAAAGCAGCGCAGCACCGGACTTTGAACTTGCAGCGCTCATGTTTATTTAATGAAATCATAGCCTTTTGAAGTTTAATCGTCACATTCAGCCATATCGCAATTCTTGTCTTTCCGTCTCCAAATTTAAGACCTCTTGAAATCATAATTAAGACTTTCTTGTACAATTTAAGACTTTTTAAGGCCTTAAATTTGATACAACTAAATTTAAGACTTTTTATAAGACTTTTTAAGACCCCGCGGAAACCCTGTTTTAATATCTGAAGAATGAATGCAACAGGACACAGCTGATCGCTTAGAAAGACCTGTGAGGCAACTGTTCCAATACTTATGCTCACATCAGATAGAAGGATGAAACTCTAAAAGTGCTGAACTTCTTAGCTGGTAAAACATCTATGTGTTGAATCACCTAATAATAAAATGTGACATTCTGTAGTTTTGTCTCATATTCATCTTTTAATCATATTTGTAAATGTCTTGACTCCACAGCCAACAGAGCAATTTTGTCTTTACTGTTCCAATACTTTTGGAGGGCACTTTATATATATATATATATATATATATATATATATATATATATATATATATATATATAGTTTTCCATTATTATTTAGATTTTTACATCAGTTTTTCTGTGACTGTGAGTCTTCAGCAGATCACATGAGAGTGCAATGGTTTCTGGGTAACGTCTGCTGACACTTACGTTGAAGAATCGGGCCACGTTTCCCTCTTTGGAGGCGTCCAGGTAATACAGCTGCTCGTGTGTGTGTTTGTGCTGCAAGTGTGTGGTGATCTCAGCGCCGTGTCCGTTTGATTCGGTCAGTCTGGGCTTCTTCCTCACGATCTCCTCACACGCCTCGTTCCCTACACACACACACACACACACACACACACACACACACACACACACACACACACCGTCAGATCTCGCGCTCACAACACTGGATGTGTTTAAGGTCTTACCGTTCTCACTGCAGTCCAGCGACGAGACGCTGAGCTGCTGCTGATCCTGAAACAGACGAGAAAACACATCCGTGCATCATCCACACTGCGACTAGTGCTCATTTTGTCAGCTATTTTCAATTTTAGTCTTAGTCCCGTGTTAAATGTCCTTGCTAGCTTTTATCATATTTAGTCAACCTTATCCTATTTTGTTTTAGTCAAGTTTTGGTCGACTAAAAGACTCAGCATTTTAGTCTAGTTTTAGTCAAAGAAAATTCGACATTTTAGCAATAAGATTATTATTATTAATGAACTGTACAGCAGTGTTAATTTTAGCAGCTATTTTTAATTTAGTCTTACTCAAATGTACGTTTTAGTTATTATCATAGTCATCCTTGTCCTGTTTTTGTTCAGTCGAGTTTTAGTCGATGAAATGTCTTAACATTTTAGTCAGGTTTTAGTCAATGAAATCTCACATTTTCGTCATGCTGTATAACGGTTAAACTGATAAAAATTAATTTTGCTCAAAATTATAATCATGATTGTTGTCATTTGAGAAATTTACACTTTTACCAATAAATACAAATCAACAGAATGTGGACTTGTACACATGGTTTATTTTACCTCATGTAGTGTACTGATTTATTATAGGCTATTTATTATATAAATTAATATCAAAGACTCTCTGTCTACATTATGAAAACTGGTTAAAAAAAAAAAAAGAAAAAAAGAAAAATATTATAACAGTAAAATTCGTAATAGTAATTCCAATAACTCCAAATTGCAATTTCCTACGTTTCTCTATTAAAACAACAGAGTCTGAGTAAGTGCATTTATTCAGCAAACAATATAGTCGAGATCTCATGACAGACCAGCTGAATTATGACGCTTTCATTTAGATCACTAAACTCCAGCTTGCTTTTCGGTGTTTTCAGATCATAACTTCCGCAATTAAGAGCGAGAGCGAGCGCATGGTTGCCAGATTGCAAACAATAAGCAAAACACCGGGTAGAAAATGTATCCTAGTAACAGAGAAGCTCTGATTCGGGGATTTGAACTCTTGATATCTGGCAACCGCACTCATGAAACCTAGCGTAGTACAGCAGTCCGCAGTAATATTTTATCTCCTTTATTTTGAGGAAATTATTGTTTTTATTTTTTGAATACATTTTAGTCTCGTCCTTTATCATCAACGAAGTTGCATGTTGATATAGTCACAGTTATCGTTTATTGTTGTCTCACTATCATCTCGTTTCAGTCATGGTAAAAAAAAAAACTCGTCAAAGAACATTTTTCGTCATAGTTTTCGTTAACGAAATTAACTCTACTGAGGACGGGCGAGTGCTTCACCTGACCCTGAGCACCAGGTCAAAGGTCACCTGCAGGAGTTGGAATCTGACCTTGAGCTGAGCGAGTGGACTCTGATCGGCAGGTCTCTGGATCACAGGCACGTACAGCGGCGGAGAGCAGTCCAGTGGCTCACTGACCGTCTCCATCGGTCCGGCGGGCAGCGTCCACTCCTCCACCACCTCCACCTCGTCATCGGACATGGGCAGCTCTCGATCCGCCGGCTCCTCCACGCTCTGCTGCTGTCGCAGAACCACGCCTGCACACGAGAGAACACATCAGAACCGCCCGCTGAGACACCACCTGAGACCAATCCAGACCAGACCACTTTATCTGAACAAACTGCTGTCAAACTTTAGTATCACCGAGATACTATTATAATTTTTGTTCATATTTCCAATTAATTAGTTTATTAAGATTATTAGTTTTATAAGATGTCTATATATATATATATTTTTTTTTTTTTTTTTTATTAAGTTTTAACTTTAGTTTATTTAGTTATTTTAGTACTTTTAAACTAAAACTAAAAAGTGAGAAATGTGTACTTGAAAACTAACTGAAAATAAGTACAAGCTTTTTATATTTGGTTTTATATCAGTTAATAATCATTTTATTTCAAGTTATGCAAATGTTTTGCATGGTTTTCGTTTTAGTTAATGATAACAACTCTGATTTATAATTAAAATGTTTTTAGTTTTAGTAAATACGGAAGCATGTTTCAATCACAGAATTAAAGGGTTACTCCACCCCAAAATGAAATTTTGTCATTAATCAGTTACCCCCATGTCATTCCAAAGCTTTCTTTGTCCTCCGAACACAATTTAAGATATTTTGGATGAAAACCGGGAGGCGTACAAAAAGTATTCTCGTCGCTTCATAAAATTCAGATTGAACTACTGATGGCAGATGGACTATTTTCACAATGTTTTTTATACTTTTCTGTGTCTTGACAGTGTTAATTACTTGGCAGTCAATGGGGCAGTCACAAGCCTCCTGGTTTTCATCTAAAATATCTTAAATTGTGTTCGGAGGACGAACAAAGCTTTCACGGGTTTGGAACGACACGGGGGTAAGTGATTAATGACAAAATTTTCATTTTAGGGTAGAGTAACCCTTTAAAAAAAAAAATTAAAAAGGTAATTGCAACTTCTTATCTCACAATCCTTACTTTTTTCTTGCAGTTCTGAGAGATTCTGAGTCAGAATGGCAAGCAATAAATTGTGAGATAAAAACTTGCTATTGTGAGAAAAAAAAAAGAAAAAAAGAAAGAGTCAGAATTGTGAGATTTTTTATATTGTATTCCGTGGCAGACAAAAACAAACAGAGCCGCAAGATGCAAACTCAGAATTATTTTATGAAAAAAAGATATAAAATTGTGAGATATTTACTTTTTAATTTTTTTTAAATTTTGTAGCAGAAACTAGCTTTCATAACTTAATGATAGTGACCCTGATTTATATTTGAAGTAATGAAAAAGTTTCTTTTCTGATTTAATGATAACTCTGATTTATATTTTATTTTAAGTAAAGAAAACGTTTAATTTTGGTTTTAGGGTAAGTTTATGATGATGACCCTGGTGTGAGCAGGAGCGCGCAGTGTCTGTGTACCTGCGTAGATGCAGACGAAGGTTCCCTTGTCAAGGTCGTCTCTGCAGCGTACGGCCCAGCCGCGCTCCAGCGTACGAAACACCTGCAGCCGCACACACAGACCCTTCTGCACCACACGGTTCTGACAGCGGCTCCTCGCACAGCCGCACCACGGGCCGCACTCGAACAACCTAACAGATCAACAGATCACATGACATATCACATAACAGGCGTGTTCGACTTGAAGCGGCACTGCGCAGAATGATCAGTGTTTGACATCAAGTACCGCAAGAGCAATAAGAGAGCAGACGGATCCTTATGCTTTCGAACCGCTCTCCCGGTACTTTGATATCATACACTGATCATTCCCACATGAAAAAATACTATAGTAATTTATAGTAAATACTATAGTGTTTTTGAACCATACTATAGTAAAGTACTTGAATTCATTTGTTGTGGTAAAACACTATAGTATTTACTATAAATTACTATAGTATTTTTTCATGTGGGTTCTGCGCAGCGCCGCTTCAAGTTGAACGTGCCTAACATCACATGACAAACCACGTGACAGATCAACAAATCACAACAGATCATGACAAATCACGTGAAAAATCACATTATAAATCATGACAAATCACATGATAGATCAATAAATCACATGACAGGTCAAAAAATCACAACAGATCACATGACAAATCACGTGAAAGATCACGTGACAAATCACCTGACAAATCACGTGAAAGATCACCTGACAAATCACCTGACAAATAATGTGACAGATCACATGACAAATCACGTGAAAGATCACGTGACAAATCACCTGACAAATCACGTGAAAGATCACGTGAAAAATCACGTGACAGATCACCTGACAAATCACGTGAAAGATCACGACAAATAACGTGAAAGATCACGTGACAAATCACCTGACAAATCACGTGAAAGATCACATGACAAATAATGTGATAGATCAACAAATCACAATAGAACACATGACAAATCCCATCATATGCCAGATCACGTTAAAGATCACGTGACAGAGCCCGAGCTCCTCCCGACTCACCCTGCGGTCAGTGGTGCGCTCAGCCGCTGGTGTGTGTAAGCGTGCCGCTCTCCTGCTCCTCTGAGCGTCTGCTGAACACATGCGCAGCTCCTGGCGTCTGCGCAGCCGTCGGTACAGTCGCAGCACACTGAGAAGAGCGGCGTGGCGCTGAGGAAGCAGCCGTGTGGCCAGCGCTCTTTACGGTAGCGGAACTCTCTGGGCCGCGTCCCGTCCAGCTCGTTGAACAGAGAAACGGGAACTGGCTCGATCCCGCGGCTGAGGTCGTGCTCGAACAGCAGCGCAGACAAGGCCGGAGCTCGCGCCTGATTCTCTGGAACGATCTGTGGGTCGAAACTGAAGTTGTCCGGCTGCAGCACGCCGAGGCTGTCCGACAGCAGCAGGAACTGAAGCACCTCGATCAGAACAGATCACATGTGCTAAATCAGTAGCCATATTTAAATCCAGACTCAAAACACATCAGTTTAGCTGTGCATTTACTGAATGAGCACTGTGCTGCGTCCCAACTGACTGCACTGTATTTTATATATAATCATGTTTATTTTGAACCATTTTAATTCATTTTAAATAAATTTTTAAATCATTTTAAAAAATTTTACATTCCTTGTTTTATTGTTATTATTATTTTTTATGTTTTTTAAATTCCTTTTATATGCAAAGCACTTTAAATTACCATGGACCCTTTTCACAAGATTGTGATGATGCGTTTAACGGTCATCAGCTTCGTAAATCCTCTAAAGTTTTATATTTTGATTTTTTTTAAAAAATGTATGTACATTTATAACACTATAATTTATATCACCTTTTCATCAAATTACAAAATACCTAGTTAACGCTAATGCGAGGGTGTTTCTAATGCAGCGTCAATGGGAGGGATTTGACATCATTCTCTCTTCTTACTGCCGTTATCAGTCTCTCTATTTTTTTTTCCTTTTTTTTGAAAGTCGTGAAAACACTATCGTGGAGTTTTTCTTTTGCTATCTGACCAAATGGGAATGCAAAAAATATATTTGTGGTACTCTCCCATTCACTGCTCTCGAAGTTCACCCAACTATGACGACTTAACCCGGAAATGTGAAAAAGGTCCATTGTGTTTGAAATGTGCTATATAAATGTGTCCCTGCAGCACAAAAGCAGTCATAAGCAGCACAGGTATATTTGTAGCAATAGCCAACAATACATTGTATGGGTCAAAATTATCCATTTTTCTTTTATGACAAAAATCATTAGGATATTAAGTAAAGATCATGTTCCATGAAGATATTTTGTAAATTTCCTACCGTAAATATATCAAAACTTAATTTTTGATTAGTAATATGCATTGCTAAGAACTTCATTTGGACAACTTTAAAGGTGATTTTCTCAATATTTAGATTTTTTTGCACCCTCAGATTCTAGATTTTCAAATAGTTGTATCTCAGCCAAATATTGTCCTATCCTAACAAACCATACATCAATGGAAAGATTATTTAAACTTTGCCTTGCCTTACCTCCTCCAGGGAGTGCAGGCTCCGTCCACACGGCGCTTTATAAAGCACACCGGTGTCTTGCATGTCAGAATCGTTGTGCAGATCGCAGTCACGCTGGAACTGGCACAGCATGGGCACACGCAGCGGGTTGTGACCCAGAAAGTGGTCGGCGTGAGCGGGCAGCTGCGGGACGCATGCGGCGCTGCAGTCGTGTGGATGGTAGACGAGATGCACAGGAGACCTGGGCTCTTCAGAACAGAAGCTCAGAGGAGACAGCAGCAGCTCCGGGCCGCTCGCAGCCTCGGCTCGACTCGTTGCAGACGTCTGGCTGTGATCAGAGCTCAACTCCTCGTCCCTGCAGAGTCTGCCAGACAACAGAACAGCAACTTAGTTTCTAAAATAAAACATTTTCTGCCTTAAAAACCTCATGAGACAACTGTTCATGCATTTGTCACCTCTCGATTGGATTTTTATAACTCTTTGCATTGTGGCATCTCAAAGTCCTGGGTCGCTCGTTTACAAATTACATTTTAAAAAGTGGTTTCATATACACAGAAAGCAAGTTAAATGCAAGTTAAGCGTTTACTTTAATTTTTCAAACAACTTTTGTGGAAATGTCAAAATAGTGAAATAAAATATGTGAGAACACAGAGTGAAATAATGTTCCATCATCATTCAGAGTAAAGATATAAAATGTAAAATTGTATATAAAGACGTAAAAAGGAAAAAAAAAAACTTATTTATTCTGACCCGTACTTATTAAAATATATAAAAGAATAAGTTATCATGCTAAATTTGATAATATTTAAAATAGTGCTCTCAAACAATTAATCGCAATTAATCGCATCCAAAATAAAAGTTTTTGTTTACATAATATATGTGTGTGTGCTGTGTATATTTATTATGTATATATAAAGACACTCATATACAGCATATATTTTGAAAATATTTACATGTATATATTTATATTCATATAATTTATATTATATTATAAATATACTTAAAATATAAACATAAGATTTTTCTTAAATATATACACATGCATGTGTTTGTATTTACATATACATAATAAATATACACAGTACACACACATATATTATGCAAACAAAAACTTTTATTTTGGATGCGATTAATCGGGATTAACCGTTTGACAGCACTAATTTAAAATGATCAAAAACCTGGGTAAATGGACAAATGGGTAAAAGCTAGTGGTAAAAAGGATAGTGGCAAGGATTGGTAAATATTTAAAATGACAATTAATCGGTATTTGGGATCTGAACTCTGATTATTAAACAGAACCTTTAAAATCATCTAATGATTCTCGTTCTAAATATGCCTGACAATATTTTCAGTTATATGAACTATTGTTACACTGAATGACTTTTCAGTGGGTGTCTTCTATGAATATGATAATAGGTTTTATAAATCATTCATAGGAATTGTAACTGCACGCTCACATTTGAGATTGTTCTACTCTGTCTTTATAAACGAGGCGCCTGTTTTGTAGTTATTCTCTCATAAATCAAACACTTGTTTGATCATTTTCCTACAGTCTCTTTGCTAACATTGTTATATTCTTAAACTCTAACACAGCCAACGCCACAAAGTGTTAAGTAAATACTGAGGATAGGTTTTTAACTCCTCCGTGCTGCAGGAAGGGTTCAAACACTTATACAATCTTACATTCATCAGTCGGGGGAAACTATGTTTGTGAGACAGTTAAAGATGTGTTTCTGGTAAATATAACATCATATTATGACATATGATTGAATGATTTTAATTGTCTTATGCAGTTGAGGAGATAAGGACCTCAAAACCACTGTTTTAAGGCAGGCGAGTAGTTAAAAAACATGGTTTATTACTAAAATAAATGATGATAACTATAATAATGATTATAATGACAGACCGTGTGGTGTCCTTTTGCAGAAAGTCCTCTGTCTCCACACCGTTCCTCAGGCTCTCCGGAGAACACTGAGCCTCTGAGACGGTCACCGTCAGTATTTCTGGAACAAAGACGTGACACTCGTCATACTGTATTTGATACAAAACATGAGCGGCGCTATTGATTATCAGCACAAACCTTCATCAATCAGCACCTCCTGAATGCCTTCGCTCCTGAGGGAAGTGAGTTCAGACTCCAGAATGATCTTCATGGCCTGAACGCACTCTGAAACAGATCAGAAAAATCACACGATCAGCTGGAACCGATTCAAATACAGAATCTCATGAACAAACCACTGATAACAAGTTAATGTGCTTCGATTTGACCATTTCAGTGTATTTGTAGCACTCAGACAGGTCTGTTTGTGCAATTGTTTTGATAGAGGGATACAAGATACAATTCTAGTTTCAACATTATTTGTTCTTCAGACATTTCTCTTTAAATAGAATAAATATGTGACCCTGGACCACAAAACCAGTCATAAGGGTCAATTTTCTGAAATTGAGATTTATACATCATCTGAAAGCTGAATAAATAATCTTTCCATTGATGTATGGTTTGTTAGGATAGGACAATATTTGGCTGAGATACAACTATTTGAAAATCTGGAATCTAAATATTGAGAAAATCACCTTTAAAGTTGTCCAAATGAAGTTCTTAGCGATGCATATTACTAATCAAAAATTAAGTTTTGATATATTTATGGTAGAAAATGTACAAAATATCTTCATGGAACATGATCTTAATATCCTAATGATTTTTGGCATAAAAGAAAAATGGATAATTTTGACCCATACAATGTATTGTTGGCTATTGCTACAAATATACCTGTGCTACTTATGACTGCTTTTGTGCTCCAGGGTCACAAATTAGCTGTATGCAAAGTGACCCACATTTGGTTTTTGAGCACTGAAAGTGTGTACAATTTAACAATTTACTCCAATTTACGCCATATTGAGATTCCAGTATCTCTGGAACTGAACCATACAGGGCCTTAAAAATGAAGATACCAAGAGGAAAGTTTGTTAAGATCCAAAGTCTAAATGGGCATTAACATTTCTTAAGTTACAGGCCTGCAAACTTTTGAGAAAAGACTTGAAAAGTGCTTTTTAAACTGTTACCATTGTCATAAAATACAACAAAGATTGCTAAAGTCAACAGATTTTACTAATAGAGCCACTGATCTCTGTGTAAAAATAACATTATGATGCTGCCATCTTTCTGAAGTCATTTTTACCCTCCTGTAATTTGGCTCTGAATCTAAGGTAAAAAGTTTGATCCTCCTCTACAAAACAGTGGATTACTCAGTCAATATACATCCATGACATTTAATATTTTGGCTTTCATCACTAAACATGTTTATCAGAATATTGACAAAATAAAAATGAGTCGGGATTATTTGGGGGGGCTTTATTTGACATGGGATGATTTGTGTGTGTGTGTGTGTGTGTGTGTGTGTGTGTGTGAGTGTCCAAATGTCCCCACAAGGATAGTAAAACCTGAAATTTCTGACATTGTGGGAATAAAATGATTAAAAATAGTAAATGATGTTTATCTGAAAGTGTAAGAATGCAAACAGGTTTTCTGTAAGGGGTAGGTTTAGGGTTAGGGGATAGAAAATATTGTTTGGTCAGTATAAAATTAACAGAAGTCTATGGAAAGTCCCCACAATTCACAGAAACAAACGTGTGTGTGTGTGTGTGTGTGTGTGTGTGTGTGTGTGTGAGTGAGTGTATGTGTGGGTGTGTACCTCTATCAGTAGCAATGTTGTGTGTGTGTGTGCGTGTGCGTACCTCTGTCAGTAGCAGTGTTATGTGTGTGTGTGTGTGTGTGAGTGTGTGTGTGGGTGTGTACCTCTGTCAGTAGCAATGTTGTGTGTGTGTGTGTATATGTGTGTGTACCTCTGTCAGAAGCAGTGTTGTGTGTGTGTGTGTGTGTGTGTGTGTGTGTGTGTGTGTGTGTGAGAGTGTGTGTGTGTGTGAGTACCTCTGTCAGAAGCAATGTTGTGTGTGTGTGTGTGTGTGTGAGTGTGTGTGTGGGTGTGTACCTCTGTCAGTAGCAATGTTGTGTGTGTGTGTGTATATGTGTGTGTACCTCTGTCAGAAGCAGTGTTGTGTGTGTGTGTGTGTGTGTGTGTGTGTGAGAGTGTGTGTGTGTGAGTACCTCTGTCAGAAGCAGTGTTGTGTGTGTCTGTGTGTACCTCTGTCAGTAGCAATGTTGTGTGTGTGTGTGTGTATGTGTGTGTGTACCTCTGTCAGAAGCAGTGTTGTGTGTGTGTGTGTGTGTGTGTGTGTGTGTGAGTGTGTGTGTGTGTGTACCTCTGTCAGTAGCAGTGTGTGTGTGTGTCTGTGTGTACCTCTGTCAGTAACAGTGTGTGTGTGTGTGTGTGTGTGTACCTCTGTCAGTAGCAGTGTTGTGTGTGTGTGTGTGTGTGTGTGTGTACCTCTGTCAGTAACAGTGTGTGTGTGTGTGTGTGTGTACCTCTGTCAGTAGCAGTGTTGTGTGTGTGTGTGTGTGTGTGTGTGTACCTCTGTCAGTAGCAGTGTGTGTGTGTGTGTGTGTGTGTGTGTGTGTACCTCTGTCAGTAACAGTGTGTGTGTGTGTGTGTGTGTGTACCTCTGTCAGTAACAGTGTGTGTGTGTGTGTGTGTGTACCTCTGTCAGTAGCAGTGTTGTGTGTGTGTGTGTACCTCTGTCAGTAACAGTGTGTGTGTGTGTGTGTACCTCTGTCAGTAACAGTGTGTGTGTGTGTGTGTGTGTGTACCTCTGTCAGTAGCAGTGTTGTGTGTGTGTGTGTGTGTGTGTGTGTGTGTACCTCTGTCAGTAACAGTGTGTGTGTGTGTGTGTGTGTGTGTACCTCTGTCAGTAACAGTGTGTGTGTGTGTGTACCTCTGTCAGTAACAGTGTGTGTGTGTGTGTGTGTGTGTGTGTACCTCTGTCAGTAACAGTGTGTGTGTGTGTGTGTGTGTACCTCTGTCAGTAACAGTGTGTGTGTGTACCTCTGTCAGTAACAGTGTGTGTGTGTACCTCTGTCAGTAGCAGTGTTGTGTGTGTGTGTGTGTGTGTGTACCTCTGTCAGTAGCAGTGTTGTGTGTGTGTGTGTGTGTGTGTGTGTGTGTACCTCTGTCAGTAGCAGTGTGTGTGTGTGTGTGTGTGTGTACCTCTGTCAGTAACAGTGTGTGTGTGTGTGTGTGTGTGTGTGTACCTCTGTCAGTAACAGTGTGTGTGTGTGTGTGTGTGTGTGTGTGTACCTCTGTCAGTAACAGTGTGTGTGTGTGTGTGTACCTCTGTCAGTAACAGTGTGTGTGTGTACCTCTGTCAGTAGCAGTGTTGTGTGTGTGTGTGTGTGTGTGTGTGTGTACCTCTGTCAGTAGCAGTGTTGTGTGTGTGTGTGTGTGTGTGTGTACCTCTGTCAGTAGCAGTGTGTGTGTGTGTGTGTGTACCTCTGTCAGTAACAGTGTGTGTGTGTGTGTGTGTGTGTGTGTGTACCTCTGTCAGTAACAGTGTGTGTGTGTACCTCTGTCAGTAACAGTGTGTGTGTGTACCTCTGTCAGTAGCAGTGTTGTGTGTGTGTGTGTGTGTGTGTGTGTGTGTGTGTGTGTGTGTACCTCTGTCAGTAGCAGTGTTGTGTGTGTGTGTGTGTGTGTGTGTACCTCTGTCAGTAACAGTGTGTGTGTGTGTGTGTGTGTGTACCTCTGTCAGTAACAGTGTGTGTGTGTGTGTGTGTGTGTGTGTGTGTGTGTGTGTGTGTGTGTACCTCTGTCAGTAGCAGTGTTGTTTCTGATCGTGGATCTTAAGTGTTGAAGCCACTTCAGCAGATCATCAAACACTGCATCAACATCCACCTCCTCCCAGAAGCTCCTCGCTTGCTCTGAAACACAGCATCATCTTCTGATCACTAATGAACATCTGATCTCTCGTCACTCAGCAGATCTTCTCTGTCTTACAAAATAACGCTCAGGGGCTCCAGAAGTCAAAAGCAGACAGTGATGTGACCGTCTCACAGCCTTTTATACAGCTTTCCTCCAAAGATCCGCAAATGTTCTCCTGGAAACTCCTCAACACTCCCTAATTCCTCTGTCAGGGTCACCTCATCACAGGTCTCTTGTTCTTTGTGAGGCAGACTGATCTCAGACTGATGATTCAGTGTGTTAGCCTCGTTATTTCAGATCAAAGGATCATGCGGCTTGAAAGAGCAACTTAGTATCAGAGCAGATGCGCTAAATCACATTCAGATGCCTTTTACAGTGTTCACACTATTTCTACAACTGTTTTCTGTGGGATAAATGAAACACTGATCTCTGATCTTACCAGTTTCAAACTCCATCATCTCGTTCTGAGGCTCAGATGAGCTAAAATATCACACAAACATTAACACTCGATGAACATTAAACAACAGAACTGCTCTGGTATCTCACAAAAACGCTGATTAGAAACGTTATGTGCCGAAGTTAACAAACATCACTGAAGTACTATTAAAACTTACGCAAACTGAATGAAAATGTCACATTTATTACTTAAACGACTTCACAAGAGTGAATGAAGGAACGCGACATCAAAGAAGAATCATCCGCATGTGTCCGAATCGAGTGAATCGTTCTTTCAAACCAATTCAATCAAACCGAAGCGTTGTGAATCACTCCTATATTACAGAGAACCATAAACAACACAACATTGGAGGCAAACTTTATAACCTAACTAATATGATATAGTGAACTATCAAGTGTAGTTTACTCCGAGCGCGGTCTTTTATTTGAATGAGGACTCAAATTACTTAGTGAATCATTTGTTGGTGAGCTGTCCGAACAAACCGATTCGCTAGAATGAATCCTACGTTTCCCTAATGTTTTGTTTTCAGTAAAAGCCAAAAGCAATCGATCACAGAAATCTCACAGTTGTTGCATCGGTGGTCTTTTCATGACTGTTTTGATACAGTACGCCATTGTTTAATTTAATAATGTTGCTAGTAATGTGAGGTTTGTGTATAAATATAAGATGTTAAATTAGTTCTCGATCCATCAGTGAATCGGTGTTCGTCTGTGTGTGTCTGTGTGTAACATCACCTTATGAAACTAGCTGCGAGTTTATTTTACATCATAAACACAGAAAAACAGATACCGATTTAATGTTAAACATGCATAACGCGCACATGTGTGTGGCATCACGTGACGTGTTTTTGTATGTTATGTATCATGTACTTCCGGTGAGGTTTTGTAACAGTGATTGTGCGCTAATTATGCAATTATTCACAGTTGTACAGTAAGACTGTGTGTGTGTGTGTGTTTGTGCACCGCAGCGGATCTCATTATTTACAGTAAGAACAACATCTATTCAGTCATATTGTTCATGTTCAGTGTGTGTTTGTGTTTTAAATCTGCCAATACTGTACTAATACTGTACTAGTTATTCTTTTGCATTAATTACAGTCGAAGATACTTTCCTGTTCATTACTGTGAAGCTGCTTTGAAACAGATGTGCTGTAAAATTAAATGTGAATTGACTTAAATTACTGATTATTGATCCCTCATTAATTTATTTTGATTTTACAGTAGAACAGTAAGTGTAGTAACTGGTATTTTGAGTAAACCATATACAGTATATATATATATATATATTGTTTTCATGACAATATGTATTATTTATATATAATATATTTATATATTTATATTAGTGCTGTCAAACGATTAATCATGATTGATCACATCCAAAATAAACGTTTTATTTTACATAATATATCTGTGTGTACTTTGTATATTTATCATGTATATATAAATACACACACATACAGTACATATTTTGAAAATATTTACATGTATATATTTATATTCATATAATTTATATTTTATATAAATATATTTAATATATAAATGTAACATTTTTCTTAAATATCTACATGCATAGGTGTGTATTTATATATACATAATAAATATACACAGTACACACACATATACTATGTAAGTCATTTTATTTACATATTGTTCTTATGACAATGAATTATTTATATATAAAATAATATATATATATATATATATATATATATATATATATATATTTTATTTTATTTATATATTATTGACAATATGTATTATTTATATATGTTTATTTATATATTTATATATGTAATACATTTTTATTTTCACAGTGTTGTTTTTACATTATGTATTTTATTTATATATTATTTTATGTATTATTATTATTATAGTATTTTATCACAATATGCCTTTTTTTTACAATATTTTATGTATTATATGTTTTATTTTTATATTTTATTACACTGTATATTATGACAAAATGCATTTATATTTATATATTATTTTATTACAATATGCCATGTTTATACATAATTTTCAAAATATATGTTATAGTATTAAATATAATGAAATATATCTAAAATATAATTAGATATAATGTTTTATTTCAATGTTATATTAACATTCAGAAACACTGGAAACAGAGGAGTGTGTGTTATTGATTGGGTCTGCAGCTGATGTGTTGTGTTTTGCTGTGGTGAATGTGTGTTAGATGTGTGAGGTGCGGCGGGCCGTGGCTGAAGCGCTGTGGGGAATGTGTGCGGCCGATGCCATGTCCATGCCTGTCCACTGGTACTACAACACCCGGGACATCCGGAGGGACTTCAGCGGCTGGATCCGGGGCCTGAGGGCCCCGCGGGACACACACCCGTCCAGCATCCTCAGCCTGTCCAGCACAGGTCAGAGCACTGAGACCCTGCTTCACTGACGCTCTTGACCGCTCCTGACCTGATCTGACCTGTGTGTGATTCCTGTGCAGCTGGCAGCGGACGCTCTGGATCCTCCGCAGCCGCGGCTCCTGTGGTGGGGAACGTGATTCTGCACGACAAGCTGAGGTTCTGGACGGATCTACGCAGATCAGTGCACTACCATCAGGGTAACACACCTCAAACCTGCTGTCTGTCCACTGATGACCAGCTCACAGCCACAGAAAGAGCTGCTGCTGATCACAAGAGAGAGTCACGCAGTAAACCAGATCGTACTGTGAAGATCTACTGCATGCTTCACAGACACACTGATTAGGATAAATAACTTCAGGTTGAAGTACTAAAGTTACTAAAACTGAAATAAAAATGAATTAAAACTAAATAGAACTATAAAACACTAATAAAAATGACTAAAACTGACATATAATGTAATTAAAACTAAATGGAAATATAAAACAACTAATAAAAATAATAACAAAAGCACATAACAAAATGAATTAAACTGACAAAATTTAGTGAAAACTAAATAGAAATATAAAAACCGAATAAAAATAACAAAAGCACATAAGAAAATTACTAAAACTGACAAAATTTTGTGAAAACTAAATAGAAATATAAAAAACTAATGTCAAACATGCTTAACAAAATGACTAAAAGTTACATAAAACGTAATGAAAACTAAACAGAAATATAAAAAAATAATAATAATGAAAGCACTCAACAAAATGACTAAAACTGACATAAAATTGAATGAAAACTAAATAGAAATATAAAAAACCTAATAAAAATAATGAAAGCACATAACAAAATTACTATAACTGACATAAAATTTAATGAAAACTAAATAGAAATAAAAAAGTAATAAAAATAACAAAAGCACATAACAAAATGAATAAAACTAACATAAAATTTAATTTAAATAGAAATATAAAATATTAACTAATGAAAATCACAGAAGCACATAACAAAATGACTAAAACTGACAAAATTGAATGAAAACTAAATACAAATATACAAAAAAAAAACAGAAACTTATAAAAATAACGAAAGCACATAACAAAATTACTAAAACAGACATAAAATGTAATGAAAACTAAATTGAAACATTAAAAAACCCAAAAACTAATTAAAATGACAGAAGCACATAACAAAAGTACTAAAACTTAAACTAAAACTGAAAAATAAAAGCTAATTGAACATATTAATAAAACTGGTAAAAGTGTATAAATATCTCTGAAATGTAGCGTTTAACCCTACACTCCTGTTGCTGTGATACTGGAGTTTCATCTCTGTAATCAAGTCACCTTTATTTATACAGCGCTTTTAACAATACAGATTGTGTCAAAGCAGCTTTACAGTATTAAATAGGAAAATAATGTGTCAATAATCCAAAAGGACAATAGTAAACACTCAAAGTTGAGTTAAAGTCAGTTGTTCATTGATTCAGTGATGTCCAGCTCAGTTCTAATAGTATCTGTGCAATCAAGTCAATGATATCGCTGGAAATTAAGTGTCCCCAACTAATCAAGCCAGAGGAACCTAAACTCCATCGGTGACAGAAAACCTCTGGAGAAAGCAGGCTCAGTCGGGGGGTCAGACTGGTGTGTGTGAGTGGTTCAGTGGTCAGTTAACACCGGCTCCTCTGGCTCCTGCAGGTCTCCCCGCGGGGGCAAACACACTCAACGCTCTCTGCGCTCTGAGAGCCGCGTGTGTTCTGTCCACCGGAGCGGTCAGCGCGGCTGACCCCGGAGCGCGAGCTGCTGTTCTGTCTGATTACGTCCAGTTCATGACGCGCCCCGGCTCACACAGCGACACGTACGCCGAGTCCTTCCACAGGAGCTTCTTCTCCGACTGGCAGCAGCTCAGACCCACTTCACCTGGACAGGTAACGCATCACATGACCACTGCAGCTGCGGCGGGGAAACTTACTTCTAAAAGGAATGCAGTACAATGTTGCGTTACTTCCTAACTAATTACGTTACTTAAGTTACTTTTTATGGAAAGTAATGCGTTGCATTACTTTGCATTACTTTTTAAATCTGAGCAGGGCTTGCTTGTTTGTTTTTAATTAGTGCTGGGCAACGATTAATCGCAATTAATCACATTTAAAATAAAAGTTTTTTGTTAATAAAATATGTGTGTGTGTGTACTGTGTATATTTATTATGTGTATATATATAAAGAGACACACATATAGTATATATTTTGAAAATATTTACATGTATTTAGGTGTATATATTTGTATTCATATAATTTATATTATATAAATATATTACTATATAAGCATAACATATTTTTTTTTAAATATATACATGCATGTGTGTGTATTTATATACCGTATATACATAATAAATATACACAGTACACACACATATATTATGTACACAAAAACTTTTACTTCAGATGCGATTAATGGGGGCAGTCGTGGCCTAATGGATAGAGAGTCGGACTTGTAACCCGAAGGTCGTGGGTTCGAGTCTCGGGTCCGGCAGGGATTGTAGGTGGGGGGAGTGAATAACCAGCACTCTCTCCACCCTCAATACCATGACTGAGGTGAGACCCTTGAGCAAGGCACCAAACCCCCAACTGCTCCCCGGGCGCCGCAGCATTGGCTGCCCACTGCTCCAGGTGTATGTTCACTACTGTGTGTATGCACTTGGATGGGTTAAATGCAGAGGACAAATTCCGAGTATGGGTCACCATACTTGGCCACACACCACTTCCCTTTCCCCTTAATTACAATTAATCGTTGCTCAGCACTAGTTTTAATATAAAAAAGTTGCTAACACTTTATATTAAGGTGTCCTTGTTACACGTTACACGTACTTGCTATTATAAATAACAATAAATTATGCATAATCACATGCAAGTAACCCTAAGCCAAACCCTAATCATAACCCTAACCATATAGTAAGTACATGTAGTTAATTAATATTACTCAGTAAATGTATAATTACACTGAAACAAGGACACCTTAAAAAAAATAAATAAATAATTAAAAATTAATAAAAAAGAAGAAGCACAAATGTTTATCTAGAGTAATTTTTGCTTATTAGTATGGATGAATTAGAAGGTCAGCAGTAAAGACTCTGGTTAATAAAATGGGATTAAATAGAAAGATATTTGTGTTATTTAACAATTAATTATTGCAGGTTTGCATCATATTCTGAGTTGCATTTTACGGCTTTTATTCATTTGGTGTTTGTTTTTTTGGTAGGTGAGATGAATTAATGCATGTTCACATTTATTCAAGAACTAAAGTAACATCTTACTCCTGATTTCTCTCAACATGGCAACACAAGAGCTGTCAGTCAATACATGAGAAACAAAGTATCTGTTGTTACTTAGTTGAAAAAGTAACTCAGATATTTTCTTGTAAATTAAAAAGCAATGCGTTACTTTACTAGTTACTTGACAAAACTAATCTGATTACGTAACTCGCGTTACTTGTAATGTGTTACCCAGCACTGTTCTGATGGTCCTGATCTCTCGGCAGGTTCTGGAGTTCGCGGAGCGGCGGTCCAAACGAATGCTGAACGCATCCCGTGCTGATGGTCAGCTCAACGCTATCGGATGCCTTCCCATGGCCATTCCCTTTGTCCTGCTGTCTGCCGCAGCCAATCAGGAGGAAGCAGTGAGTCACATGACACCATCATCTCTTCTGAGTCTCATCCAGCTACTGTATGATGCTCATAAATTAACCCTCTGCACTGCAAAAAAAAGCTGTATCTTACTTAGTATTTTTGTCTTGTTTCTAGTAAAAATATCTAAAAATGTTTAAATTAAAATGCATTTACTAGATAAGCAAAGTGCCTTAAGATATTTAGTCTTGTTAGAAAACAACTATATTAAGTGCATTGTGCTTAAACCAAGTAGAATGATCTGCCAGTGCGGTCAGTAAAATAATCTTGTTTTAAGAGTAATTTCCTTGCCTCACTGGCAGATCATTCTACTTGGTTTAAGCACAATGCACTTAATATAGTTGTTTTCTAACAAGACTAAATATCTTAAGGCACTTTGCTTATCTAGTAAATGCATTTTAATTTAAACATTTTTAGATATTTTTACTAGAAACAAGACAAAAATATTAAGTAAGATATGCCTTTTTTTGCAGTGTGGTGCTCTTCGATCATTTTTAACTTTAGAGTTTTGGTTTTGGAGAATTTTTTTTTTACTTCATCGGAATGGTTTTGGCACTTGCTATGTGAACACACACACACACACACACACACACACACACACACAGACACAAATCATGGGTAGATTAGGATTAGAAAAGGTTAAACAGTCCTGAAAACCATTGGGAAATTAATTTCTCTATAACTCCTGCATAAATATGATTTAGTACTATAAATGAAATATAAAATATTCAAAAATACTGCTAAAAATGCAAAAAATGTAAATAAAAAGCATTGTCGAACTAAAATACAGTGCATTAATGTCCCTGAGGTTAGGAGCCCAGTGATTCTGAGCTCTGTGGCAGGTGTTAATGGAGACTGTGCTGCAGGTGTGTGCTGCGGTGGAGCTGGTGAAGCTCACTCATCCTCATCCGGCGCTGGAGCCGCTGCTGTCTCTGTACGCTCGAGCGCTTCACGCCACACTGAACGGAGCCTGTCTGAAGCAGCAGGCCGAGACGGCGCTCAGATCTCCGGCGCTGGACGCCTGGGACGCGTGCCAGCCCTTCATACAGCGAGCAGAGAGGTCAGCTTCTCACAAACACAAACACATTCAACACAAACCAAAAACTGGGGTAAGAAAAATAATCTTAATTCAAAGGCTAAACAAGATTATTTTTCTTACCCCATCAGTTTTTCTTATCCCACTTGTTTTAAGAAAAAACTAACAAAATTTGGATAATTTTTTCAGAAAACAAGACATAATATCTTTGTCATTTTTCTTGTCAAGTAAATGCATCCTGATTCCAAAATTTGTAGATATTTATACAAGAAAACAAGACAAAAATACTAAAGAAGAAAATTTTAGAAAATTTTTGCAGTGCATGAAACAAAGGTTATTATCAGGACAAACTCTTATGGAATTGTTTTATAGGATGGACCCAGAAAACTTTTACAGTTTCTTTCAAAAGTAAATTTAGAGAATCTTTTATAGAATTTTATGTACCAAACTTTTTTTAATTGCTTTAATTTTTGTATTGTGTACTACTGTATTAAAGTCAAGTATTATCACATTTGTTATTGTTAACTATTTAACTATTTAAAATGATTTTTGGTTATATTTGATGAAAAACTTAAGCTTAGAAAATGAAAATTGAAAACGTTTGGGATCAGGAAGATTTGTAATGTTTTTAAAGGAGTTTCTTCTGCTCATCAAGGCTGCATTTATTTGATTAAAAATACAGAAAAAATGTTAAATTGTGAAATATTATTGCAATTTAAGAGAACTGTTTTCTATTTGAATATATTTTAAAATTTAATTTATTATTGTGAACCAAAGCTGAATTTTCAGCATCATTACTCCAGTCTTCAGTGTCACATGATCCTTCAGAAATCATTCTAATATGCTGATTTATTATCAGTATTGGAAACAGTTTTTGCTGCTTAATTTTTTTTTTTTTTTTGGAACCTGTGATACTTTTTTCAGGATTCTTTGATGAATAAAAAGTTAAAAAAAAAAAAAAAAAAAAAAAAAAGGAGCAGCATTTATTTAAAATAGCAATTTTTTGAATACATTACTGTTCAAAAATTTGTGGTCAGTAAATTTTTTTCTTTCTATTTTTGAAAGAAATTAACACTTTTATTCAGCAAAGATGTGTTAAATTGATAGTGACAGTAAAGACTTGAATTGTTTGACAATCTATTTTGAATGAATGCTGTCCTATTTTAAATTTTTATCCATCAAAGAATCAATAGATAACAGTTATTTTAAATTGCAATTATATTTCACAATTTTTTTCTGTATTTTTAATCAAATACATACAGCCTTGATGAGCAGAAGACACTTCTTTAAAAACATTAAAAATCTTACTGATCCCAAACTTTTGAGCGGCAGTGTATATTATATAAAATACAGTATATGTATTTTTTATATTACATTCAGTAAGTAAAATTTATTTATATAATACATTAGCATAAGTGTTGAACAAATACAATTACAACACACTAAAATGCATGGCATAGATAACATTAATACTCAAAACATGAAAGAATAAAGTTTTATAAAAATAAATATTAGATTTTTTGCATTACATTCATGACAACTTTCATCTTAAATGTGTTTAATGGAAATAAAGTCACAATGCAAAAAATTTTCTTAAAAATAAGATTCACTGTTTTTACACGAAACACTTTGTGGTGAAATGTGAGCCTGGAGCACAAAAGGAGTCATAAGTAGCACAGGTATATTTGTAGCAATAGCCAACAATACATTGTATGGGTCAAAATTATCCATTTTTCTTTTATGCCAAAAATCATTAGGATATTAAGATCATGTTCCATGAAGATATTTTGTAAATTTCCTACCGTAAATATATCAAAACTTAATTTTTGATTAGTAATATGCATTGCTAAGAACTTCATTTGGACAACTTTAAAGGTGATATTTAGATTTTTTTGCACCCTCAGATTCCAGATTTTCAAATAGTTGTATCTCAGCCAAATATTGTCCTATCCTAACAAACCATACATCAATGGAAAGATTATTTATTCTCAATTTCCAAAAATTGACCCTTATGACTGATTTTGTGCTCCAGTAACTGATGAAGGAGAATGATTGAGATGCCGTTTGTTCTGCAGGTTTCCAGCATCATCAGAGGAGCGTCTGAAGGTTCATCAGGGCGCTGTGGAGTCTCTGGGACTCGCCTGCTACACAAAAGGTTAGAAAACCCCATACAATCACAAATAAAACTACCCATGATGCTCCTCTGACGGTGTGTTTGTGTTCAGGAGCTCTCAGCAGCCTCTTCTACCTGGCCTACAGCTTTCACAATGATGCGACGGAGGGGATCCTGACCAACACCAACTGTGGAGGTGCGTTTCTGAATGACTCGAGACTCACTGAATGACACCTTCAGCTGAGGATGATGATGATGTGAGCGTGTTAAAAGCAACAGTTCAGCAAAACATGAAGATGTGCTCACTCTCAGGCCATCAGAGATTAGGATGAGTTTGTTTCTTCATCAGATCTGTAGAAATGTGTCACTGAATCAATGTCTCAGCAATGGATCCTCTGCAGTGAATGGGTGCCGTCAGAATGAGAGTCCAAACAGCTGATAAAAACATCACAAGTAATCCACACCACTCCAGTCCATCAGTTAACATCTGGACAAGACAAAAGCTGAAACAAATCCATGATTAAGACATTTTTAACTAAAATACCATAGAGTCCATAATCCATAATAACTCTTCCTCCAGTGAAAAAGTGCATCTCCTGTCGTCTATCACATCAAAATCCAGACACATATTTGTTTAGAGCTCTTCTGGACTGTTTTGGCATCTGTGCAGATTTCTCTCCTGATTCAGACCAGAACACTTTTTCACTGGAGGAAGCGTTATTATGGATTATGGACTCGTATTTTAGACATTAAAAATGTCTTGATGGATTAGTTTCAGCTTTTGTTTTCTCCAGATGTTAACTGATGGACTGGAGTGGTGTGGATTACTTGTGGATTATTGTGATGTTTTTATCAGCTGTTTGGACTCTCATTCTGACGGCACCCATTCACTGCAGAGCATCCATTGCTGAGACAGTGATGCAGTGACACATTTCTCCAAATCTGCATCTGGTCTGAGGATAAGTGAATATTTGATCTTAATGTCAGTGTGAGCTGCTCCTGTAGCCTGTTGTGTGTGTCCTCAGGTGAGAACTGTAACCGCGGGGCAGCGTTAGGGGCTCTTCTCGGCGCGCGGGCGGTGTATCTTGGCTCAGTCGTGCCACAGGAGTGGAAGAACGGGCTGATCGATGCTCAGGAGCCAATCGCTGACATCCTGCGAAATCTGAACAAATCCACATCAGTCTGATGTTCTTCTGCTAGAGAACTTCCTCCTGCACTGCTCTGCTGTTTAGCTCTCGACTCACACACACACACTCACACACACACACACACTCACACACTCACACACACACTCACACACTCACACTCACACACACACACACTCACACACACACACACAAACACACACTCACACACTCACACACACACTCACACACTCACACTCACACACACACACACTCACACACACACACACACACACACTCACACACACACACTCACACACACACACACTCACACACACACACTCACACACACACACTCACACACACACACACACACTCACACACTCACACACACACACACACTCACACACTCACACACACACACTCACACACACACACACTCACACACACACACTCACACACACACACTCACACACACACACACACACTCACACACACACACTCACACACACACACACAAACACACACTCACACACTCACACACACACTCACACACTCACACTCACACACACACACACTCACACACACACACACACACACACTCACACACACACACTCACACACACACACACTCACACACACACACTCACACACACACACTCACACACACACACACACACTCACACACTCACACTCACACACACACACACTCACACACACGCACACACACACACTCACACACACACACTCACACACACACACACACACTCACACACACACACACACACACACACTCACACACACACACTCACACACACACACACTCACACACACACACTCACACACACACACTCACACACACACACTCACACACACACACACACTCACACACACACACTCACACACTCACACACACACACACAAAGGAAAGGTGCCCACAGATGTGGTTTCCAGCCTGCGCTGTGGAAGACAATCCTCTCGTCTCTATACCTGCGTCTCTGCTTTCACACTGTGACCTACTTGCATAATTCTGCCATTAGAATGCGTCTGTTATAGATTGAGTAAATGATAATCAGATAGCTGATGCTTTAAAGATACTCATTATTGTGTGTTTGAGATTTAAAACATGTCAGTCTGAGTGAGATCATGCTGAATGTGAATTATATCTGTACACACTAAACGTTCAAAGACACTCATTTCAGACTTTGAAACTGAAATATATAAAATAATATCTTTCTCTTCTTGTTTAGAATTGCTTCTATAAAAAGTGGCTGTGATAAAGCATCTCAATTGGATAATTTGGTGATATTAATGTAGTGACTTGTGTCTGTTAGTTATAGACAGGGCTTAGACTAAGTCAGGATTAGGTCATAGTTCAATTAGCACATTTAAGTTATTTTTTATAAGCATGCCTTAGAAAAAAACATTGGTGTGCATCCTGAGACAAAACAAAGGCACTGATATGTTTTAAGATCAGTCGTGCAATTTTCTTTCAGTTGAAACATCTCAGAATTACATTGTAGTCTGGGACTAGTTTTAAGCCTTGTCTGTGAAACCAGGGGTTATTAGTTTCTAGTCTAATATAGTGTGTAATTATGTAACTTTTAAATTACGCATTATGATTTAACTTCAATTTACTTTATTTCATTCATTCATTAAAACGCTATCTTTAATGTAACAATTTAATTGTGAGTATAATATGCACATTATTAAATGATCTTCTGTTTATGCAGTACTTCAGATTATTTGCTCGTTTTGTGAAGACAGTAGTTTTTGTTGATGATCTGGGTTGAGTTCATCTGTCCTGTTCACTCACTCCAGGCCCCTTATGAACATGCTGTTGTGTTGTTTGTGTTTTGTTTTGTTTGAATCATATTTATATCTCTCATTTTTTAAATATAAATCAGATGAATCAGTGAGTATGTGACTGTGTGTTCGCAGCAGCTCTGGATGGCTGTATGTGAGCTGAACTCTGTGTGTTGTGTGGATCAGCGTTTGATTTCTGTTTCTGTTCATCTCTCTGTGGTCTCAACAAACGAGATGAGACGCTAAAGTTCAGACGTAAAGCAGCTCATCACACACAGATCTGAACTAGAGTTTAAACTCGAGCTGGTTTCAAGACGGAAACCGCAGGGCTTCTTATAGTTTTAGGTAAATGAAAGCTAGAGAAGCTGTAAAGCCGAGTAGAGTTGTATGTGATATAGATGATTCATTATGCAAACGCTACTGTGTTGTCAGACGGGGAACACCGTTTGAATGTTCAACAATTAAAGTCATAGGAAACTTTATACTTAAAGAAAAGAGTTCACCTCAAAATGATTGTTCTTTCGTCATTTACTCGCTCTCATGTTTCTCCTGTATGACTTTTCTCCTGTGGTTTGGAGCGACATGACGGGGAGCAGGGTTTCTGCAGGTTTTGTGAAGGTAAATTTAAGATTTAAGTTTTTTAATTAAAACTTTTAAGGTCTTAAATATAAGACCAAGTCAGAAAATTTAAGGAATAAATTGAAAGTAACACAGTACACCTGTATGTTCTCTAAATGTGATTAAGAGAGAACACAATGAGTTGTATTGGCAACACTTTTGAAGATACTGCTTCCAACGGATGTCTATAACTTTTGAATTAATTTCCACAAAAAAAAAAAAAAAAATTATCTCTGCTCTCAAACACTAGAATATGGGAATATCTTTTACCTTTTACTGAACCTACTAAATCTTCCTCAGTGTTTCTGTCTTGTTTTCCAGTGCAAACGTCTAATGATTTTTACAGTTTTTTACAATCGCTTACACACTAACATGAAAAATAACACACAGTTAGTGAAACCTGACACTCAAAGAGCAAAACCTCAGCCAAAAATCTGCACAACTATAAGCACATTCTCAGCCTCACACTTTCTGCAAAACACTAAACACACTTCTCTACATTAGACACAGAAATCTAACATGACGTCACTTCTTTGCCATTTTAAGGCACTGCTTTCCAAAATACTACACACATGAACCGGTTGATCAAACACGGCCATCAGGTGTGTAGATTCTTCAGGACATTGCCTGTGATATGGATGAAGTGGCCATATCTATACGAACAGATGATGCTAAGGTGTTTTTTTTCCCATCTCCACAAAGGTTTATGTACCATATTGTATTTGGAATATGTTCTGATTTTCAGTGCAATGATGTATTGAAGGATTTTACAATGCAGTGAGAAATAAATATCTTCATGAATGTGCAGTACTTGTCTCGTGTGTTGTGTTTGGTCAATACATTCATGTACTTTAACAATATCTCAAAAAAAAAAAAAAAACTATCAAAAATAGAATATTTTACAAGTGTTTAAGATTGAGCACAGCAGTCTGTAAGTGGTTCAAACAATCCAACTATGAACCATGTGTGTGCCATACGATACCAAAACTGTAATTACTGAATGAAGTAATTACCTTTTGCAAAAGATCTAAGATGTTCTGATTCTTGTGTGTGAATGTGTGAATTGTGTAGTGTTTTGACAAAACGAACCTTGTTTTTAAAATCGTGCCTAACCAATCGTAAAAAACTGTAAATCAAGATACATTTACTTGAGATGCAAAATCACAGAAGATATGAAGTCTTGATTTAGAGAAATTCATCAAAATGAAGTGAGTTTATGATCAAAAGAAGAACAAATATCTGCCAATGGACTTTATTTGTTTTAAGGCATTTGTTTTAAGCATCAACTTAAAAGTAATGGTTGAATATGTGTGTCTAGTCTGATCTCATGTCACCTTCTAATTTGTTGAGATAATGTCAGCCCTTGTGTGAAATCTCACCCATGGCATGAATGAAGTGAAGAATGGCTGTTCCTCAGTCTCTGTATCATTGGCTCCATCTGCTGGTGATTTAAAGAGCTGCTTTAGTCACACAGTATTGTGCAATCTGCTGTCCAGAACATAGCCCATGAGTTACGGACTTCGATCCTGAAGCTAAAACATCATGGAGTGCAACCTGAACAGAGTGAAGCTCTGCCACATGATCCAGACGCTGCTCGCCATCCCAGTGTGCTTTGGGCTTCCATCAGGTGAGTGTTGAGATCTTAAAAACAGAGAATCAGACTGAGTCTGTGTTTATGAGATCAGCTGTGTGCCATGTGTTTGTGTGTTTCTCATCCATGTTTACATGTTAAACCAGAGACTACAACAGTATACAGACCCACTCACTGTATGCCTGATATTTACTCTCCGTCTCTTCATCATCTGCATTCTTCCTCAGTCAGTCTGAGGCAAACCAGGCGTTAACGCATCGTGTCCGACGGGCAAACTCCTTCCTGGAGGAGCTGAAGCTGGGCGATCTGGAGAGAGAGTGTCTTGAGGAGATCTGCTCTTATGAGGAGGCCAGAGAGATCTTCACCGTCCCCGAACAACTGGTGAGGAGAAGACATTTAGAAAGACCTAATCAGAGTCACTCTTAATTCAGATCATTCAGAATCAGTTCAGATAATTCAGAGTGAGTCTCAATTCTGATAATTCAGAATCAGTCTCGATTCAAAGTCAGTCTAAATTCAGAACATTCAGAATCAGTCTTAATTCAGAGTCAGTCTCAATTCAGTTAATTCAAAGTCAGTCTCAATTCAGTTAATTCAATGTCAGTCTCAATTAAGACCATTCAGAGTCAGTCTCAATTCAGATTATTCAGAATCAATTCATATAATACAGTCTGAGTTCAGATAATTCAGAGTGAGTCTCAATTCTGATAATTCATAGTAAGTCTCAATTCAGAGTCACTCTCATTTCAGATAAATCAGAATCAATTCAGATAATGCAGTCTCAGTTCAGATAATTCAGAGTGAGTCTCAATTCTGATAATTCAGAATCAGTCTCAATTCAGAGTGAGTCTCAATTCTGATAATTCAGAATCAGTCTCAATTCAGAGTCAGTCTCAATTCAGAGTCAGTCTCAATTCAGGTGATTCAGAATCAATTCAGATAATACAGTCTGAGTTCAGATAATTCAGAGTGAGTCTCAATTCTGAAAATTCATAGTAAGTCTCAATTCAGAGTCACTCTCAATTCAGATTATTCAGACTCAATTCAGATAATACAGTCTCAGTTCAGATAATTCAGAGTGAGTCTCAATTCTGATAATTCATAGTAAGTCTCAATTCAGAGTCAGTCTCAATTCAGTCACTCTCAATTCATATAATTCAGAATCAATTCAAATAATACAGTCTCAGTTCAGATAATTCAGAGTGAGTCTCAATTCTGATAATTCATAGTAAGTCTCAATTCAGAGTCAGTCTCAGTTCAGATAATTCAGAATCAATTCAGATAATACAGTCTGAGTTCAGATAATTCAGAGTGAGTCTCAGTTCTGATAATTCAGAATCAGTCTCAATTCAGAGTCAGTCTCAATTCAGGTAATTCAGAGTCAATTTCAATTCAGAGTCAGTCTCAGTTCAGAGTCAGTCTTAATTCAGATAATTCAGAATCTGTCTTAAATCAGATAATTTAGAATCAGTCTCAGTTCCAATCATTCAGAGCCAGTCTCACAGTGAGACACTTGTGACATTAATGAAAGTTTGTGTTTGAATTAGAGACAAAACAACCAACAAGAGCACAGAATTAGCAGAAGAGCTGAAGGAAATCTAACAGAACTCTCCTGTTGTGTTTCAGGAAGATTTCTGGAAAAGATACACAGGTAAACCAGCGACTTCAAGTGCAGCTTACACACATCTGATAAAAACAGATTACATTTCATGAATAGTTAGATGCCAAAATACTTAAAAACTCTTGAATAAGTTTTTAAACATTGCACATAAATTTTAAAGTAAGTTTAATTGAAACTGCATAGCAACGAGCTAACAGCCAAGCACAACTCTTTAGACTGGATAGAAATGCCCTGACAGCCAACAAGTTTGCACAAACTGTACTCACAGTGTCCTCAGATCTTGTAAAACTGTGGTTTGCCTCTTCAGAGGTGGATCATTGTCAGTCGGAGCCGTGTCAGAACGGAGCGATGTGTGTGGATCAGATAAACGCATACATCTGCATCTGTCCAGTGAACTTTGAGGGGCGACACTGTGACAAAGGTAACACACAATCATCACAACACAACACAAGGATCTGCAGAATGAGCATCTACTCATGTTAATCCTGTCGTATGTCCCACAGAAATATTTCCACCCACTTCCTACGGATGTTTGTACAGGAATGGCGGCTGCGAGCACTTCTGTGTAGAAATCAGTGATTCGACCCATCGCTGTGATTGTGCACCTGGATACACACTACACACAGACAACAGCAGCTGCATGCCGCAGGGTCAGTCTGCAAACACAGACATCTTAGCCATCGGCTCTGTTCAAAATACTGTCCACTGCCTAGACTAGAAGTATGTGAAACAGTGTGCATTATACAATGGCACACACACAGAGCAGCATCCAGTTATCAGCTCAGAAATAATGGTATTTAGCATTTGCAATGTTTAGTTTTATTTAAAAGTGTCTGAACTTTTTGCACTGTGACCTAATAAATCAGGAAAAATCAATGCCGCTATCACTGCTGATTAGAAATGGAGAGTCGAGTCAAGCACATTGCATTGTGGGATGCAGTGTGTCACACACTGTACTGTGGGTCTGTATTGCACACTTTGACATGTAGCTGGTCATGCATTCAGAAAATTCAAATACTGAGCATTAAATATTATGCTGCAAACTGCTGAACTAGCAGATGTAATATGTTAGTATGTTAGTAGGCCTATGCTATTCCCAACATTTGCTGCATCTGAAATCACATACTATCCAAGTACACTGCAAAAAAAATAATTTTCTTACTTAGTGTTTTTGTCTTGTTTTCTAGTATAAATATCTAAAAACTCTTGAATTAAGATGCATTTACTTGTCAAGTAAAATGACAAGATATTATGTCCTGTTTTCTGAAAAAATCAAAATTTGTTAGTTTTTGCTTAAAACAAGCTAAAGTATCTGCCAATGGGGCAAGAAAAATAATCTCATTTAGCCACTGAATTAATATTATTTTTCTTACCCCATTGGCAGATATTTTTGCTTGCCTTAAGCAAAAACTAACAAAATTTTAATTTTTTTTTTTTTTTTTTTCAGAAAACAAGACATAATATCTTAATTCATTTTACTTGACAAGTAAATGCATCTTGATTCAAGTGTTTAGATATTTCTTCTAGAAAACAAGACAAAAAAATAATAAGAAAGACGTATTTTGCACTGCATGAACTTCACCATTAAAAAAGTTAAGTTATTAATATTATGAAATTTAGATATACTACATCTGTCATGATTGTCACATGTGAATTGCAGCGTCAGTTGCATTGGTTCACTGCCATTTATAACTCCACTCCAGTGGGCTCATGGGGTAGTAAAGTGTCCACTAGATGCACACTGTGGAATCTCAACAGATGTAGTAGGTTAGGCTCAAGTACTACTCTTTTCTCATACAGTTTTTCATCTACTATATTATAGACAAGGAGTGTCTCGGAGATGATTCATATTTTGAGCTCCAGTGCACATCAGTGTGCTGGATATGTTTACATTTATGCATTTGGCAGATGCTTTTATCCAAAGCGACTTACACTGCATTAAAGGTATACATCTGATCAGTTCATGCATTCCCTGGGAATCGAACCCATGACCTTGGCATTGATAGCGCCATGCTCTACTGATATTGCTGTTGATGTAAACTCATGTTGTATTTCTCATCATGTGCTCAGATCGATTCCCGTGTGGAAGGCTGGTGCCGAAGGGTGTTAATCCGAGGATAGTGAAGGGTGATGTGTGTCCTAAAGGACAGTGTCCGTGGCAGGTGAGGATTCATGAGGAAATCAGATGAACAGCATGTTAATTTCTCTGGACACTCTAAAAAATACAGCTTCCAAAATGTTGGCTGTGATTGCGTAGAAGAGCAATTTTCAGTTTCCCAAAGAAACTTTCAGAGATCTGTTCCTTAAAAGCACAATTTTTTAGTGCATTTAACATTTTGATAATCTAAATAACCTTTTGTCCAATGGAAAGGTTCCATAGATTTTACACTTTCTTCATGAAACCATAGATTCCACTAAAGAACCTTCATTATGAAGAGCGCACTTTCCTCAGAATCCATTTGTCCTTCAGATCTGGTCTCTCTGTTCGTTTGGTGTTTTCTCAGTCAATGTTTCTGTGCGTGTGCGTCTCCTCCACAGGCTTTACTACAGCATGATGAACAGTATAAATGCGGTGCTGTTATTCTAGATTCCCAATGGATTCTCACCGCAGCTCACTGCATTTTGGAAAAGGATCCAAACCTCTTACAAGTAACAGTTGGTAAGAAATGACTTGATCAGGAACTACCATCATTATGGGGTTTGTTACTGCAATTGCAAGGCACAAGTTTGTCAAACTCTGATTTAGAATTTGGAAACTCTGGATTGAAACTGGGAGAAAATTGACTTCTCCCAATGGATTGCAGTGGATTCAACAGGTAGCTGTGTTGCATCCTGTCTTTGTTTCCTTGCATATTTTGTTCTTCACTCTTTTGCTCTGTCATGTAAATTCAGAATGTCAGAGTTGTTCATATAAGGCTGGTTCTGTTGACGTTCCTCCTCCCACAGCTCAAGTGTAGATCTCTGTAGATCTCTGCATTTTGTCTTCTGCCGCAGGTGAACACATCCGTGGGAAAGATGAAGGAACCGAACAGATGAGGAAAGTGTCTAAAGTCTTCATCCACCCGCGTTACAACCACTCCAGCGCCGACAGCGACATCGCACTGCTGCGTCTGCTCAGCCCCGTCACGCTAGACGCCTTCGCTATTCCCGTCTGCCTTCCTCCCGTTAACAGCACCTTCGGACACACCATCGGAGCTATTCGCATGTCCACCGTCAGCGGATGGGGTCGCCTGGCGCAGTCTGGTCCGCCATCTCCGGTTCTTCAGCGGCTGGAGGTGCCGAGGGTCTCTTTAGACGAGTGCAAGGCAAAGTCGGGTCTGAAGGTGACCAGGAACATGCTGTGTGCCGGCTTCATCGAGGGCGGTCGAGACTCCTGTCAGGGGGACAGCGGAGGGCCACTGGTCACCCGCTATAAGAACACATGGTTTCTGACAGGGATCGTGAGTTGGGGCAAAGGCTGCGCGCGCGCTGACGTCTACGGCATCTACACGCGCGTGTCTGTCTTTGTGGAATGGATCATGAAGACTGTAGCCGCCGCATGAATTCAAGAGTTTACGAATGTTGTTAAAGGCGAAGTGTGTTCAGATTTCAGTCACTGTAAGGGGCCGTTCACACAGAATACATTTTTGCTCTGGAAAAATCAAGACGTGGGCCGTGGAATGGGGGAAAACGAGACTCGTTTTTAAAAGCTTTTAAAAACTTTAATTAGAGCACTGCGTTTTTTAGAAAAGCCTGTCATGGATGAGATGCTGCAAAAGACACCAGATGCTAGCATGTGTTTAGAGGGGTCATGATGACATGGATTTTTTTATTATTTTAATATGTTCCTTGAGGTTTACTTATAATATTAATAAAGTTTTTTTGCACAAAAAAAAACCAAAACAAATAAGTATGTGGAAAAATGGTTATTTTCAACCCTCATTCTGACCCTCTCTCTAAAACAAGCTGTTTTAAGGGGCGTGTCCTTTAAGGCTCATCAGTAATCAGCCACTGTTATGATTGGCTAATGTCACTACATAGGAAACAGTATCAACACCCTCTCACTATTGCACGTGAGTGTTTTGACAACATAATCAAAATCAAACAGTCATTTCCAGACAAAGCATTATGAAATAATTTACTTATGGTTTGTGATGCAGCTGCAGTCAGATCTAGTAACGCTTCATCTTTCAACGGATGGTTCTTTGTGATCGCAACATGACACCGTGCCTCGTTTACAAAACAAAATCCTCTGATACGATCCGGGATGCCATTAAAAATAAACTATCCACTTGTTCCTTACGCTGGGATCCTTCTGATATCTGTACAAAGACATGAACGAGCTGTTTAAACTAAATGCGTCAAAGCGAACGATCTTTCACTGCATTTGTCCTGATGACAGACTCATATCTGTTTACTGTATCCAGTGTAGACAAGATAACACAGCGATTGTGATTTCTATTTGCTTTTGACTCGATGCGATACTTGCATTCAGTGTAGTCAAGTGTTAAGTGACTGAACGCCAGTGGGTGGGGCCTATGCTGAGAAGAAGACTATTCGTTGATGTCTTGCTTTGGAGGCGTGTTTATGCAAATGTTTGTGCCCAGATGACGTCATCTTGCCCCTCGGATCCAAACGAGCCTTTTTTGGAACTTTATTAAATAAATGCTTTGTTTATAATGAGGAGGACATTTTAAGCTATGAAACTTGCAGGATGTTTTAATGCTACAAAGACCTCTTATATGCCAATAGATCAAGGCAAATTTGATTTCTCATGTCACGACCCCTTTAAACAACAGAAAAGTATCGCAGTGAAATGGAAAAACGTGTTTAGTGTGAACAGCCCCTGAAGAGTGAAACACTGTGACACTTTCACGACATTGATCTGTTTGAGCGGCTCGACATGTCAGCGTCTATCCAATCATTTGAGTTTGGGCTGGATTTACGATTTTCACCATATAGCATTGTGGAGGAAACACTGGCACTGGCAAACACCAGAAAAAATAACAATCCGGTTATTTTTGCAATTCAGTTTGATGCACACTTCACCTTTAAGGATACATAAAGACACATGTAAGTGAGTATAATAAAAGATGACAGAACATGATGAAATTTATATTGTATCACTGGAATATGCACACACAAATAAAATCTTTTAAATGCTGCTGTGTGTCCTGATATCTCTGTGGTTCAGTAAGGGAGGGTTTGTAAACTCTGAGGGGTGGAGAGTATTTAGACCAGAGACCTTTGAACCTGCAGCAGAAGATACACACTGAACATGAGTCTCCTGTCAGGGTTTTACGTCCTCTTGGGTCTTTACAGTTGTCATTCTGCTACAGGTAACTAAACCAACTACAGATCCACATTATACCACCAAATCCAGCAGCGTGTGTGATAAGAGTGTTGTTGGTGATAAGGCAGTCTTGTGTGCATGTGTGTCATTCAGTGTTTGTGGGGAAGGACGAGGCTCATGGGGTTTTGATCCGGACCAAGCGGGCAAACTCGAGCTGGTTTGAGGAGCTGAAGATGGACAATCTGGAGAGGGAATGTCTGGAGGAGAAATGTTTGTATGAGGAGGCGCGGGAGGTTTTGAACACACGGAGGCCACCGTCAGTATTACACGTGTCAGAAACACATGTTCAGTGACTGATGGCATTGTACTGGGTTTGATGTGCAGTACACTGCAAAAAAATATTTTCTTCCTTAGTATTTATGTCTTGTTTTTTTCTTCTTTTTTTTTTTGGAAGTATTATCCAAATTTTAGTTTTTGCTTAAAAAAAGCAAAAATATCTGCCAATGGGGTAAGAAAAATAATCTTAATCCAAAGGCTAAACAAGATAATTTTTCTTAACCCATTGGCAGATATTTTTGCTTGTTTTAAACAAAAACTAAAAAAATTTGGATAATTTTTTTCAATTTTTTTTTTAAATTAATAATTTAAAATAATTTTTTTTCCGGAAAACAAGACATAAATATCTTAAGTCATTTTACGTGTCAAGTAAATGCATGTTAATTCCAGAAATTTTAGATATTTATACTAGAAAACAAGACAAAAATACTAAGGAAGAAAATCTTTTTTTTTTTTTTGCAGTGCATTACAAGTAAAGCGAGTTACGTAATCAGATTACTTTTTTCAAGTAACCAGTAAAGTGATGCTTTAATTTTTAATTTACAAGAAAATATCTGAGTTACTTTTTAAAATAAGTAACACTAGATACTTTTTTTCCCCATTTATTGATTGAAAGCTCTCCTGTGTCTATGTTGAGAGAAATCAGGAGTAAGATGTTACTTTAGTTGTAGAATAAATGTGAACATGCATTAATTCATCTCACTTGCAAAAAAAACCACAAAAAAAAACAGATTCAGTATTCCTCAAAATAAATAAAAAAAAGTAAAATGCAACTCAGAATATGAGGCAAACCTGCAATAATTAAATGTTAAATAACACAAATATCCTTTATGTATTTAATCCCATTTTATTAACTGATGTCTTTGCTGCTGACCTTCGATGATTCAATTAAACCATACTAATAAGCAAAAATCATTCTAGATAAACATTTGTGCTTCTTTTTTTTATTGCTGATTTTTATTTCTATTGCTTATTTTGTGCTGAACTTTCTTCTTCTTGCGTTCTATTGTACAGACATGAATTTACTTTTCCTTCAGACTGATGCTTATTCATTTCACATTTGGTGTGAAAGGGCTTTTACGTTTGCCAAAAATAAAACTTTTTTAGGTTGCACTTTATTTTGATAGTCCACTTTAAACATTCTACGAACTATAAATAACTTTTCAACTACATTCTAACTAATTCTCATTCATTTGCAACTGCATGTCTACTAACTCTCAGAGTAGACTGTTAGGTTAGGTTATACTTTCAAAGTTTCTTATAGTCAGTAAGTTGTATGTTGTGGACCCATCAAAATAAAGTGTTAGAAGATATTAAGCAGACAATCTACTAATACTCTAATGTCTGCTAGTTGACATCAAAGTTACTTACTGTTAGTAGAATGTCTAAAGTGGACTATCAAAATAAAGTGTTGCCCTTTTTTATATTAAAAGCTAACAAGCAAGCCCTGCCCAGATTTGAAAAGTTACGCAAAAGTAAAGTAACACATTACTTTCCATAAAAAGTAACTAAGTAACGTAATTAGTTACTTTTTTAGGGAGTAACGAAATATTGTAATGCATTACTTTTAAAAGTTACTTTGCCCAACATTGGTTGTCATATAATGACTTCAAGCATGGAGTCTGTACATAAAGTGCTTCAAACTCTCCGTTACAGAGGCTTTTCCGTGTGGGAAGGTTCCTCTTCTTCAGGGTGGAGGTGCTGCTATGAATCCTAAGGATGATGTGAGGTCTCGTATCGTTGATGGAGCCGAATGTCCTAAAGGTCACTGTCCATGGCAGGTACTAGCGATAACCATCACAGAATCCACCTGTGCACAGGTCATACTGTACTTTACCATCAAACATCTGTGTGTGTGTGTGTGTGTGTGTGTGTGTGTTGATGGACAGGTGTTGCTAAAGTACGGTCAGAAGGGTTTCTGTGGAGGTGTGATCTACAAACCCACCTGGATCCTCACAGCCGCCCACTGTTTGGAAAAACTCAATGTCAGGTTTCTCAAGATAGTCGCAGGTACGGTTGCTCTCGGAACGGATTGTGAATGAAATTATTACACACGTGAAAACATCTAGCAGTCATCAGAGTATTAGTAGACTGTCTGCTTAATATCTGCTAACAGTATATTTTAATGGTCCCCAACAGACATTCTATACTGTAAATAATTTGCAACTACATGTCAATTTATTCTACTAACCTTAACCCTAACCTTACAGTCTACTGATACTCTAATGAGTGTTAGTTGACATGTAGTTCCAAATTAATGAGAGTTAGTTGACAGTTACACATTCCAAGTGCAAGTAACACATTACTTTCCATAAAAAGTAACTAAGTAACGTAATTAGTTACATTTTTAGGGAGTAATGAAATATTATAATGCATTACTTTTAAAAGTTACTTTCCCCAACACTGGTTGTTGTATAATGACTTCAAGCATGGAGTCTGTACATAAAGTGCTTCAAACTCTCCGTTACAGAGGCTTTGCAAGTTGCAAATTAATGAGAGTTAGTTGACAGTTAGTTACTTCTAGTCAGTGGAATGTCTAAAGTGGACTATCAAAATAAAATGTAACCAAATTCACTTCTTAGCCAAAGTGATACGTACGTGAATGTAAACAGATGAGACCAAATCATGAAACGACACAAAATGAGTCAGAATATTGCAGCCGAACAAAACCACACCTGATTATGTAATTCATATTAATCAAACAATATTATCAAGAAGAGAAAATCCCTGCTCTTAACTGATTTCTAACAGTTTACTTGCATACTCATACAAATAATTATTAGTAACTGAAAAAGCCTGAGAAAGACTGCATGTTAGTTGTTTTAATGTTTTTGCAATTTTTTACATAAATATTTATTTTTTAAATAAAGGAGTATGCTCAGTAATATTAGAGTGCTGCAGCCGTGTGGTCAAAACCCAGAAGACTAAGGGAGCGTTTACACGACACTACTAAAAACAGAAAGCAGAAAGAATAGAAAAGCTAATTTTTTTTTGAAAATGATACCGTTATCGTCTCTGCAAACTACAAAAATGTGAATTTGTACAAACAGTGACATCATGCGCGTACATACAGTATTACGTATTCAGTCTACAGGACTGCATGTATGCAAATGCATACTGTTACTTTACAAAGTAACATCGCCACCTACTGTCCTGGCATGCAAAATACAGCGTTTTTAGTTATTTTGCAGATGCCTTTGAACAGATAATCGTTTTGAAAATGTTGTCGTCTACATATGCGAAAATTTTCAAAAACACAAAGGACATTTTTTCCCCTTTTTTTTAGTGCATTGCTGTCGTGTAAACGTACCCTAATTCGCCATGGGCTCCCTTGAGATTAAAACAGTGGGGTAAGGAAATTACTCTTAAAAACCAGATTATTTTACCTACCCCACTGGCAGATATTTTTACTTGTTTTATACAAAATTCACTTAATTTAGTTTTTTCCCCAAGTAAACAAGACTAAATGTCTTATGTCATTTTGCTTATCTAGTAAATGCAACTTGATTTAATTTTTTTTTTTTTTTTTTAGATATTTTGACTAGAAACAAGACAGAAATGCTAAGTAAGATGAGCCTTTTTTGCAGTGCAGTAACTTGATGATATTCTGACGTTTTGTTGTACAACATAAACTGCACCGACTCACGCTCCAAAAATCCAATTAGTTTTTTTTTTTCAATTTACAACCAAAACAATCTCTGTGATAAATATAAAATGACAATATTTGGACGTTTTGCTATATAACATAAATTACACACAAACAACCCCATGCTAAAAACTTTTATTTTTAGCTAAACACATGACAGTAGTTACTACATTACGATGTTTGGAGCGTGAGTCGGTGCAGTTTATGTTGTACAACAAAACGTCAGAATATCATCAAGTTACTGCACTGCAAAAAAGGCTCATCTTACTTAGCATTTCTGTCTTGTTTCTAGTCAAAATATCTAAAAAAAAAAAAAAATTAAATCAAGTTGCATTTACTAGATAAGCAAAATGACATAAGACATTTAGTCTTGTTTACTTGGGGAAAAAACTAAATTAAGTGAATTTTGTATAAAACAAGTAAAAATATCTGCCAGTGGGGTAAGTAAAATAATCTTGTTTTTAAGAGTAATTTCCTTACCCCACTGTTTTAAGCAAAATGCACTATTTTCCCACCAGAAAACAAGACTAAATATCATCATCTTGCTTTTCTACTAAATGCAACTTGATTTAAAGGGGTCATATGATGTTGCTAAAAAGAACATTATTTTGTGCATTTGGTGTAATGAAATGTGTTTACGCGCTTCGAGGTACAAAAACACATTATTTTCCACATACTGTACATCATTGTTGCTCCTCTAAACCCCGCCTTTCTGAAATGCGTCGATTTTTACAAAGCTCATGGTTCTGAGAAGCGAGGTGTGCTCTGATTGGCCAGCTATCCAGTGCGTTGTGATTGGCCGAATACCTCAAGCGTGTGACGGAAATGTTGCGCCCCTTACCGTATTGTGATGCGGTGTCCTAACGCGACGAGACAAAAACAATAAAACCCATTATAAATGAGGCATTTCTTGCATTCAGTGAGGACATAATTACTGATTATGACATACTGTCATTTTACGGGTCGCATTGCATTGCGCAGCGCAAACTTTACCATGTCTGCATTTGTGATCAGAGAAACGACAAACAACAAGCACTACTCTACACTGCTCAAAACTCGCATTTGAATAGTCAGTGGCAAATTCTTTAAATATCGAAATATGTGCCGCTGCTACCCGCCATCTTGCCGGACAGCTACGGCCTGTCTCCATATAAATACATATTAAAACGGGGTAAAAAAAAAAAATGATCAACTGAATTGAAACTTTTTCAATATAATTAAATATAAAAACGTGCAGAGGGTTAAGTTGTGCTGTTGTTGGCTGCCATAGTAAATGGCAATAAGCTAAGGTATTCCTTTAAATACTTGTTTTGCGTACCAGAAAATCTGTCATGTCCGGCACTGTATGCATGATTTGCAGCGCTTAAGTTAAATACTGAGTGTTAAATAATAAAATAAAATAAAATGTTAAAAGGTGTGCTCTTTTCATTCTGTGGACAAAATCCCGTGAACTTTGCCCCGAATGGGAGCTGTATATACACGTGCGCTCATCTCTTTTCAATGCAGGTTAACATCTTCCACTCATTAAACTATGACAGGTCCCTTACTGCAAAAAGACATTCACTGCGACACTCTAAAGTGATGAAACTATGGCGCTATGTACTTTTAAAAAATCATTTTTATAGGTTTCACGTTATATTGTTGGCTCGGTAAATATGTAAATGCGCATGCCCAGCTGCAGCTGTTTCTCTTCCAGCCTTTACCACAAATCAGACAGGAGAGTAGATTAACTTGGGTGAACTTAAACTTAAAATGATGTGTTCCGCGGTTGAAATAAAACACTTTCTGACGTTTATTCATGTTCATTTCGTGCTTTAAGTAAATATGAAAAGACGATCGGTTCACGTGTTTGAACTGAGGGAATACAGTGGTCTGTCACGACACACTGAAGAGCCACAAAACGGTATTTAATGTTTGAATTTCTTTAAAAATGACTCAATTTAAAAGCTGCTTCATATCAGAAGTAACCTGCTTTGTCTTCTCTGTCGGTGTGTTGTCAGTTTCGTCTTTGCTGTGTGATGTATTTTTCACTGTGTGAGAACATGATGTGTAGTGTGAGAGCGGCATTGTTTGTCGGTCATGGCAACAGTAACTAAGGGTGGGTGGGTTTTGCGAACGGTCAGTTGGCCCACTTTATAGTGCTCACATTGTAGGCTACTCTCTCCCAGGTTCAGGAAATAGTCCTCCGTAAAATGCGCTGCACACACTCGAATATTTGCGTTGAACTGTTCTGGAACAGTGTTGTAAATATAACTTAACCACTGATTTCTAGTTGTGTCCTCTTTTGGAAGCCCAAACAAAGTACTTTCCTTTCACAACGAACACAGCGTCTCCAGGACATGGGGCCGGCGGCAGCAACACTACAGCGAGAATAAAAGTTACGCCCTCTTTCATTGCTTGTAGGTTTGGGTGGTGTTATGAAAATCTTCCCACACTGTGACGTAGACATGTGGGGTGTGTTTAAATGAGCCGTTTTAGGGAGGTGTGGTCGAGTCTTAACTTTTATAAAGAATATCTCTTTGGGTTTGAGACTTTAATCTTTGCAACTTTACAGATCTTATATATGCACAAACAACTTGTAACACTCCAAAGACAAAGGAAAAAATGAAATCGCATCATATGACCCCTTTAAGAATTTTTAGATATTTTGACTAGAAACAAGACAAAAACACTAAGTAAGATAAGCCTTTTTTGCAGAGTGTATGTCTCCCACAGACCATATCCTCTTAAAATGAACCCACAGGAAAATCTATGGCGAATTAGTCATCTGGGTCTTGACGTCACGGCTGCAGCACACTATTTAGTGCCAGCTCTACAAGTGCAGCTCTATTGTGTGTTGTCTGCGACTCAGGTGAGCATGACATCGAGGTGGAGGAAGGCACAGAGGAGGTCATCCAGGTGGAGCAGATGCTCATACACCCCGGCTACGTGTCCGAGACCTCAGACAACAACATCGCCTTGCTGCGTCTGCGCAGGCCCATCGTCTACAGCGCCTACGCCGTCCCCGTCTGCCTGCTGCTGCGAGACACGGCCGAGCGCAAGCTGTGGGCCGTTAGCAAGCACACGGTGAGCGACTGGGGCAAACGCAGCGAGGACGAACCCACGTCACGCTTCCTGCGCCGCCTGCAGGTGCCCCGTGTCCGCATTCAGGAGTGCATCAAGAGCAGCAACGTGACACTCACCAGCAACATGTTCTGCGCCGGTTATATCGAGGGGAAGCAGGACTTGTGTAAAGGGGACAGCGGCAGGCCACTGGTGACCCGCTACAGGGACACCACCTTCCTGCTGGGCATCGTGAGCTGGGGGAAAGGCTGCGCCCGACCGGGGTCCTATGGCATTTACACCCGCGTCTCCAACTACCTGCAATGGATCCACGAACAAACAGCCAATTCTACAGCTGCAACACAATGAAGCGTTAATGCACAGTGAATCTTCTATTTATGTCCGATCAAGTCTGATTTTCTTCTGTGTGTTTGCTATTTTTATCCATCATTACCTCATTCACAAATAAATAATTCAGTAGTATGTAAATGAAGTCGTTGGGGAAGTCGTGGCCTAATGGTTAGGGAGTTGGGCTTGTAACCTGAAGGTTCCTCGTTGCAGGAATTGAAGGTGGGGATTGTGAATGAACAGCACTCTCTCTGCCTTCGATACCATGACTGAGGTGCCCTTGAGCAAGGCACCGAACCCCCAGTTGCTCCCCGGGCGCTGGAGCAATGGCTGCCCACTGCTCCGGGTGTGTGTTCACGGTGTGTGCGTGCGCGTTTGTTCACTATTCACTGCTGTGTGTGTGCACTTGGATGGGTTAAATGCAGAGCACCAATTTCGAGTGTGGGTCACCATACTTGACAATACGTCACGACTTTCACTTTTTTCTAAATGATCTGTGCTTATTTGGTTTATATGGCTGTGTGTGCTTGCATTTACCAGTGCTGTAAGAAATTTTATGGGTAACACTTTAGAATACTGTTCCGTCATTAATAAAAAAAACTATAGGAACAACTAATGCAATATTAACATTCTAGTAACTACTATTAACTAACAAGAAACTCTGATTAATGATTTAGTAAGTAATAGCGCTACTAATTAATAGTAACTACTATTTTTTCATATATCCCAGAGAACTACTATATACAGGTTCACAATTAATGTGAATTATGCATAATGCATAATTAATTCTAAAGTGAAGGTCATGATAATCCACTAGTAATGACTCATTTTACCAAATTTAGCAAAAGGAATTATTTTGCAGAACCTTACAAAAACCCCAATCACTTACAATAATTTTAGTCATTGCTAGAGAGTTATGTAATTCACTTTAGAATACTGATCCAAATAATTAGTAATTCCTTATGAAGACTTAATATTTGAGTCATTACTAGTCAGTTGCCATGGCCTTCACTTTAGAATTAATTATACATTATGCATTATTCATATAAATAATGGACTGGTATAGTTCTAAGGGAGATATGAAAAAAATAGTTATATGTATAATAGTTAAATATTATATGTTTAATTCTATTTACAAAAAAAAAAAAAAAAAAGGACACAGCAGAGTCTGACATCATGTTACGATTATTATGCAGTATTCACACAAATTTTGTGTACTCGAAGTCTAGTGTGACCACAGCTTAAGATCATGTTTGTGCAAAAGTGGTGAAGGGTGTGAAGAAATAAAAGAGGAGGGTCTTTAAGAAATCTTATAACAGAGGTGATGACCAAAGGAGGCCGATGCGTCTCGGCTGACCAAATTTTGATATTCCAGTAAATTTTGACTTTTTGTAAATGTAAACTTTTTTGGTCACATGAGGAAAAAAGCATATAAATCATACAGAATGAAGTGTTTTGAGAATCTAAAAATGCCTGTAGTTTTGTGTAACGAGCAGGTTTAGGTGTAGGGTTAGGGTAAGAGGATAGAAAATGCAGTTTGTACAGTAGAAAAACCATTACACCTTTGGAATGAACCCATGAAGCATGGAACGTGTGTGTGTGTTTATTGTAGATGACCAACATCGGTAAAAAAAAAAAAAAACTATTTTCTAATAGCTCTGCTGAAAAAAACAAGAGACACCATCACAAAATTAGTAATGGTTTTACTGGTTATAATGGGACTTGTATTGGTTTTAATGGTAACTGTAATGGACCCTGTTGGTCTCTACTGGTAATTGGTCGCCTTCTGTTGGTGGCTTGTTAAAACCAATAAATCCTAATGGAATATGTCCCAAAATGCACTACAGAAAACCTTTTTTTTTTTAATGGTTTTAATGGTTAAAAGTTGATGGTTTGTAATGTTTGTAATGGTATTTGTAATGGAAACCATTAGATTTTTTTTTTTTTTTTTTTTTTTTTTCAGTAGAACTATGGTTAATTAGTTATGGGTGCTTTCTAACATTAAAAAGTCTGTTTGAGACTTTTAAATCAAAGCCTGGACAATAATCAGTTTACTATCCAGCTAACATAAGACCAGCAGGCCACTGGCGATTTGCTCATCATTATTCCAGCGGACCACCAGCGGCAGCAGGTGCTTTTCACAATCAAAGCAGCTTTAGAAAATGCATGTTTCAAGGTTAAAAAAAAAAAAAAAAAATCCTTTAAACAGCCCGAGGTGACTGTGACTCAATGGGGAGCATCCGCTGGCATCAAATTAATGTCCATATGTCAGTAACTTTTAAGATAATACAAGTTATGCGTTCAAAGTCATGTTCAGTTAAACGGACAAACATTAAAGGGTAAGTTCAGTGAATTTAAATCCACTTTATACTGTCACAAAGTCTGTAATATATAAATAAACAATATTCGGATAATGCAAAACATTATTTGGCTGACAAATAAATGGGGATATTTCACGGAACTCAGAAAAAGATTAAACATTGTTCGTTCACATTTATTACCATCATAGTAACAATACAAAGTGGGTTGAAAATCACTCAACGTATGCTTTAAGGCAATGATACATAATATTTGTCAGGCTGGTATGTCCATCTATAGTTGCCATCATCTGGAGTCTTCCTGAGTGTTGAAGTCACCACAAGTGAGGTTGGATCCAAGCTGTAGAAACATTGGGATGGGCAACCTAAGAGATAGAATCAGGAAAACAAAAGGAGAAGGATTAGCATAGATGCTGTTCATGTTATTTCAGGCAAAAGATGATCATGTGCATTTATTACTAGAGTACAAGGTTATGAGATATGTTATGTGAATGCTTGGCTAAAAGATGTATTTTTAATCTAGATTTAAACAGAGAGAGTGTGTCTGAGCCCCAAACATTATCAGAAGGCTATTCGAAAATTTAAGAGTAATATGCGAAAAAGCCTCCTTTACTGGACTTTGATAATCTGGGTACTATCAATAGTCCAGCGTTTTGTGACATTATTTAGCTTACTTTGCTATAATTTGGTTAAATCGCAATCAGATTTTATTCTATATCCCTTAGTAAGCATATAATTTGTCCTCAGTATTCAGGGAACAGACAGAGTCTACATATGCCACAGTATTATTGAAGTGGGAGGAACATCATAACTGTAATTTACACAACTGTTCAAAAGTATGGGGTCAGTAGGATTTTTTGCATCTTTGAAAGAAGTCTCTTATACTCACCACAGCTCCATTTATTGTATAAAAAAAAAAAAAAAAAAAAAAACAGTAAAACTATAACATTGTGAAATGATATTTCAATTCAAGAGAACTGTTTTTTATTTGAATATGTTAAAATTGTAATTTATTTCTGCGATCAAAGCTGAATTTTCAGCATCATTACTCCAGTCTTCAGTGTCACATGATCCTTCAGAAATCATTCTAATATGCTGATTTGCTGCTCAAGAAACATTTCTGATTATTATCAATATAAAAAACAGATGTGCTGATAAACATTTTAGTGTAAACTGATTTTTTTTTTTTCCAGGATTCATTGTTAGATAGACTCCAGACCTTTAAATAGTAGTTTATAATATTGTTCAAAAGTTTGCAGTCAGTGAGGTTTTTTAAGAAATTCATATTTTTATTCAGCAAGATGCATTAAATTGATAAGTGAGAGTAAATATTTTTTGTTTCAAATAAACACTGTTCATTTTAAACTTTATGTTCATAAAAGATTCCTGAAAAAATAAAAATAAAACACACACAAAACACAAAACACAAAACAAAATATGAATCAGGAATATTTCCTGAGCAGCAAATCAGCATATTAGAATGATTTCTGAATAATCATGTAAAACTGAAGAGTAATGAAGCTGAAAATTCTGCTTTGATCACAGAAATAAAATACATTTTAGCATCACTCACTCATGTTTGGATGTCAAAACCTTCTTAAAATAACTTTAATAAAGAAGTGTAACAGATGAATGGTGATATATGAAAATATGTAGTGAAAAATGCATATGAAGTGATTTAATGAGCTTTCTCAGCTTACCTATGTTTCCCACATCTCTGTCAGCAGCTTCCTTCAGAAATTTAGATATCTTTGAGCTTATTATCTGTTGTAGAAATGTTACTCCTGAAACCACAGAAGAATTTTTATCAATAATTGTTTGCCATTAAATATCAAATCACGTTTTAACTAGATTAAAACTCAGTTAAATCACGCTCCCTTAAGTGACGTCACCGATTAACAGTACAGCGCATATTTAGGCTAAATAGAGTAGCCTAATTCCAATAACCCATTGACAAAACCTTTATAAGGCTATCAAAACCTCCCATCTACACATAAACGTGATTAAAAGTTAAAACTTTGATAAATAAGTTAGCCCACCTCCTCTGAAAACAGTTGAGATGCTAACGGACTTTTTCGAAGACACTAAACCATTTTTATGAAGTAAATATTCAACAGAAGCATGTCAATTACAAGTAAGAAAAGTGTCAGGAACAGTTTTATGTAATATTTGTGTGATTTTAGGGACTAAACTGAAAATGGTGAAAACAGCAAGAGACACAGTGTTGCAGCTGTCAGTTGGAGTGTTGTGCCCAGTTTCCATGGTAACTCCCTTGCTGCAGTGTTTGAATGAGACTTTCATTTGAATATATTTATATTTAGTCATTTAGCAGACACTTTTATCCAAAGCGACTTACAAATGAGGACAACAGAAGCAATCAATTGTAGTATTAAAACAACTAAAACAGATCCAAAACTAAAAGCTAAAACTTTATAAATACTAAATACACACATTTTAAAAAATTAAGAAATTAAATAAAAACGACAAATGCATACAACAAAATTTCAAAACTTAACATTTAAATGAAAACAAAAAATAAAGCTAAAAACAGTATATTAAAGAACAAAAGGTATAAGAGTATAACAATGATTCTAACACAACACTAAGCCAGACACAAAAAAAAACAAAAAAAAACAAAAAAAAAAAACCACACACACACACACAACACTACATATACAGTGGTTACGGAAAGTATTCAGACCCCCTTAAATTTTTCACTCTTTGTTATATTGCAGCCATTTGCTAAAGTCATTTAAGTTTATTTTTTTTCCTCAATGTACACACAGCACCCCATATTGACAGAAAAACACAGAATTGTTGACATTTTTTGCAGATTTATTAAAAAAGAAAAACTGAAATATCACATGGTCCTAAGTATTCAGACCCTTTGCTCAGTATTTAGTAGAAGCACCCTTTTGATCTAATACAGCCATGAGTCTTTTTGGGAAAGATGCAACAAGTTTTTCACACCTGGATTTGGGGATCCTCTGCCATTCCTCCTTGCAGATCCTCTCCAGTTCTGTCAGGTTGGATGGTAAACGTTGGTGGACAGCCATTTTTAGGTCTCTCCAGAGATGCTCAATTGGGTTTAAGTCAGGGCTCTGGCTGGGCCATTCAAGAACAGTCACGGAGTTGTTGTGAAGCCACTCCTTCTGTTATTTTAGCTGTGTGCTTAGGGTCATTGTCTTGTTGGAAGGTAAACCTTCGGCCCAGTCTGAGGTCCTGAGCACTCTGGAGAAGGTTTTCGTCCAGGATATCCCTGTACTTGGCCGCATTCATCTTTCCCTCGATTGCAACCAGTCGTCCTGTCCCTGCAGCTGAAAAACACCCCCACAGCATGATGCTGCCACCACCATGCTTCACTGTTGGGACTGTATTGGACAGGTGATGAGCAGTGCCTGGTTTTCTCCACACATACCGCTTAGAATTAAGGCCAAAAAGTTCTATCTTGGTCTCATCAAACCAGAGAATCTTATTTCTCACCATCTTGGAGTCCTTCATGCGGGCTTTCATGTGTCTTGCACTGAGGAGAGGCTTCCGTCGGGCCACTCTGCCATAAAGCCCCGACTGGTGGAGGGCTGCAGTGATGGTTGACTTTCTACAACTTTCTCCCATCTCCCGACTGCATCTCTGGAGCTCAGCCACAGTGATCTTTGGGTTCTTCTTTACCTCTCTCACCAAGGCTTTTCTCCCCCGATAGCTCAGTTTGGCCGGACGGCCAGCTCTAGGAAGGGTTCTGGTCGTCCCAAACGTCTTCCATTTAAGGATTATGGAGGCCACTGTGCTCTTAGGAGCCTTAAGTGCAGCAGAAATTTTTTTGTAACCTTGGCCAGATCTGTGCCTTGCCACAATTTTGTCTCTGAGCTCTTCAGGCAGTTCCTCTGACCTCATGATTCTCATTTGCTCTGACATGCACTGTGAGCTGTAAGGTCTTATATAGACAGGTGTGTGGCTTTCCTAATCAAGTCCAATCAGTATAATCAAACACAGCTGGACTCAAATGAAGGTGTAGAACCATCTCAAGGATGATCAGAAGAAATGGACAGCACCTGAGTTAAATATATGAGTGTCACAGCAAAGGGTCTGAATACTTAGGACCACGTGATATTTCAGTTTTTCTTTTTTAATAAATCTGCAAAAATGTCAACAATTCTGTGTTTTTCTGTCAATATGGGCTGCTGTGTGTACATTGAGGAAAAAAAATGAACTTAAATGATTTTAGCAAATGGCTGCAATATAACAAAGAGTGAAAAATTTAAGGGAGTCTGAATACTTTCCGTACCCACTGTATATGTACAACCACACACACACACACACACATACATTTTATATATATATATATATATATATATATATATATATATAAATTCAATATTCTTTCATTTCCATGTAGTTTGTTGAAGTACTAAAATAACTCATTTTAAATAAAACTAAAACTTAATAAAAAATCCTATGCAGACATAATAATAATAAAAAAAAACTGATAAAATGACAAATATTACTCCAACTTTAACTAAAATTAAAATAGACAACAAATAAAAATCAAACTACATTAGTTATCTAAATTAACAAACAAACAAACAAATCTAAATTAACATATATAAAATATATTTTTTGCTGAGATTTGATGTGACAATTTTGCGTTATGGTTGCGCAATGACGTCATCGCACAATGATATCACAACGTCATTTAGCAACTTTTAGCAACAAATCAACCTTCCTTTAGCAACTTTCTCTGAAAATTAGTTGGCAGCACTGGATGGTGTACCGACAGTGGTCCGACCATATTAAGCCGCTGAATTTGTGCCGCCCAAAAAACGCTGGTGGACCGCCAGGTCCATATTTGCTGGGTATCTGATTAAACCTTGTGAAAGGTCTCACAGCGGCTCAGTGCAAGCAGCCCTCTGCTCTGGATCGAGCGGCTGAGTTTATTCTGAGGAAACTCGATGAACATGAACACTCTCGCTGTTGTGTTTCTGTGTGTCCTGATATTTCACGGATGCAGCGGCGGTAAGAAGACAAAACAATACTGAAAGAGCTGCAAGCGACTCGTTTATCGTTACATCTCTCGTCAACATCTCTCGTTTACTTTGAATGGAGTGACGTCAAGCATTGCTGAACTGAATTGTGGGTCCGTCGCGTCGCTTCACTGGCGTTGCTCGTGGCAGAAGTTGAAAACTTTTCAACTTTTCAAGCGCCAATGCAGACGTCAGCCAATCAGATCGCCTTATGCAAATACCCTAGCGCAGACGCTAGCCAGTCCCGTTCATGCAACACCAGAAAAGTAATGTGATTGGCTGTTGTCACTATGATGGTCGCATCAGCGCCAAGCTTCAGACACGCCCTCCGTCAAGCGTTGAAGCTGACGCCCCGTGTGAATGGGGCGTTACAGACAGCGTATTAAATGCTTTGCGAATCAAACTACGGCTTTCTTGAGGAGATGAAGCGCGGGAATCTCGAGCGTGAGTGCATCGAAGAAATCTGCAACTATGAGGAAGCACGCGAAGTGTTCGAGGACGGCACGAAGACGGTTTTACAAGTGTCTGCAGGACTGTTAGGAGAGGCGGAGGTGTAGCTGCTCTATTTAAAGTCAGCATGAAACGGAAGTTGTGACTGTCTTTTTTCTCTACTGTGACGTATATCCGATTGAAACGGCATCTGAAATGAGAGGGCGGGACTTGATTTCGTCCTTCGAGAATTGATTGGATCATTGGAAGTTGGGGCGTTACTTACAAAATGTAGGCAGATCTGAAATGCCAGTTTGCAGTTAGTGGTGGGGGATTTCTCACCACTGGATTCACCGCTGACACCCAAACATGAATAAATGAGTTATTAATTAGGGATGACGACCACGATCAACAGCACAAAACATGCCTAAACAGAGAGAGATTGCCTGAATGACTGAGCGCGTCCTCCATCAGGTTAAGTCATATTCATGAAACAAATTAGTTTGTGATGTCCTAAGAGTAATGTTCTCGTAATATCCTAATATCTTTTCAGTGTTTAAGGGTAACGTACTCCCTCATGACTGGTGTCAGTGCTATAAAGTGAAGCATCAGCTTCAGCTCTTCCCCAGTCGTTTATCCCAGCGTTTACCCCTGACGTCACTAGCTCCGCCCCTGCGCCGTCACTCGTGACCGGAAGACTAGAGGAGTCGTTTTGAGGGGGAGGGGAGGTTAACATTTTTGATTAAAGATTACGAGGGCACATGAATTTTAAAAAAATAATGAACTGCACGGATAAATTATTTATAATAATCCAAAATACTCTCCAGCATTTGTTGAAGAATTCACAGAACTGTTATCAATGATTTCCTCAGAGTTTGTCTGTTTTCCTATTGCAGGGTATTTTAATATTCACGTAGATAATGCAGAAATCAAAACTACAAAAGAAATTATAACTGTTTTAAACACTTTTGACCTGATTCAGCATGTGCATGGACCCACACACAATCGTGGACACACTCTAGATTTACTCATCAGTAGAGGTCTAAACATTTCATCCATTGTTATTAAAGATGTAGCACTATCTGATCACTTCTGTATTTTCTTTGATAAATTGATCTCTGTTATCACTGAATCTAGATCTGTCTCTGTCAGAAAGAGATGCATTAACGAGAACACTAGTGCGCTATTTACGAAGGCTATATCTTTAACACCAAGCATTTCTGCTGACTCTGTTGATCTTCTCCTGGATTCATTTAACTCAAAAGTTAAGAATGTTATTGATGATATTGCTCTGGTAAAGGTCAGCAAGAAGACTGGCAGACAAAAATCATCTTGGAGAAAATCAACAGCAGTTCAGAGTATGAAAAGACAATGCAGAAAAGCTGAGCGAATGTGGCGGAAGACGAATAAAGACAGCCTTCATGCTTTCAATGTGGAACTAGACACAGCTAGACAGACCTTCTTCTCAAACCTTATAAACAGTAACTTAAACAACACTCACACTCTTTTTGCTACTGTTGAGAGACTGACAACTCCCCCCAAGTCAGATTCCCAGTGAAATGCTCTGACAGCAAATGCAATAAGTTTACTTCCTTCTTTTCTGAGAAGATCAATAATATCAGAAAGGAGATTGGCACATCCTTAAGTTATGCAGAGGTCACACAGATTCGACCGCAATTTCAAAAAGAAGTGACTTTGTCTGTTTTTGAAGCAACTGATAGCGCAATTTTGGAAGAAATAATACAGCACCTTAAATCGTCAACCTGCTATCTTGACACACTTCCCATGTCTTTTTTCAAAAGTGTGCTTAACTGTTTAGAAGCAGATCTCTTAGAAGTGGTGAACACCTCACTTCTTTCTGAGACTTTTCCAAACTCCCTGAAAACTGCAGTTGTTAAGCCCCTTCTGAAAAAGCGCAATCTTGATAACACAATGTTGAGCAACTATAGAACAATATCAAATCTTAATTTCATAGGTAAGATTATTGAAAAGGTAGTTTTTAATCAGCTGAACTACTACTTAAACTCAAATGGATACCTGGACAATTTTCAATCTGGTTTCCGACCACATCACAGCACAGAGACAGCACTCATTAAGATAATAAATGATATTCGCGTCAATTCTGATTCTGGCAAAATATCAGTGCTGGTACTACTAGATCTTAGTGCTGCGTTTGACACTGTCGATCATAACATACTTCTAGAGAGACTGGAAACCTGGGTCAGGCTTTCTGGGATGGTACTCAAATGGTTCAGGTCATACTTAGAAGGGAGACATTATTAGTTTACTTTTACTTTACTTTTAGTCATTTAGCAGACGCTTTTATCCAAAGCAACTTACAAATGAGGACAACAGAATCAATCAATTGTAGTATTAAAACAATTAAAACTGATCCAAAACTAAAAGTTAAAACTTTATAAATAGTATATACACACACATTAAAAAAAATAATTAAATAAAAATGAAAAAATGCATATGACAAAATTTCTAAACTTAACATTTAAATGAAAACAAAATAAAGTTACAAACAATTCAAAATACTAAGAGAACAAAAGGTATAAGAGTATAATAACGATTCTAACATAAAACTAAGTCAAACACCAAAAACAACTACATGTATGTACACACACACACACACACACACACACACACATCTCCATAAATTCAGTATTATTTCATTTCCATGTAGTTTGTTGAAGTACTAAAATAACTCAAATTAAATAAAACTAAAACTTAATAAATAACTTATACAGACATAATAGAAAAAACTAATAAAATGACAAACATTACTACAACTGTAACTAAAATTAAAATAGATAACATATACAAATCAAACTACATTATTTTAACAGTAATCCTTAAAAAATAACTGTGCCGAACATACAAGTAGGAAATGGTTATAAAAACTGTAAGAAAAGTGAAACAGGTAATAGGAAAGAGAATAAATGAAAAACGATACTTATCCCTTAGTTGTCCCTGTCCGGTGGAGTCGCTCGGTAGAGTCAATGGTCTTTACACACTTCGGTCTTCACACGACGAGGGCTTCACACAAGAGCCACGTTTAAATCCAAACTCAAAACTCATCTGTTTAGCTGTGCATTTGTTGAATGAGCATTGTGCTATGTCCAAACTAATTGCACTGTTTTTTTGTTTTGTTTTTTATGTATAATCATTTTCTATTCTTAACTGTTTTAAATGAATTTTTAAATCAAATTTTTCTTAAATTCCTTGTTTTTATTGTTGTGATTATTATTATTTTTTTGCATTTTTTTCATTCCTTGTTTTTATTATTATTTATATTTTTAATGACTATTTTACTTCCTTTTATGTAAAGCACTTTGAATTACCACTGTGTATGAAATATGCTATATAAATAAACTTGCCTTGCCTTTGTGAATTTGTTTTGTTCTCTTTTGCAGAAACAGTTTTGGTTGAGTTACTCCGGTAAGTTTATGTGTAAAATTAAATGTGACCCACAAAAAAAGTACCCATAGTTTCCTCACAAACAGTTCAGTCAGTTATTAGTATAAAACCACAGTCATAAAATAAATTTTTCAGAATGGACATTGTATTTATTATTTTTACTAGTAGTATTTTAATGACAGTGGTAACGATGATAAATGTCTACAGTAAAACCCGTTCACAACAAGAACAATACCTGTAATGATGAAACGGCTAAAATGCTGTATTATTCATGCCAAGCCAGCAGTTGGCAATGTCACTTTGTAAAAAACATCGCACCTGTACGCATACCTATAAACTGAACACGCAGTACACATGTGCATGTCAAAAACTTGCACTTTGAAACCATTTTTCAAAAGTTTGCGTTTTCAGTCCCCCAAAACAAAGATGTCATGTAAATGAACGGCTAAAACGCAGTTTTCTGTTTTTAGTTGGAAAAAGGTGTCATGCAAACGTCCCATGTTTGCCATGTTTGTGCGCTCTAAAGTCAGATGGATTCTGATTGGTTGTCAGTGTTTTTATTGTTCATCAGCTGAAAAAAAAAATATTTTGAAAATGATTCCAACGATATCGGTATTCTCTGTCGTTATTGTCACAGTTGTTTTGTGGACTTCAGCATTCTCATTTAGAATAATTATTAAAACTTTAGTAATCATTTTCATTATACTGTAGATATTGTCCTTGCTGAGGGCGGGCTTTTACTGTAACAGTGAGTGTGGTAAATATGGTACTGTAGCAGTGACACTCTTCTGTAAGTGTGTTTTGATTTCATTAAAAGTGATTACATGTACTTCCTCTCTTGATGACAACAGTATTTACATAACTATATTTACTGACCTAAAGTCAAAAGTTCTGTTTCTTCTAAATGTGTTTGTTTCAACTGAGTTCAGGTTGAACATTTTCTTTAAATATACACTACCAGTCAAAAGTTTTTGAACAGTAAGATTTTGAATGTTTTTAAAAGCAGTTTCTTCTGCTCACCAAGCCTGCATTTATTTGATCCAAAGCACAGCAAAAACAGTTAAATTTACTATTTTTTACTATAAAATTACTATTTAAAATAAGTGTGTTCTATTTGAAAATATTTTAAAATGTAATTCATTCCTGTGATTTCAAAGCTGAACTTTTAGCATCATTACTCCAGTCACATGATCCTTCAGAAATCATTCTAATAGTCTGATTTGCTGCTCAAAAACATTTATTATTATCCTTATGTTAAAAACAGCGGAGTAGAATTTTTCAGGTTTCTTTGAAAGCTCAGAGGAACAGCATTTATTCAATTCAATTCAATTCAATTTTATTTGTATAGTGCTTTTCATGATACAAATCGTTGCAAAGCGCTGTACAGAAAATTAAGTTTCTACAATATAAATCTTTAGTAAATCCTGACACTGTGTCCTAATTACACGCAACGCGGCAAGATTCCAGCGACAAGCAATTTGGCTGTCCACACCACAGACGTGAAGCGACAGCGCAAAATGGACAAGTTTATAATCTAATTCATAAATATTAAACATTTTAACATTATTAAAACTGCATACTGAATCACAGACACCATCTTTGTCATAGAAAACACTTCGCAGAGTTCGCAGATTTAACGTATATTTTTTATTTAATTTATTTTCAAGATCTGAGGTAAATGATCTATTATTGATTTCAGTATGGCTATAAATGTCACGCAATATGATATTCAGACTCACATTAGACACTTTTAACATTGAATAAAGCACATAATCTGTACCTGAGATTATAACTGTGTCATAGCTTGTATGTTGTTCCAGCCACGATGTCGCAGAAATAGAAACCGTTTCTAAAATAGAAATTTTGCACGTCGCCGTCATGGCTAGTTAGGACAAAAACTCAGATTAACATGGAAAAGATACCTTTTATTGCGTGTCGCAGCATTGCGTCATGTGTAGTTAGGACACAGTGTGACAGTACTATTTTAATGCCAAAAGACAGTTTGCGCTGGTGCAGGCCGTTAGAAAATCTGGCCCCAAGTCTTCACAGTAAACAAGTCGTATAAATCATTCAAACTCTAACAGGCAAGCTTTTGTCGAGCCAACATTCCACATTTCTCTTGCCAAACTTTCCTTTTCTAGTTCAAATGTTTTGTTTTACTCTGCAATCGAATATCCGTGTGGAAAGATTCCACTTCAGAAAAACACCGTTCATTCCCAGAAACAGATTGTGGGTGGAATTCACTGTCCCAGCGGTCACTGTCCTTGGCAGGTAACTGTAAATGTGTACGTCGCATTGCAGCGTCATTACAGCGAGTGACTGAATGATTGTATTATTTGTCTCAGGTGTTGATAGATTGTAATGGTGAGAGTCTGTGTGGAGTGGCCCTTCTGGACGATAACTGGGTCATAACCACTGGGTCATAATCAGAAGGACATGAAGCGTTTGAAGGTTATCACAGGTATCTGAAGTGTTTCTGTCATTGTGGGTTGTAAAGTCAAGTCACATTTACACTGTAAAAAGTAATTTGTTAAGTTTACTTAATTAAATTGTGCAAACTCATTGCATTAATTCAATTAAGTAATCTTAATTTAACTGAATTAAGTGTAATTTAAGTCTTATTTACTCATATATTAAAAGTATTCCTTACTTATTTTAAGTCCTATTTACTTAAGCCATTTAAGTTTAGTTAACTTAATTGAATTTGTGATCTGAGGAGCATTGAGAATAGCAAAAATGCATCAAAATGCAGAAAACAAATGTAAATCAACATGGTAATTTATTATAGTTGTTCGGTAATAATGCTTGAATCAGAAAAAAATCCCAAATTAAATGTTAAGAGATGTACATTTACATTTAGTCATTTATCAGATGCTTTTATCCAAAGTGACTTACAAATGAGGACAATAGAAGCAATCAAAACCAACAAAAGAGCATTTGAGAAGAATAATATTCCCTGAGCACATTAAAACAATAAAAACAATGCACACTCAATATACTTTAACTTACATAGTAACAAAAACATTTGGTCATACTGTCTAACTCCTTTGACCTTTATTGCAATGTCAACTTGTGTCAACAACTAGGCCTAAACAAAACAGCTGAATCAAGAGAAAACATGAAAATAAACACACAAGACCTTTCCTCTCTGTGTTGTGGCCAAGCTGGACAGGAATACCACGGAGAACTGCAGTGTGTTGAAGAGTAACCTCAGTTTCCTGAAAAGAGGGAAAAGTATATGAAATGAGATTTCATGTTATCCTGTATGTGTAAAGAATTTCTTATTTATTGTTTTTAATTTGCTGACAATCAATTTAATTTAATGAGATAGTCCTTCTAAAAATTTAAATTCTCTTATCATTTATCACCCTCATGCTAACCTCCATGTATATTACTTTCTTCTGATAAATATAAAGATTTTTAGAAAAATAATCAATCTCTGTGAGTCCATATTTGATGCTTAAAAAACCACACACAGCAATTGTGACAATAATTCATATGAGCCCAGTGGAGGAATAAATATCTACTAAAGACATCGTCACAACATCTCTCTCGTTTTTGAAGCATTAACTTTAAGGGTCCCATCCTCTAGCATTATATGGTCTCACATAGATGGATTATTTTTCTAAAAAATCTTTAGATAGTGTTTAGCTGAAGAAAAAAGTCATATACATCTGGGACAATATGAGAATGAATAAATGATCAGATAATTTTGGTTTTTGGGAAGGGTATCCCTTTAAAACATCCTTTTCTGCCAAGCAAAGTCATCACATACCTTCTCCAAGTTGTCTGTTTTTCCTGCCAGGATTAAGAGATTTTGAGAAAAAGAACTGTGATTAGTTGTAGAAAGACAAAAACACATTAATGGTCAATATCTTTAGCATAATTTTCACTCATGCACATTGTATTATATTAAAGAAACTAACCTCATATATGTATGCATTGCTTTGGAATCACCTTTCGTATCTCCTCACTTGCATATTAATCCAGCAAGTAACAACAGCAGATAAAATCTAACTGACCATAAATATATATCTAAAAGACTGGAAGTACTTACTTTTGTGATGTGATAACATCTCCAAACTGTTGTGCAAAGTTGTTACCAAAATCTCTTTCCTAAAAAAAGACAAGGATAGAAATTACTAACTGGATTGAAAGAAAACAAAAGCATAGATAAGTAAATAAAACATTAAAATGTGTATATATATATATATATATATATATATATATATATCTTAGTCTTCTTTCGCAGTATTGCTCTTTTAAAGTATCAATCAAGCACGTCCCGTTCTTTAATCTCCATTCATCCGTGCTTCATCACTCTAAAGTGTCAGTAATTCAAACACTGAATGCTGCGCGGATATATTTACCAGGCGCCACATAGACGATAACAAAATATAACGTTATAGTGACACTTTATATTCAACAAAACACATGCATTAATCCGTTAACTTTGACTTTAATATCATATAAACAAGTTCCTTAATATTAAACTTAATATTTATTGTTTATCAGCCGACGTCTTCCACAAGGTAAACAAAAAATAGCACTTTAAGTAAAGTCAACAAAAAAAATTAAGTTAGCACGTTCGTTAGATTTTACAGTGTATTCAGTGTTGGTGAAAGTTACTTTTACAAGTAATGCATTACAATATTGCGTTACACTCTAAAAAAGTAACTAATTACATTACTTAGTTACTTTTTATGGGAAGTAATGCATTGCGTTATTTTTTAAATTTGGGCTGGGCTTTGTTTTTAATATACAAAACTTCTATTTTTGGCGAACATAAAAGCCCTTTCACACCAAAAGTGAAATGAATTAGCCTCATACTGGATTGCATGAAGAATAGGACGCAGGAGCAGAAAGTTAAACACTTTTCAGCAACAAATAAACAAAGAAACACAAATGTTGTTTATCTAAAGTCAATTTTTTTTTTTGTTATTAGTATGGTTGAATTGATTAATAAAATGGGATTTAAATAAATAAAGGATATTTGGGTTACACTTTATTTTAAGGTGTCCTTGTTACAGTGTAATTATACATTTACAGTAAGTACTGAATAATATTAATTAACTTCATGTACTTACTATATGGTGAGGATTAGGATTAGGGTTTGGTTTAGGGTTACTTGCATGTAATTATGCATAAGTTATTGTTATTATAATAGTAAGTACATGTAATGTGTAACAAGGACACCTTAAAATAAAGTGTTACCGATATTTATTTATTTGAATATTTTTTTTTTTTACAAAAAATAACAATAAACTGAATTTGCATTTCATTGTTTTTATTCATTTGAAGGAATACTGAATCAGTTGTTTTTTTGTTTTGTTTTTTTTTTGGTTTTTGTTTTTTGCGGACAGGAGAGCTGTCAGTCAATTCATGGAAGAACAAAATAACTGCCGTTACTTATTTGGAAAAGTAACTCAGATAATTTCTTGTAAATTAAAAATGAATGCGTTACTTTACTAGTTACTTGAAAAAAGTAATCTGATTATGTAACTCACGTTACTCATAATGCATTTGCATTTGACTGTTTTTATTAATTTTGAGGAACACTGAATGTGTTTTTGTGCAGGTGAGATGAATAAATGCATGTTGATATTTATTCTAGAACTACAGTAAGATCATGTTCACACACAACGCTCTGCACTTACTCCTGATTTCTCTCAACATGACAACATGAGAGCTGTTAGTCAATACATGAGAAACAAAGTAACCGCCGTTACTTATTTAAAATTAAAAAGTAATGTGTTACTTTACTATTTACTTGAAAAAAGTAATCTGATTACATAAATACAGAGTTCTAGCATGAAACTCTAGATGGCGCAGTCCAATGGGTCTCACTCAATCTGACCTAATGACATCATCACATGGCACAGCTGATTGGTTCTCTCCTGTATCGGTAGCCAATGAGCTCGCTGCTCAACATTCAAGTATATGACTAGTGCTTGCTGTACCAATTTGCAGCGTGCTTCAGAAACCCTCCAACTTCCCCAGCTCCACCTGTATAGATCTGCTACGAGGTGATTCATGTATGCTATGGGGGTTATTTTATGTATGTTATATTTGCAGCAGCAGTATTTCTTACATGCTCACAGCAGCATGTTGTGGATGTATTGGCAGTAGCAAGTCTCGGTACTTGCTCTGCCGCAGCAGTGTAGCAGATCTATTCCGCCAAGACCAAATACATTAACATTGTCATGTATATTACCATGCCAATCCCTCCGAGAGTTGTCATGACAGAACTTATAATGTGTTACCTATAATGCGTTACCCCCAACACTGCATTTAATTCTATAGCATTTAATACAATACAGAGTGTTTCAAAGCAGCATCGCAAAAAATAACAGTGTTATTTTAGGCTTAGGCTTCCAGCTTCGCAACTGTTCGGACGCTCTTACTTACTGCTCTGCACTTTGCTCCCTGTTTATGTACTTTTCTCAAATTTTTCTAAGACTTTAACTTCAGCAGATCAGCACAGTGCTCAAACAACACAGCTAACATCGCTACTAACAGGCGCTCGAGGTCGAGCAGACAGCGGCACTCAGCTCAGAGTGCAGCCAAGCCCAGGACTCTGATAGTGGGCGACTCTATTACATCAGTAGCAGGACTACAACTACATGCTGCTTTCCTCAAGCAACCGTTTCTGATGTGAACAAGGAACTTTGGAACATTCTGATGAAGCACAAGACTGCAAATCGAATCATCATCCATGTGGGGAAAAATGATATTCGGAAAGAGCTGTCAGAACTCCTTAAGAAGGATTTCAGTGAACTCTTTGAAGCATTTCAAAGACTTGAAGTTCAGCCATTCATCAGTGGACCACTCCCAGCAAGGGGAACTAGCATGTTTTCATGGCTGCTTGGGCTGAATACATGGCTACAAAGAACCTGCAGTATAAAAGGAGTCAACTTCATCGACAACTTCAATCTTTTCTGGGGCCATAGACAACTGTTTAAACTGGATGGCCTCCACCCAAACAAACTTGGTGCAAGAGTGCTAAAGGACAATATCTATTTCTCCCTCCGTCATCCTTCAGTGGTGTATAACAATCCACTCAACCTGAATTGCACACACACACCTGGACAGAATATGAGTGACCACAGGACTTCATATCAGCTTCCGAGTCATCATGTAGTTGACACATCCCACAAGGACAATGATAACACCACGCAGCCACAACAAGCACTGCTCATGGAAACTATCCCAGCTGAGCCCTGCCCACAGAGCTCATCACAGACAGACTGTGACGTACTACAACAGCTCCAAGACTCAGCAACCAAGGACGACTTTCTGGAAAACAGCCAGGGAAGCCAGGACATCATATCATAGCCACCGGAAACACCAGAGCCAGAGCCCATCTCACCAGACACACTATCTCTCTCCAGCATCTCCACTTCTAAGCTTCTCACAGAAAATGGAGGAATTGGTGTATGCTGGGACAAAACTCTCCCACTCTTTCACTGCAAGCCCCCAGATATCAACTAAAAAACGGCGGGCCCCCCTAACCACCAAAGACTGCAGGCCCAGCTCTCCCTCCTCCTCCTGTGAGAGCTCTCCGACCGCTGCCACAACGCCAGGGCCCAAACCCTCCTCCATCTGGTGTAGGTGAACCTAAAACAACTGATAGCTACTCTCAGTAATGTGTGTCGGGTCCCTGCTATATTAGCAGCAACTTACACAAATGTTTACAGAACGAGTGGGAACCCAGCGTGCCTGTAGCCTTCTCTATTTCTGTTTTATCACGTGATAGAAAGTCTAAGGCCTTCTCAAACTGTACGGCTGACCCATCTAATCTGCGGCCTGTAATGCATCAGTCTAAGATTACTGTAGAGACAAAATGTAATTCCATCAAGTTAGCATTTTTAAACATTCGCTCACTAAAAAATAAATCATTTCTGATCAATGACTTAATAACCACAAACAACCTGGATTTTATGTTTCTAAATGAAACATGGCTAGAAGACAGCTGCAGTGCAACAGACCTCTATGTTACAGCCCCTCCTAACTTTAATTTTACAAGTGTCTGCAGGACTGTTAGGAGAGGTGTAGCTGCTCGATTTAAAGATATTTATCAATGCAAGCAAGTGTCATTTGGTCAGTATTTGTCTTTTGAATACCTAGGTATTGTGCTGAAAGATGCTCCACGCATTCTGTTTCTCATTATTTACAGGCCTCCAAAATACTCTCCAGCATTTGTTGAAGAATTCACAGAACTGATGTCAATGATTTCCTCAGAGTTTGTCTGTTTTCCTATTGCAGGGGATTTTAATATTCACGTAGATAATGCAGAAATCAAAACTACAAAAGAAACTATAACTGTTTTAAACACTTTTGACCTGATTCAGCATGTGCATGGACCCACACACAATCGTGGACACACTCTAGATTTACTCATCAGTAGAGGTCTAAACATTTCATCCATTGTTATTAAAGATGTAGCACTATCTGATCACTTCTGTATTTTCTTTGATAAATTGATCTCTGTTATCACTGAATCTAGATCTGTCTCTGTCAGAAAGAGATGCATTAACGAGAACACTAGTGCGCTATTTATGAAGGCTATATCTTTAACACCAAGCATTTCTGCTGACTCTGTTGATCTTCTCCTGGATTCATTTAACTCAAAAGTTAAGAATGTTATTGATGATATTGCTCTGGTAAAGGTCAGCAAGAAGACTGGCAGACAAAAATCATCTTGGAGAAAATCAACAGCAGTTCAGAGTATGAAAAGACAATGCAGAAAAGCTGAGCGAATGTGGCGGAAGACGAATAAAGACAGCCTTCATGCTTTCAATGTGGAACTAGACACAGCTAGACAGACCTTCTTCTCAAACCTTATAAACAGTAACTTAAACAACACTCGCACTCTTTTTGCTACTGTTGAGAGACTGACAAACCCCCCCAAGTCAGATTCCCAGTGAAATGCTCTGACAGCAAATGCAATAAGTTTGCTTCCTTCTTTTCTGAGAAGATCAATAATATCAGAAAGGAGATTGGCACATCCTTAAGTTATGCAGAGGACACACAGATTCGACCGCAATTTCAAAAAGAAGTGGCTTTTTTTGAAGCAATTGATAGCAAAATTTTGGAAGAAATAATACAGCACCTTAAATCGTCAACCTGCTATCTTGACACACTTCCCACGTCTTTTTTCAAAAGTGTGCTTAACTGTTTAGAAGCAGACTTTTCCAAACTCCCTGAAAACTGCAGTTGTTAAGCCCCTTCTGAAAAAGCGCAATCTTGATAACACAATGTTGAGCAACTATAGACCAATATCAAATCTTCCTTTCATAGGTAAGATTATTGAAAAGGTAGTTTTTAATCAGCTGAAAAACTACTTAAACTCAAATGGATACCTGGACAATTTTCAATCTGGTTTCCGACCACATCACAGCACAGAGACAGCACTCATTAAGATAATAAATGATATTCGCGTCAATTCTGATTCTGGCAAAATATCAGTGCTGGTACTACTAGATCTTAGTGCTGCGTTTGACACTGTCGATCATAGCATACTTCTAGAGAGACTGGAAAACTGGCTCAGGCTTTCTGGGATGGACCTCAAATGGTTCAGGTCATACTTAGAAGGGAGAGGTTATTATGTGAGTATAGGAGAGCATAAGTCTAAGTGGACGTTCATGACATGCGGAGTCCCACAAGGCTCAATTCTTGCACTGCTCTTGTTTAGCCTGTATATGCTCTCACTAAGTCAAATAATGAGAAAGAACCAAATTGCCTATCACAGCTATGCTGATGATACCCAGATTTACCTAGCTTTATCTCCAAATGACTACAGCCCTACTGACTCTCTCTGCCAATGCACTGATGAAATTAACTGTTGGATGTGCCAGAACTGAAGTCAATGCATTTGGAAGGAAAGATGAAGTTCTCAAGGTGAATGCATACCTTGACTCTGGGGGGTCAAACAGCTAAAAATCAAGTCAAAAATCTTGGGGTGATTCTGGAGACAGACCTTAGTTTCAGTAGTCATGTCAGAGCAGTAACTAAATCAGCATACCATCATCTCAAAAACATTGCAAGAATTAGATGTTTTTTTTTCCAGTCAAGACTTGGAGAAACTTGTTCATGCCTTTACCACCAGCAGGGTGGATTATTGTAATGGTCTCCTTCCAAAGAAGACCATTAGACAGCTGCAGCTCATCCAGAACACTGCTGCCAGGATTCTGACTAGAACCAGAAAATCTGAGCATATCACACCAGTCCTCAGGTCCTTACACTGGCTTCCAGTTACATTTAGGATTGATTTTAAAGTACTTTTACTCGTTTATAAATCACTCAATGGCCTGGGACCTAAATACATTGCAGATATGCTCACTGAATATAAACCTAACAGACCACTCAGATCATTAGGATCGAGTCAGTTAGAAATACCAAGGGTTCACACAAAACAAGGGGAGTCCACTTTTAGCTATTATACTGCCCGCAGTTGGAACCAGCTTCCAGAAGAGATCAGATGTGCTAAAACATTAGCCACATTTAAATCCAGACTCAAAACTCATTTGTTTAGCTGTGCATTTGTTGAATGAGCACTGTGCTACGTCAGAACGAATTGCACTGTATTTAATGTATAATAATTTTCTATTCTAAACTGTTTTAAAATAATTTTAAATCAATTTTTATATCATTTCCTTGTTTTTATTATTATTTTTTTAATTCCTTGTTTTTATTGTTGTGATTATTTTTTTAATGACTATTTCACTTCCTTTTATGTAAAGCACTTTGAATTACCACTATGTATGAAATGTGCTATATAAATAAACTTGCCTTGCCTTGCCTAGTGTTGCAAATTCAGCAATTGTAAAGAAAGACTTTAATTTCAGCTGTGAAGCAGCTCTACAGAAGACTATAGTGTCTTTATTCAGCTGTTGTTTTGCTTCCGGTCTTGATGCAGCGAGTTGGTTCGTCCTCAGGTGATCATGACCTGGATGTGATGGACGGCTCGGAGGAGGCGTATGATGTTGCTCGTGTGGCCATCCATAAGAGCTACGACATCGTGTCACTGGATAGCAACTTGGTTCTTCTACAGCTGCATGGAAAAGCCAAGCGCTCTGTGTACGGCGTGCCCGTTTGCCTACCAACGCCACAGCTGGCACAAAACGAGCTCATGGCCATCCATTTCCACACGCTCACCGGATGGGGCAAGCGAACCGCAGGGGAAAACATCCACCCCTCCAAAGGCCTTGAAGCCCCTTCATCCGCCACACTGCAGTGGCTAGCCATCCCTCTGATGCCCGCAGCACAGTGTGCAGAGAAGAGCAGTGTCAACATCACGGCAAACATGTTCTGCGCGGGTTACGCCGAGGGCAGCCAGGAGTCCTGCAGAGGACATGACGGCAGTCCGCTGGTCACTCGCTATGAGGGAACGTCCTTCCTGACGGGCGTCGTGTCGTGGGGTAAAGGCTGCGATCAGCCGGGGTACTATGGGATTTACGCCAAAGTGGCCAACTTCTTGAAATGGCTTGAGATGGTTATGAAAACCCCTGGATCTCCAGTTGAGCTGACTGCTCGCGATTAATGTCTGTCGTGAGCTTTGAAATAAAACACTCACTCTGAGTTTGTGCTTTTGTTATTCATGCATCTGATCTTCATGTGTGCTGGTTTTAGGGATCATTTTGGTGTGTTTGAGGGACATTTAGGCAGTCATTAACTGAAACAGCATTGATTTTCTTGTGCAGATGTTGCTAATCATACACCAGACGTGACCCTGTGTAGGATCAGATGTTAGACATTCTGTACGTTTTGTGTACATTATATTAGTCTGATAAAACACAGATATGTGACCTTGGAAAAACAAAACCAGTCATAAGGGTCAATTTTTTCGAAAATTAGATTTATACATTATCTGAAAGCTGAATAAATAAGCTAAAAAATAAAAAATTAAAAAGTTTGAATAAAAAAAAGCTTGTTAGGATAGATCAATATTTGGCCGAGATACAACTATTTGAAAATCTGGAATCTGAGGGTGCAAAAAAATTTTTTTTTGAGAAAATCGCCTTTAAATTTGTCCAAATGAAGTTCTTGGCAATGCATATTACTAATCAAAAATGAAGTTTTGATATATTTACGGTAGGAAATTTACAAAATAACTTTATGGAAGTTTCATGATCTTAACTTAATATCCTAATGATTTTTGGCATAAAAGAAAAATGGATAATTTTGACCCATACAGTGTATTGTTGGCTGTTGCTACAAATATACCTGTGCTACTTATGACTGCTTTTGTGCTCCATCGTAACATATAATTTTAGATTTTCCAATAAAAGAGAGTTAAAAGGGTCATGACACGAAAAATCTAATTTGTTTCATAGCTTAAAATGTCCTCCTCATTAAACAAAGCATTTATTTAATCAAGCTCCAAAAACGGCTCGTTTGGATCCGAGGTGCAAGATGACATCACCTGGGCACAAACATTTGCATAAACACGCCTCCAAAGTAAGACATCGACAAATTGTCTTCTTCTCAGCATAGGCCCTGCCCACTGGCGTTCAGTCGCTTAACACTTGATTACACTGAATGCGAGTGTCGCGCCGCGTCAAAAGCAAATAGAAATCACAATCACTGCGCCATCTTGTCTACACTGGATACAGTAAACAGATATGAGTCTGTCGTCAGGACAAATGCAGTGAAAGATCATTCGCTTTGATGCGTTTAGTTTAAACAGCTCGTTCACGTCTTTGTACAGATATCAGAAGGATCCCAGCGTAAGGAACAAGTGGATAGTTTATTTTTAATGGCATCCCAGATCTTGTCAGAGGATTTTGTTTTGTAAACGAGGCACGGTGTCATGGAGAGTCACAAAGAAACATTTGTTGAAAGATAAAGCATCGCTAGATCTGACTGCAGCTGCATCACAAACCGTAAGTAAATTACTTCATAATGCTTTGTCTGGAAATGACCGTTTGATTTTGATCGTGTTGTCAAAACACTCACATGCAATAGTGAGAGGGTGTTGATACTGTTTCCTATGTAATGACGTTAGCCAATCATAACAGTGGCCAATTACTGACATCCTTAAAGGACCCGCCCTTTAAAACAGGTCATTTTAGACAGAGGGTCAGAATGAGGATTGAAAATAATAATTTTCCACATATTTACTTGTTTTTTGTGCAAAAAAACAACAAAACAAAAACAAACATTATTATCATTGTAAGTAAACCTCAAGGAACACATTAAAATAATAATAAAAATAATAATAAAAAAACCCATGTCATGACCCCTTTATCAGCCCATCTTCATCTCTGTGACCTCAAAGAGGACAGAACGTCTTATTTAGATTATCAAACTATTGACTAAACAGATGTTCACATTTATCACCACTGCATTATCACCAGCCCTTTACGATCATTAGCTTGTTGTATTCCTCCTTGTAAGTCTCTTTGGATAAAGGCATCTGCTAAATTAATAAATGTAATTGCATTAGCATTAGACTCTTCAAGAATTCCTTACATACATGAGAACTCATTTGAGTCTTCTGTATTGTATTCATGTTTTGTGTCAGAAACAGAGCTGAGCTACTCCCTGATAATCTTCTGCCTGGCTGCGGCTCTCAAATTTCTGTGTTTGTGTAGAGAACATCAAATGAACTCATCGGAGAGTTTCATGAGCTCTGAACTGAAATATCCCACGTGTCTTGAGTGTAAACGCTGGTGCTTTTCACTTTGTCCTCTTGTCAGTTTCTCCTCCCCCTGTTCCTGTGTCTCTCTCTCCCTCCCGGTGCTCAGTTCATTGACCTTCTGTCTGTTTTCTGACGATCCTCTAATGTGAAAGAGCTGGACGCTGATAAACCACAATGTCTTGGGTCTTCTGGAATTTTCTCTGCTTGTTTCTAATACACTGTGTGAGCTCAGAAGGTGAGTATGTCATCTCAATCGAACAGACCAAAGCTTCAGAATGACTCGTATTTCTCTTTTTCTGACCTGAAGGTTTGTTGTTTAAGGCCTAATCAATGTCAGAGTGAGTTTGAGCGTGCTAATGATAAGGTTTGGTTTATTTCTCAACACTCGGCTCTTCCGCTGCTATCAGGAGGGAGGCTTTGATGATGATGATGGCATGTGTTTCTCCAGTCTTCCTCCACAGTCGAGATGCCAGTCAGGTCTTTAGCCGGCGCCGGCGCGCCAACACCATGTTCGAGGAGTTAAAGAAGGGAAACATGGAGCGTGAGTGTGTTGAGGAGCGCTGCAGTTATGAGGAGGCCAGAGAAATCTTTGAGGATGTTAAAAAGACGGTCTGTGGTTTGTTTGTTTGATTCTTTTTTAAATATTTCATTGGAAACGTTCAGGAAATCATGTGTACCACCTCAGGCCCAAAATACCAGAGTCGTAAGGACTGCAGACATTAGCCATATTTACTCACCTACGCTTGTGCAATTTTTGGGATTTTGCATGCTGGATGAAAATGCCAAGATGCACATTAAAGTTGTGCATAAATTATGTGCTCAAAAGAGTTTAATCATTTTTATATCTAATAAGAAAAAATGCACAATAACTACAATGGAAACACTGAATTAATTCCTCAATGTGCATCAAAAAAGTCATGTGACTTTGCCTCAACAGATCATGTGACTGGATAACTGAACGAACCATCGCGCCGATCTCATTGCACACCTCTTAAATATTGTTTTAATCTGAAATGCCTGAGCCAAAATGATTTGGTACGAACACCTCTGTAACTCTCTCGCACGATTGCGTTACCAAATGCAAGATAACACAACAGAGTTTGTTACTGCGCAAGTCATTTATAATATGGAAAAAAAAGAGCTACAGCTTCCCTGGTTGCACCAACTTAAATTTTTATTATTGATATTTCGGGCCAGTTTCCGTGGGATGGAAATGATGTTTTATTCAAAATTCAGTATTCTAATTTTGTGCAAGATAAATTCATAACTTTGAATGGTAACATAGCTAATGATGGACAAGATTCCCTCAGTATTCACGGTTTAGAACACATCCGCTTGTAATTTGAGTAATAAGTAAATTCACACAAAGTTTCTGAGTGACTTACAAATATTAAAATTTCAATTACATTTAGTCATTTAGTAGACGCTTTTATCCAAAGCAACTTACAAATGATGACAATAGCAAATCAAATCAATCAAGCAATCAAAATCAACAAAAGAGCAATAGCAATACACATAGCAAGGTTTTTTTTTTTATAATGAAAAGAAAACATAGAATAGAAAAAGTATATAGCAAGCTAGTGTTAGATGCTTTTTTTTTTGCTTTTGTTAATTGTATAATAAATAAAAAGAAAACAAACAGATAGAAAACTAAAAGATTAGAGAAGCTAGTGTTAGTTTTTTTTTTTATTTTAAGAAAACAAACAGTAAATGAATAGAGTGCAAGTCTAAAAGGGGCAAGTTTTTTTTTTAAAGAATAGAATTAGAATATTAATAACCAATGATAACCAATTATTTTTCGAAACATGTTTTGTGCAGAAATGTAAAAAAAAAACTATTATCAGTGTGAATTTCTCCATAACAGACTTGAACTATTGAACTTGACGTGGCCAATAAAAATAGTAAAATAAGTTTAATTTATATAGCGCCTTTCCCAAGCTCAAGGATGTTTCACAATGACAAAAGCAAATAAACAATCATTTTAAACATAGATGGACAATAGACATTTGCCACGTCCAGAACGTGCGATTACAGTTGCATACCACAGTAATAATACAGAATCATAATAAAAATAAATAAATAAATAAAAAATACAATGAAACATTTTTAAGGCTGTATGAGAAACTTAGTTCCCTATCTGTCGGTCACTACGAGTTGACTCGACATTATGGGGTCGTACTTGGGAGCACGAATCCTCTCTGGTTAAGAGAAAACGCCAATGAAATTTGGCTAGTGGATTTTGCATACTGAACCACTCCCCGTGCATACGGGTATAAATAGGCAACAGGTGCATCCACATCCACAGATTTTTGCTTCGGAGCCAAGTGAATAAACACAGTTCGAGATTCACCAGGCAAATTCTCTCTGTTGCTGGAAGAAGAGGCTGTTCTGGGTGGCGTTACGGCACAATCAGCGGCGTCCCTGTTAATTCAGCGATTCCCCTGGGTGCTTCATCTAAAAGAGCAGTTTCTGATTGTGGACGGCTCGCCATTCTGTCCGTGTCCTCTTGGTTACGATCGTTTCCTATCTTCTATCGACAGCCACGATCGTTGTCTTCAGTGTCTGGGCTTTGTGGTTTGTGGATGGTTTATACGTTCACTGTGAGCGTGTAACCATGGCAGCGCTGCGATCGCGCCTCTCTCTCCTCACGGAGATGGGAGGGGCTGGCTCCCTCTGTCACTACCCAAGCTGGCTTCTCTGCCATGAGCAGAGAACCATCGGCCAGTGCTCTGGGCGATCTGAGGGCTACAGAGAGAGCCTCTCTGCCGGGCCAGTCCCTACAGACCTTTCACTCCTCCCACAGCAGCTGTTCTGTGCAGCTCCCTGGTGATTCTGCTGTGCTGTCTGACGGCGTGCCCAGCATTTCATTTGGCGCGTCAATAGAGGATCAGATGTCAATAGCAGCAGGGCCAGCGGTAACCATATTCTCAAAGAAAGAGCAGCGTCCTTTTCCTCTAGGCCATCAGGCTCGTGGGTTGACAATGAGCGATGCACTGCCTCCTCACTCTTGCCCAGGATACTCCTATCGGCAGCGGCCAAGAGATTGCGGTTCGGGGGCGCATTGCCTTCCCACGCATCTCCAGCCGGTCATGGAGATTGCTGCCATGATGGGCCAGAATGCAGTGCTTTCTCGGCCATCTAGCATGACTTCCCACCGCTGCACCACTGTGGGTATGTCAATTGTCCCTTTGGTGCCACTCACACGGAGTTTGGGAGCGTAGTTCGCGCTGCCAAAACCGTCCTGCTGGCTCATTCGGACAGACTTGGCTAAGCGATTCAGTTCACCAGGCGACCCCCCAGGTTCAGCAGCGCCCTCGAGACTTCGGTGGCAGTCCGAGACGCCCCTGTCCTGTGCGAGGAGATTGCTGTCCCATTGGCGAAGGATGCAATCGAGCCCGTCCCTCCAGCCGAGATGGTGTCAGGGTTTACGGCCCTTACTTCATCGTGTCCAACAAAGACGGTGGCCTTCGGCCGGTTCTGGATCTGCGTGTCTTGAATCGGGCCCTTCTCAACCTTCCGTTCAAGATGTTCACGCAGAAGCGCATCATCGGCCCCAGGACTGGTATGCAGCGGTCGACCTGAAAGGCGTTGACTTTCATATCTCAATTCTTCCTCGACACAGGCCGTTCCTAAGGTTTGCATTCGAGGGTCGGGCATGGTTGTCAGGGTCCTCCCCTTTGGGCTTTCCCTGTCCCCCCATGTCTTTATGAAAGTCGCGGAGGACGCCCTTGCCCCGTTATGGGAAGTGGGCATCAGGATCCTCAACTAACTCCAGCATGGCCCGCTCACGAGAACAGTTCACAGGGGCCTAGTGCTCCGGTACTCAGCTGGTTGGGGCTTCGGGTCAGCTGGGAAAAGAGCAAGCTCTCCCTCGTGCAGAGAATCTCTTTTTTCCAGTATGGAGTTAGACTCGGAGAGTACGACGGCGCGTCTCACCAACGAGCGTGCCCAGTCCGTGCTGAACTGAGTTCCTTCAGAGGCAGGATGGTGGTACCACTGAAACACTTTCAGAGGCTCCTGGGGCATATGGCATCCACAGCCGCAGTCACGCAGCTCGGATTGCTGCATATGAGACCACTTCAGTACTGGTTACACTCACGAGTCCCGAGATGGGCATGGCGCCGCAGTACAGTTCGCGTGACCATCATGCCAATGGTGTTGCAGCTCATTCAGCCCCTGGATGGACCTTGTCTTTCTACGGGCCAGAGTGCCCTTAGAACAAGTGTCTCGGCATGTCGTTGCCACGACGGATGCTACATGGTGCGCTACATGCAACGGGCAGGCAGCCTCGGAGTTCTGGACAGGGCTTCGACTGCTTTGGCACATCAACTGCCTCAAGTTGCTGGCAGTGCTACTAGCCTTGCGGCGGTACCGGCCGCTGCTGCTTGGCAAGCACATGTTGGTCCGCACGGACAGCACTGCGACCGTTTCATACATCAACTGGCAGGGTTGTCTATGATCACGTCGCATGTCACAACTCGCCCACCATCTCCTCCTCTGGAGTCAGACGTGGCGCAAGTCGCTGCGTGCTGTCCACATCCCTGGGGAGCTCAATCGTGCAGCCAATGTGCTCTCATGACAGCTCACGTTCCCCGGAGAATGGTGACTCCATCCCGAGACGATCTGGCTGATTTGGAGTCGAATCGGGGGAGCCCAGGTGGACCTGTTTGCTTCCCATGAGTCCTCCCACTGCCAGTTGTATAACTCTCTGACCGAAGTTCCCTCGGCATGGACGCACTGGCACACAGCTGGCCTCGGGCCTTACGCAAGTATGCGTTTCACCCAGTGAGCCTTCTCGCACAGACACTGTGCAAGGTCAGGGACCTGCTGCTGCGCTGTACTGGCCCACCCGGACCTGGGTTCCGGAACTCATGCTCCTCGCGACAGCCCCTCCCTGGCACATCCCTCTGAGGAAGGACCTCCCTTCTCAGGGGCTCGGCACCTTGGCACCCTAAGTGATCTCCCACCAGTGGTGGAAGACACTATCACTCAGTCAAGTCAAGTCATCTTTATTTATATAGCGCTTTTAACAATACAGATTGTGTCAAAGCTCTTAACAGTATCAAATTGGAGGATAGAGTGTCAGTAATGTATAATAATAAGATTAAACACTCAATTTTCAGTTAGAGGCATTTCATTATTGAATTCAGAGATATCATTGTCTAGCTCAGTTTAGTTTAAATAGTATCTGTGCAATCAAATCAACGATAATCGCTAGAAATTAAATGTCCCCAACTGAGCAAGCCAGAGGCGACAGCGGCAAGGAACCAAAACTCCCTCTGTGACAGAATGGAGAAAAAAAAACCTTGGGAGAAACCAGGCTCAGTCGGGGGGCCAGTTCTCCTCTGGCCAGACGAAACCCGCAGTTCAATTCCAACCGCAGCTTGTGTCAGATTGTGAAAAGGGCTTATCTGATTCCTGTGCTCTTGTTCCGATGGGGCATTTTAATTTATAATTTAATGTAATTGTTATATTTGTGTTTTATTCATTATTTGAAGTTTTTCATTTATATGATTTATTCATTTGCTACAATTGTAATGTATAGTTTAATGCATTTATTGTTTCTCGGTCTATTTTTATAATATATATTTGTTGGTTTATTATAATTTAAATTTATAGTTTAATTCATTTAATATATTTCTGATATATATATATATATATATATATATATATATATATATATATATATTATACTATTTATTATTTTAGAATGTATTTATTCATTTTTCATATTTGTATATTATTATGTTTTAATTAAAATTTTAAATGTATAAATGTATTATATTTCTATTTTTATATTGTTGCAATTTCTAACAATAATAGTATTATGTAGTTAGGTATTTTATTATATTTTTAGTTATTTTGTTATATTTTTAGCTTTATTGTCCTGGTCTCTGCTGACGATTAGGGCTGTAGACATCATTTCTTGGTGCTGATCCACCATCTGAACGGATACGGACTGAGAAACAGAATAAGAAAGAAACAGACAAATATTAGCGTAGATGCCATTCTTCTTACGATGTAACGAGTACTTCGTGTGTTATGAGGAGTGTTCCCGGTTCCGGTTGATCTAATTAATGCAGCCTAACAATCCTTTAACGGATTTGAATAATAGAAGTGCATTAGTGTGTTATGTGTAAGCCAGGTTAAAGAAATGTGTCTTTAATCTAGATTTAAACTGACAGAGTGTGTCTGCCTCCCGAACAGTGTTAGGTAGATTGTTCCAGAGATTGGGTGCTAAATAGGAAAAGGATCTGCCGCCCGCAGTCGATTTTGATATTCTAGGTATTATCAAACGGCCAAAGTTTTGAGAACGCAGCAGTCGTGGAGGACTATAATGTGATAAGAGCTCGCTCAAGTACTGAGGAGCTAAGCCATTCAGGGCTAATATGGTCATACTTCCTGGTTCTAGTAAAGACTCTAGCTGCTGCATTTTGGACCAACTGTAGTTTATTGATCAAGCATGCAGAACAACCACCCAGTAAAGCATTACAATAGTCTAACCTTGAGGTCATAAACGCATGAATTAGCATTTCTGCATTTGATGTTAAGAGCATAGGTCGCAATTTAGATATGTTTTTGAGATGGAAAAATGCAGTTTTACAGATGCTAGAAACATGGCTTTCAAATGAAAGATTGCTATCAAACAGCACACCTAGGTTCCTAACTGATGAAGAAGAATTGACAGAGCAGCCGTCAAGTGTTAGATAGTGTTCTAGGTTATTACATGCAGGGTTTTTAGGTCCGAGAGGAGACAAAGTGATGAAGCCAGTCAGTGTATGGGGACGATTAGGAGGCCTTGATGGTCAAAGGCCAGTGGGCAAATTTGGCCAGGATGCTGGGGTTACACCCCTACTCTTTTTTGAAGGACATCCTGGGATTTTTAATGACACAGAGAGTCAGGACCTCGGTTTAACGTCTCATCCGAAGGACGGTGCTTTTTACAGTATAGTTTCCCCGTCACTATACTGGGGTGTTAGGACCCACACAGACCAAAGGGTGAGCACCCCCTGCTGGACTTACTAACACCTCTTCCAGCAGCAACCTAGTTTCCCATCCAGGTACTGACCAGCTCAACCCTGCTTAGCTTCAGTGGGCAACCAGTCTTGGGCTACAGGGTGATATGGCTGCTGTCACCCTCCACCTTGAAAGTGTATGTGGCTGCTATCGTAGCAGAGCACATGGACGGCCGGTCCCTGGGAAAGCAGGTCGGGGACCTCCAAGCATTTTCGGTAAGTGAAGAGTGCTTTGTGTTCGGGCCGGCCTACTCTCACGTTGTCCGAGAAACCCGGCCTGGATACATGCCCAAGGTTCCCACCACGCCCTTCCGCGATCAGGTGGTGAACCTGCAAGCAATGCCCTTGGAGGAGGCAGATCCAGCCTTGACTTTGCTGTGTCCCGTAAGAGCCCTGCGCATATACGTGGTTCGCACCCGGAGCTTCAGAAGCTCTGAGCAGCTCTTTATTTGCTACGGAGGTCGGCAGAAAGGGAAGGTTGTCTCCAAGCAGAGGTTGGCCGACTGGATAGTGGATGCCATCGCCTTTGCGTACATATCCCAAGGCGAGCCGTGCCCCCTGGGAGTGTGGGCTCACTCCACATGGAGTGTTGCATTCTACTATGCGTTGGCGCACGGCACCTCTCTGGCAGACATTTGTAGAGCTGCGGGCTGGGCGACCCCGAACATCTTCGTGAGGTTTTACAGTCTCCGTGTTGAGCCAGTTTCTTTCAGTGTGTTGGGTAACAGGTAATTGGCGGGAAGAGCTGGCCGGTGTCACGCTTGCTGCGCCATTCCCCCTCACCTGGGGATGTGATCGCCTTTTTCCTCCTCCAGTAAGTTCCCCAGACGGCGATCCTTGGTGGAGTATCCTCCAGCACCCCCGGCAGTCAGACTGGGCGGAGCAGTCTGGCGCCAGGCCTAGTATCGGTGTTAGCTTGCCTGTGTCTCCAGTCAGCCCCTGTACTGGGCTAGGTGTCCATATGGCTTGATTCCCTGTGGGCGATCCCATATGTGTATACTTTCCCTCTCGGTGAACCCGTGTCTTCCCTTTGACAGACCATTATGTCAGGCTCTGTTGGTGGTGGTTCCTCCCTACTCTCAGATTGGACCTGCCTCAGAGTTTCATTTCATATGTAGTACTGCCCCAGGCCTGGGTCAGTCCATTTCAGTGTCTCCACATGTTACCTCCCTACGGGTAGGATGTGGCCTCCGTAGCGCCCTTCTCCGGAAGGCTCGCTTCCCCATCGTTACTGCCAAGCTGTAAACAACAAAGAGGAAAGGAGTGAAGCACCTTTCATGAGGTCAAAATCCCTTCTCTTAAGAAATTATTTCTTTCGCAGGAACGGCGGCTTGGCTATCTCCAGCAGCGATGTACTCACCTGTGGCCCCTGCGGGCACCAAGGTCAGCGAATTTGCGTTGGGGCGTTTGGAAGGTTACGACCTTTGCGTAGCACCTGTCTGACACACTGCAGCTTGTCAACACTTGAACGCCATAGGGTTGTGACGGGGTTCAGGTTGTGGCGCTTTCCATAGACCCCATAATGTCGAGTCACAACATAACTCGTAGTGACCGACAGATAGGGAACGTCTCGGTTACGTACATAACCCTCATTCCCTGATGGAGGGAACGGAGACTTTATGTCCCCATGCCAAAACCTCGAACCATCGCTGGTTGCCAGGGAAAAGTTCTCGGCTCATCAGCATAAAACCTGATGAGTGGATGCCCCTGTCGCCTATTTATACCCGTATGCACGGGGAGTGGCTCAGTATGAAAAATCCACTAGCCAAATTTCATTGGCGTTTTCTCTTAATCAGAGAGGATTCGGGCTCCCGAGTACGAGCCCATAATGTCAAGTCACGACATAACGTCTCCGTTCCCTCCATCAGGGAACGAAGGTCACGTATGTAACTTAGACATTCTGTTTGAACCATTTGATGAAAATGAGATTTTTTGCTACTAAAATAACCACATGTGAAAGAAAGCATGAGGTCTAAGGTCTATTCCAATGAAAACAAACATCAATATGAATGCAGTTCAAAAGAATCGAGTGTGTGTTCATTTCATCTGATGAATGTGTGTTGTGTTTTCTCTCAGGATGAGTTCTGGCACAAGTATGTTGGTGAGTCTGCAACGATCCTTTGGTTCAGCTTGGTTTTAATGGTGAAGTAAGTCTTGATACGAGTGCTTGTGTGTTCGGTGTTTGTTCAGATGGAGACGCGTGTTTGTCCCACCCGTGTCTCAACGGCGGCAAGTGTAAAGACGCGATCGGGCCGTACACGTGTTTCTGTCAGCAAGGATTTAAGGGCTACAACTGTGAGATCGGTAAAGAGCCGCATGATGTCCAGTAATCACCAGTGTTGGGGAAAGTTACTTTTAAAAGTAATGCATTACAATTTTGCGTAACTCCCTAAAAAACTCAATAATTACGTTACTTAGTTACTTTTTATGGAAAGTAAATGTGTTACATTACTTTTGAGTTACTTTTTAAATCTGGGCAGGGCTTGCTTGTTTGTTTTTAATATACAAAGTCCTTTTACAAATGTAAAAGCTCTTTCACAACAAAAGTGAAATGAATGCGCCTCAGGCTGAAGGAAATGTAAATTCACGTCTGTACAGTAGAGGGCGCAGCTCAAACTAATTGCATGAAGAATATGACGCAGGAGAAGAAAGTTCAACACTATTCATCAATAACAAAAATGAAAAACAAATGTGTCATTTTTGCTTAATATGGTTGAATTGGATCATTCAAGGTCAGTAGCAAAGACATTGGTTAATAAAATGGGATTAAATACATATGTTAAATAAGACAAATATAATTTATGTAATTATTGCAGGCTTGTATAATATTCAGAGTTTGCATTTGACTGTTTTTATTGATTTTGAGGAACACTGAATGTGTTTTTGTGCAGGTGAGATGAGTAAATACATGTTGATATTTAGTCTAGAACTACAGTAAAATCATGTTCACACACAACGCTCTGCACTTACTCCTGATTTCTCTCAACATGGCAACACCAGAGCTGTCAGTCAATACATGAGAAACAAAGTAACTCAGATATTTCCTTCTAAATTAAAAAGTAATGCATTACTTTACTAGTTACTTGAAAAAAAGTAATCTGATTACATAACTCGCGTTACTTGTAATGCATTACCCCCAACACTGGTAATAACACAACAGACCATCAGTCAATCAGCAGCGCTGAGTTTCTCTCCTGTGTGTCTCTCTGCAGTTATTCCTGCGCTCTGTGAGAGCGAAAACGGAGGCTGCGATCATTTCTGCAGGGTGGAGAAGAATAACGTAGCCTGTTCATGCGCTAAAGGCTACGAGCTGGCCAATAATGGAAAGTCGTGTCAGTCTCAAGGTAAATGATGTTTTGACTTCAAGTGAGATGTTTATCCGTCCTCAGTTTAAATACCTTTCGGTTTCAGATCCTTTCAAATGTGGCGCGGTCCATCCTCAGAAGACCAGAAGCATGTTAAACAACATACACATCAACAACACTGAGAATGAAGAGGAGACCACCGCTGAGCCTGTTGTAGACGCCACAAACCCTCCTGGCAATGAGACAAACAGCATGTTTGGCCTCCTCGAGCAGAAGATCGTGGGTCAGGTGGAGGAGGAACCCATTCTGCCTGAATTGTCTGTGAGAAAGCAAAGAATCGTGAACGGTATGGAGTGTCTTCCTGGAGACTGTCCATGGCAGGTAGAGACTCTTCTTTAAAGGGACAGTTCACCCAAAAATGAAAATTCTGTCATTAATTACTCACCCTCATGTCGTTCCAAACTCATAAGACCTTCGTTCCTCTTCGGAACTCAAGTTAAAATATTTTTGATGAATTCCAAGAGCTCTCTTACCCTCCATAGACAGCAAGGATCCTAACACCATCAAGGCTCAGAAACGTAGCAAGGACATCGTTAAAATAATCCATGTGACATCAGGGGTTCATTTTTGTTTACGTATGTGATACTCTCCAAAATGGTACACAAAATGTTCTCGTAGCTTCGTAAAATTACTGTTGAACCACTGATGTCACTTGGATTATTTTAACGATGTCCTTGCTACATTTCTGAGCCTTGATCGTGGTAATTACATTGCTGTCTATGGGAGTGTCAGAGAGCTCTCGGAATTCATCTAAAATATCTTAATTTGTGTTCGGAAGATGAACGAAGGTTTTACAGGTTTGGAATGACATGAGGGTGAGTAATTAATGACTGAATTTTCATTTTTGGGTGAACTAACCCTTTAAGCTCTTCTTTAGCATTAAACTTTACATTGGAGACATGAAATATGTCAGTTTGAGTGTGTTGATGTTGGATCTTCTCTCAGGCTCTTCTCATCAATGAAGACAACATCGGCTTCTGCGGCGGCACCATCTTAAACGAGTACTTCGTTCTGTCGGCCGCTCACTGCATGAACCAGTCGCTCTCCACCCGGGTGGTTGTAGGTATGACTTTTTATATGAGCATCAGGAAATGCTGTCGTGACCCTTTATTTAAAATTTCAACATTTGTGAAATGTTTTCATGCACATTTTCAGAAATTTGATCCACAGAAAAGCTGATTAATATGCATCAAATAAACAACAGTAAATCTCCATAATCCTTCATTTTTTATGTTATGCATCATCATGTTGTATATGTTATTGCTCAGATGTTGCTCTTTCATATCAGTATATTTTATGGTGTTCTCATAAGAGTTTTTATAGTTATAGCAGGCTAGAAGGCTAGAACTAAAATTGAAAAAAAAAAAACATTAATAAAAACTAAATAACACATTTAAAATAATATTAATAATGATAAAAATGACAAAAGCACAAAAAAATAATAAAATACAAACAAATTCAAAATATTAATCTCAATGATACTAAAATAACACTGGTTTTTCATTTATCAAATAGACAAAAAGAAATAAATGTGTCAAATGAGTCACTAGTCATCATCCAGTAAGAGTCTAGAGCTAAAAATGAATGCGGAGCAGCTCAGATCATTGGATGACAAATATAAGTTCATATGGAGATCTCTGAATTTTGATTTATTGCAAATCTGAGCACGGTTTGAAATAAGGCTGAGATCTGAGATGATGCCAATCTTGAACCAACATACAAAACTACCAGTTTAATCGTAACATATAATAATTTCTGTTAATAGTGTTCACCGTCTGTTTGATTACATGTCATTAACTAACTGCATGATTTTTACTGTACATTTCTGTCATATGGACATCAACTTTACATAGTCACCACTGATAAGCTACTCCTAAATATAATGTAGAAACTTTAATTTTCTGTGAAGCTGCTTTGCTACAATTTGTATCGTGAAAAGCGCTATACAAATTAACGTGAATTGAATTGAATCTCTTCCAAAACTCTAAAGGAGACACATGTGAGATTACTCATGGAGAGTTCAGTAAAAGTCTCCATCTACCCTCTTGTCTGTCTAGGAGAAACAACTATTAAGATATTAAAGGGATCTCACTCTTGTATGGCTATCTTCACACTGAGAGCCTTAGTGTTCAGTTCCGATTTTTTTATATAGCTGTTCACATTGTTGTTTTAAATGTGGCCAATATCAGATTTACAGTGTGAACAGATCATGGTTCTGAACTGACCCGTATGTGCAAAATACAACCTTGATACAAACAGGGTTTCCAGGTTTTCACAAATAAAAACCACCCAATTGCTTCTCAAAACTAGTCCAAAACTGGCCCAATTATGTTCAGGGTGGTAAATATAGCGTTAGTGGTGTTAGTGGAAAAAGTAGCCCAATTCCACAGGGAAACTGTGAATTTGGCAACGCTTGCGTAGTGCCCTGTCATATGGAAGTAAGCACGGAGGGCATAAAGTAAGCGATTATGCATTTATTTATAGTGTGATCCGCTGCAGAAGCCAGAGAAATTCTGCGCAGGCAATATTAAAAATAAAGGCAAGGATGTGACAAAAGACAGCAGTGTTTTGAACCTTTGTGATACGAGCCCTCATGTTTTGCTTGTATATAGAGGTGTCACTGTAATTCTTATGAAATCTGGCACATCACACTTCCACTGATTACCATTCGCAACTGTCTTGATAACTTTGGGTATGTAAAATCTTTGAAGTGTCTCCCATCAGCACGGAATTATGATGAATGTCGATCATGAATTCTGACATGACCGCTCAGACTGCGGTCACATTGCAAAACAATATCGGATTTAGTACCACATATGGAAGTGGCACAAATCAGAATTGAAAAGATCTGACTCCATGCGTTTTGTGCGGTTCACACTGTCATGATGAAATTTCACCATGACAAACCACCATTACTGTGATCAGCGTTTGCTTTAGTTGGGCTCTTGACTCTTGCTTTTCATTAAGTTAATTCTCTTTCAGTGCTTACAATAGTGTTTCGATATAAACACTTATGCATTAATAAAGAAAGAGATGTTTTAAAGTTAATTCAGATAAACAGATCAGCTGCAATGAATGAATGAATGAATGATGCATTTATATAGCGCTTTTATGTGTATTGCTGTACACCCAAAGCGCTTTACAATCATGTGGGGGGTCTCTCCTCAACCACCACCAGCAATGTATGCTGGGAGTCATGATTGTGTTTTGTACTATGTTGATACCCAGCATGCAATTCAGCATAAAATTTTCTTTTGTTGATAGTCACCATTCCATACGCTGATTCTTGATGTCTAATTGATTCAGCAATTTAATGAGATTTTTTTTAGTATTTTCTGTTAATTCATAGAAGTGCAATAGCCATACAACTGCTTTAATCTCACACCGTATTATCACACATTATTCACACATAAAACACACAACACACTTGTGAGCAATTATTTAAATAACTTCACAATGATTACAGTCACCATTAACTGATCCCAATGGATCTTAGTTTTCACTGCCTCAACAAATGCGTTTTAGCACATTGTTGCAAGAGACAATGAAAACCTAACATTAAAGTACAAAGAGTCAAGAGCCCAACTAAAGCAAACACTGATCACAATAATGGTGGTTTGTTGAAATTTCAACATTAATTGCGGGTGCAAAAGTGATTTAGATTCAGTGCAATTAACACTGACAAATCAACCATTTTTTAACAATGGTTCAGTGGTTGCTTACTATCAGGGATGTGAGCAAAAAAAAATCGCATTTGAGCCACATTTGCCTGCAGTGTGAACGTAGCCTTTGTGTCTTCCTGTTTGGAAACGCAGTTGTGTAAGGCTACTATTATACAGAAAGAAGTGTAAGACTATTATACTACTATTCAATTATACAGAAATGACCATAGAATGACCATAACAACATCTCGGATGCTGTGCAACAAGATCCATCCACTGGCTTGCGAAGTTATCCCATCATATCACATGACTTTTATGATGTGCATGGAGCAATTTATTCACAAAATGAGTTTCCATCTCCCATTATTTGCATTATGCCTTTTTTGTTCAAGTCAAAAACCACCTCAAGCAAGCATAAAACCATTTTTGCGAATTAAGGGATTTTTATTAGATATTTGGAGTTTCCATCACTTGTTTCTGTTGCGATACTTCAAAATGTGCATAAAAAACAGGGTGATAAAAACATAGCTACTCTGCCTTTTGATTTCTTGCAAATCTGAGCACTGTTTGAGACATAGTTGTGATCAGTGTTGGGGGTAACTCATTACAAGTAACCAAGTGACGTAATCAGATTACTTTTTTCAAGTAACTAGTAAAGTAACGCATTACTTTTTAATTTAGAAGAAAATATCTGAGTTACTTTTTCAAATAAGTAACTCCAGTTACTTTGTTTCTCATGTACTGACTGACAGCTCTGGTGTTGCCATGTTGAGAGAAATCAGGAGTAAGTGCAGAGCGTTGTGTGTGAACATGATCTTACTGTAGATCTAGACTAAATATCAACATGTATTTACTCATCTCACCTGCACAAAAACACATTCAGTGTTCCTCAAAATGAATGAAAACAGTCAAATGCAAACTCTGAATATTATACAAACCTGCAATAATTATATATGATATAAGACAAATATAATTTATGTATTTAATCCCATTTTATTAACCAGTGTCTTTGCTGCTGAACTTCAGTGATCCAGTTCTATCATACTAATAAGCGAAAATGACACATTTGTGTTTGATTTTAGTTATTGCTGAATAGTGTTGAACTTTCTTCTCCTGCGTCATATTCTTCATGTGATTAGTTTGAGCGGCGCTCTCTACTGTACAGATGTGAATCTACATTTCCTTCAGCCTGAGGTGCATTCATTTCACTTTTGTTGTGAAAGAGCTTTTACATTTGTAAAACTTTTTTATATTAAAAACAAACAAGCAAGCCCTGCCCAGATTTAAAAAAGTAACTCAAAAGTAACATAATTACTTTCCATAAAAAGTAACTAAGTAATGTAATTAGTTACTTTTTAGGGAGTAACGTAATATTGTAATGCATTCCTTTTAAAAGTAACTTTCCCCAACACTGGTTGAGATCTCTTCCTAAACTCTAGAGGAGACACATGTGAGATTACTCTCAGGAGAAACATCACAGAGAGTTTGGTAAAAGCGTCCATCTGGGAGAAACAATAGAGATGTTAAAGAGATCTCACTCCTGTTTGTGTCTTCCTGTCAGGTGAGTTCGACACGCTGGTCAACGAGGGTCGTGAGGTCACGCACGACGTAGACGAGATTCTGATTCACAAGAACTACATGGCTGAAACCTACCACAACGATATCGCCCTCATCAAGCTCAGAAAGCCCATCAGATTCAGCAGATTCATCGTCCCTGCCTGCCTTCCGGAGCGCGACTTCGCCGAGCGTGTTCTGATGCTCCAGGAGGACGGCCTGGTGAGCGGCTTTGGCCGTGTGCGCGAGGGCGGCCTCCAGTCCACCATCCTGCAGAAGCTGACCGTGCCGTACGTCGACCGCGCCAAGTGCATCGAGTCCAGCAAGTTTAAGATCTCCACCCGCATGTTCTGCGCCGGATACGATCAGGTGGAGAAGGATGCGTGTCAGGGCGACAGCGGCGGGCCGCATGTGACGCGATACAAAAGCACGTGGTTCGTGACGGGCGTGGTGAGCTGGGGCGAAGGGTGCGCCCGGAAGGGCAAGTACGGCGTCTACACGCAGGTCTCCAAATACATCTTGTGGATCCATAACGCCATGGCCAAAGTCATGCCGCAGATGGAAGCGCCTATAAAACCCAAAGCAAAGCGGGAGCTGCTTCGGAAGACGCCTGTACGCAGAGTCTGATCTCTTACTGTCTTAATTCATTCTGATTTATCAATGACATTATTCTGTTTTCTTTCATAATCTATCATACGCATATGTGACCACAAAACCAGTCATAAGGGTCAATTTTTTTAAATTGAGATTTATGCATCATATGAAAGCTGAATAAAAAGCTTTCCACTGATGTATGGTTTGTTAGGATAGGACAATATTTGGCTGAGATACAACTATTTAAAAATCTGGAATCTGAGGGTGCAAAAAAATATAAATATTGAGAAAATCACCTTTAAATTTGTCCAAATGAAGTTCTTAGCAATGCATATTACTAATCAAAAATTTTGATATGTTTACAGTTGTAAATTTACAAAATATCTTCATGGAACATGATCTTAATATCCTAATGATTTTTGGCATAAAAGAAAAATGGATGATTTTGACCCATACAATGTATTGTTGGCTATTGCTACAAATATACCTGTACTACTTATGACTGCTTTTGTGCTCCAGGGTCACATATAATAATGGTGCATTCAAATCAGGTCAGATCGTTTTTACGAGTTGAACGCCACCACATTGTAAACTCTAAACATTCTTAAGCCTCAAGTTAAGAGCATCAGTGAGAGAATATTTAGGATGCGATGGATGTAGTATCTATATTGATGGTAAATCTGGTAAAATGATTAATATTTTATATATCTTGTCATTTACGGTCGCATGTATAAAATAATATTGTATTGTACAATTATGACAGAAAATATATTACTATTTTAATATTTGAATTTACAAAGCTTCATAAATTGAATAAAAACTTAAAACACACTTAAAGCGTGTTTTTTTCATCATGTTTCAGAAGTAGAGATTTAAAAAAATCAGAGATTTATATAGAATTGTACATCGACCAAAGTGACTTGAACGCACCTGACTACCTCGTAAATACCAATGTTCCAAGAGGACTTGAATGTGCTATAAAACACTCCAGTTATGAACAATCTAATAAAATTCTCACTGATAAAATAATGTTATTTCTAGTTACATCCTTTTCGCTCTGAAATACATTATGGAGGTCAAATGGTTTGTCCAAATGAGATGCTTCACAGTTTTAATGAAGAAGACAGTTGATTTTATAAGCTGTTTCTATCATATTCATATCATATAAAGTCAAATGTGTTTTCTGATTAGAAATTGACAGCTTTTATAAAACCTAAAGCAAAGTGGGAGCTGCTTCAGAAGACGCCCCTATGCAGAGTCTGAAGTCTTACTGTCTTAATTTGTGCTGATTCATCAATGACATTATTTTGTTTGTCTTCATAATCTATCATATGAATGTAATGGTGTATTCAAGTCATGTCGGATAGATTGCTTTTACGAGTTTTTACCACCACAAAAGAAACTCAAATTTTTCTTTAAAGGGGTCATATGATGTTGCTAAAAAGAACATTATTTTGTGTATTTGGTGTAATGCAATGTGTTTATGTGGATTAAGGTTCAAAAAATACATTATTTTCCACATGTTGTACATTATTGTTCCTTCTCTATACCCCGCCTTTCTGAAATGCACTGATTTTTACAAAGCTCATCGTTCTGAAAAGCGAGGTGTGCTCTGATTGGCCAGCTATCTGGTGCGTTGTGATTGGCCGAATACCTCAAGCGTGAGATGGAAATGTTACGCCACTTACTGTTTTGTGATGCCGTGTCCCGGTGCAACGACACAAAAACAATCAAACCCATTATAAACGAGGCTTTTGGTGCATCCAGTGGGGACATAATTACTGATTATAATGACTTATACTGTCTTTTTACGCGTCGCTTTGCATCGCGCCGCGTAAACATTACCATGTCTGCATTTGTGGTCGGAGAAACGACAAACAACAAGTGCTACTCTACACAGCTCAAAACTCACATTTGAATCGTCAGTGGCAAATTCTTTAAATAAGAAAACATACTTACAGGCTGTGAGTCAGAAGTGCCAGACTGTCCTTGCAAAGTTGGAATTGCTCCACTTTATAGAAACAGTCTTTGAGCAGCTGGCAGCTACTCCCAGCTTCAGGAAATAGTCCTCCGTAAAATGTGATGCACACACTCGAATATTTGGGTTAAACTGTTCTGGAACAGTGTTGTAAATACAACTTTACCACTGATTTCTAGTTGTGTCCTCTTTTGGAAGCCCAAACAAAGTAGTTTCGCTTTCACAATGAACACAGCGTCTCCAGGACATGACGCCGGCGGCAGCAACAACACTACAGCAAGAATAAAAATTACGCCCCCTTTCTTTGTGTATACATTTGGGCGGTGTTTTGCAAATCTTCCCACACCGTGACGTAGACATGTGGGGGCATGTTTAAATGAGCCATTTTAGGAGGGCGTGGTCGAGTCTTAACTTTTATAAAGAATATCTCTGGTTTTGAGACTTTAGTCTTTGCAACTTCAGGGATCTTATCTATGCACAAACAGCTTGTAACACTCCAAAGAGAAAGGAAAACTTGAAATCACATCATGTGACCCCTTTAAGAGTTGAGAGTGAGATAATATCCATAGGATGCAATAGATGTAGAATCTGTATTGATGGTAAATTTGTTGAAATTATTACAATTTTACATATTTTCGCATGTATAAAATAACATTGTATTGTACAATTACAACAGAAAATATATTACTATTTGAATATTTTAATTTACAGAACCTTCGTAAATTGAATAAAAACTTAAAAAGCAAAACACATTTTAAGTGTTTTTATTCAAGATGTTTTAAAAGTAGAGATAAAAAAAATCTGAATTTTATGTAAAAATGGTGCATCGACCAAAGTGACTTGAACGCACCTGATTACAACTTACTAACTCATAAATACGTACTTTCCAGAAGGACTTGAACGCACTATAAATTACTCCAGTTCTGAACAATCTAATCAAATCCTCAATGATGAAATAATGTTATTTCCAGTTAAATCTTTTCCCTCTGAAATACATTATGGAGGTTGCTGTTGACTGTCATTCAAATGAGATTTTTCACAGTTTTAATAAAGACAATGCTTGATTTTTAAGCTGTTCATATTCATATCATATAAAGTCAAGTGGATCAGGCCCTTTCTTTCGGAACATGCTTCACAACTCCTTGTTCAAGCTCTTGTTCTGTCCAGGCTGGACTATTGCAGTGCTCTCTTGGCAGGTCTTCCAGCCAGTTCTATCAAACCTCTACAATTAATCCAGAATGCAAGATTAATTTTTAATGAGCCAAAAAGATTGCACCTCTGTTAATTAATTTGCACTGGCTACCAATAGTTGCTCGCATAAAATTTAAGGAATTGATGTTTGCCTACAAAACCACCTCTGGCTCTGCATCCCTTTACCTAAATTCAGTTCTTCAGACTTACGTGCCTCTAGAAGCTTGCATTCTGCAAGTGAACGGTGCTTTATTGTTCATCCCAAAGAGGAACAAAATCACTTTCACAGACGTTTACATTAAATGTTCCCTCCTGGTGGAATGACCTGCCCAACTCAATCCCAGCAGCTGAGTTCATCTTCAAGAAATGGCTAAAAACACATCTCTTCCATCTTTATTTGACCCTCTAACTCTAGCACTCTCTATTCTAATTCTATTCTTAAAAAAAAAAAAAAAAAAAAAAAAAAACTAACACTAACTTTTCTAATCTTTTTGTATTCTATTTGTTTTCTTTTTATTTATTATATAATTTATAAAAAAACAAAATAAAACAACCTTGCTACGTGTACAGTGTTAAGCTAACTGAGACTTGTTATAGCACTTGCATATCATTGCTCTTTTGTTGGTTTTGATTGCTTCCATTGTCTTCATTTGTAAGTCGCTTTGGATAAATGCGTCTACTAAATGACTAAATGTAAATTTAAAATGTAAGTGTGTTTTCTGATTAGAAATAAAGTTGACAGCTTGTATAAAACCCAAAGCAAAGCGGAAACCACTTGAGAAGGCGGTGTATGAAGAGTCTGATGTCAAAGTAAATCAACATTATTTACTGTCTTAATTCATGTTGATGATTTATCAGTGACCTTATTCTACAGAAAAACATGTTTGTCTTCATAATATTTCAATTTACTCTACCTATAAACCAAACTGGTTTGTCAATGCTGTTTCATACTGACTATAATCCAGAGGAGATGTTACAGTTTTAATAAATACGACTCTGGATTTTATCATATTTGTATCACATAAAGTCAAATGTGTTTCTTGACGAGAAATGAAGCTGCGAGCCGTATGTGGAGGCATTCACAAACACATGGATGAAGAGTTCAGAGGTCATGTTGACAGACTAGAGTCCAGATACACAGCGCTGAGCACACAAAGTTTCTCAAAAACAACCAATCTCATTTTCACTATTTACCATGTAGATATCAATGAAAACATATGAATGAACGAACGTGACTCTTTCGGTTAACAGTTTTTAAACACAGTGCATTAATGAGCTGAAAGCATCAATGCACTGATGTCAAATTCTGAACATCCTAGGTGTGTTAAATGTTGTAGTTGTGCACAGTAAGAGATATCCTGAGGAAGATGCTCTTTGGAGAGGAACTGATGTTATTGGCGGGGCTACAGACGAGCGGCTGATCGCTGTGATCAGTGACTGACAGTCGTTGAGAGCTTCTGCCGATTGATCGGGATGGAATCGTTCATTTGTCGTCTGCTGTTCTTCACATTGATCATAGATTGATTAGGACGTTCGCTACTAATAGCTATGTTTCCATCCAAAGTAAGGAATTTAACTTATGCTCAAAATTGGAATATCGCATAAAACATTTGCGAATAAAGCACCATTTCCATCCAGTGCGTTAAAGAAAACAAAATCGTCATTTCCTGATTAACTTTCGCTAAATATCATGAAGAAAAATTTAATTCGCTGCAGTAGGAGAATGCACTGTATATAATAATTTTCGTATACAATGAATTACAAGCTTCAGAGCGCGCAGACGAAACGCGGTCATGCTATCTTATTTTCTGAGTTTGCTGTTTGGGAAAGCAGTTCTGGTAGTTAATTATAACAAAGCACTTTGACGAGACTTTGCTCTAGCATTTCAGATGCTGTGAAATGAGATCGGTCCATTGGTTGGTCCAATTTTATACTGTCTCATTGAAAAGTCGCATGTCTTTTTTGATGTGCATTAAGGAATTTATTTGTTAAAAGTGTTTCCGTTGTAGTTTATTCACGTTTTCTTACCGGATAAGAATTTTATATGACTTAGTTGAACATATAAGTTTGTTTGTTGTTTTATGTGTATTTTTAGAATTTATGCGTTTCTGTTTTTTATGCAAAATCCCAAAATGCGCATAAAAATAGCTGAAGATGTGAATTTAACTTATGCGCAAAACTGGAATATGGCATAAAACATATTTGCGAATAAAGCACCGTTTCCATCCAACGAGTCAAAGAGAACAAAATCCTCACTTCCTGATAAACTGGCACTAAACATCACTAAGAAAAGTAGGAGAAGCCACTGAATGTAATAATTTTCATATATTATAAATTACTTGCACCTCAGAGCAAGCAGACGAAACAATAAATACTGTAAATGCTTTCGGAGGTGAATGCCAGCTGTTTGGGAACGCAGTCGTGCAAGACAGTTATACAAACATACTTTAATGACCAAAACAACATTTCAGATGCTGAGCAACGAGATCGGTCCGGTGGCTAGTCAAGTTTTCCCATCCCATCGTGCAAAGTCACATGAATTTTTTTATGTGCATGGTGAAATTTATTCGGTAAAAGTGTTTCCATCGTAGTTCATGCACATTTTTTCTTATCAGATAAAAGTTTACCCAAGTGTGCGCATAAGTTTTTTATGTACATTTTTAGAACTTATGCGCATCTTGGCATTTCCATCCAGCGGTTTTTTATGTAATATCCCAAAATGCGCATAAAAATAGGTGGATGGAAACATAGCTACTTTTAGATAACTGTTCAAACATGTACAGCGTGATGTTTGTTGAAGTTCTGGGTGTGTTCCAGTGTTTCTGTCCCGGCGGTGGGCCAATGTGTTGCTGCTACACTCCAGACGAGCCAGTGCCTTCCTGCTGGAGGAGATCCTGCAGGGGAATCTGGAGCACGAGTGCTTTGAGGAGAGATGCAATAAAGAAGAGGCCAGAGAATGCTTCGAGAACGACTAGAAGACAGTATGATGATGATCATCACAAACACATCACTGATCAGTGATTCAGGATCCAGGATTTTTTTTGTTGGGATGCTTATAAAATAATTGAATTTTGTAGGCAATGAACACAAAAAACATGCGGTTTCCGTAATCCGGAGTTGTTTAGATACAACACAGCTTCTAAAAAGACCAGGTGTTCTGCGGGTCTTAAAAAGTCTTCATTCGCCCTTCCACAAATTAAGCTCTTAAATCAGAGCATGGTATTAAATGAGCATGGTATTATTAAATGGGAAGTCGTGGCCTAATGGTTAGAGATTTGGGCTAGTAACCTGAAGGTTGCCGGTTCGATTCTCGCACCGGCAGGAATTGAAGGTGGGGATTGTGAATGAACAGCACTCTCTCTGCCTTCGATACCATGACTGAGGTGCCCTTGAGCAAGGGAACCCCCAATTGCTCCCGGGCGCTGGAGCAATGGCTGCCCACTGCTCCGGGTGTGTGTGCGTTTGTTCACTATTCACTGCTGTGTGTGTGCACTTGGATTGGTTATTCACTGCTGTGTGTGTGCACTTGGGGAATGAACACGATTTCCCTTTGAATTAAGACTTTTCTGATTCCATTGGCAGATATTTGTTCTTGTTTTATACCATAAACTCACTTAATTTTGATCAGTGTCTCAGAAAACAAGACTTCTTATCTTCTGTCACTTTGCTTCTCAAGTAAATGTATCTAAAATTAAAAATGTGTAGAATTTTTTTTCAGTTTTGCACTGGAAAATGACAAATAATACTTATGAAGAAAGTCACTTTTTTTGCAGTGTGATCATTAGATATATTTCCATATTTTTGTCTTTGAAGTAGAGATATCCAAGCCTAATTTTTATTTTATTTTTATTTATTTATTTATTTATTTTTTCGTAAAATTAGTTAAAAAGTAATGTAGATCTGTGGGAAGATATTTTCAAACTGTACAACATATTATATTCCTTAAATTTTCTTCACTTGCTATTAAAACGTCCCTCAAAACTATACATTTACAACATCACATTATAAAGTCTACAGTTATTAAGCACATGGAAGTTAGACATTAATGGCTTTTTCTAATTAGCTTATCCGCTCTTTGAATTAATAACGGTTTATGCACCGTCAGAATCGGTGATGAGGGCTTTAAAACATATCTATATTTAAAACTGTCGTGAGCTCAATGAACAAGCCGTTAACACCGAACGCGTTTGTGCTTTTAAACATGCAGGCAAAATGGAAAGAGCACAGGACTGTTTTTATCCACCTTATTTTTCAACGCGAAAGTAAGCAGTTTTCTGTGAATGTGCGAGACTTCCGCTTCATTAGCCACTATAGGGAAATAACGAGAAGAATAACAAAGTGCTAACATGAGCAGCAGTGTTGAGCACGTCACTTTAAAAAGGTAATTAGTTATAGTTACTAGTTACTTCTCACAAATAGTAACTGAGTTAGTAACTGAGTTACATCATTATAAAAGTAACTAATTACCAGGGAAAGTAACTATTGTGTTACTTTTCCAAAAAAAAATCTTCAAATATCAAATAACTTGGATGCCCCCAATATTAAATATGTTAAATTAATGAAATGGACACTAAATAGAATAAATTATTATTATAAAACATTGTACATTAATCTACACTATTTATCTACTGACACTTAGCATCAGTCAGTCAAGCATTATAATATGATATTATGATAATTTAGCATTATATGATGATAGAACTTTAGTAATTAGAATAACCAAGTATGAATGCATATTTGTCATGCTGACTGAACTTAGGACTGGTGGTGGAGCTTAAGATATTGTTTGTCATTTAGCGTTTCTATAAAAGGGAGAGGGGGGGGGATTGATAAGATAACAAAACTACTACGGATTCTACTACTAATAACAATATAAAATGCACTAAGGATTAATAAGCTGCTGGAATCATGAATATTAATCACGTTCTCTGCGTTCGCGTGAATTGATTTGCTGAAATCAAAATAGGGACGATTAATAGGTGATCGCCAGCCAATGAGATTGTCGTTTGCGCATTAGTTCCGCCCACTACCAGAGAAACCGGCAGTTCTTAAAAGCTGAAGCATCCACTGCGCATCCATTCAGATGAACTGAAAAATAAAATTCTAATAATATTATAATAAATTATAGTAACGCCGCATTTTACTGTCAGAAATGGTAACGGCGTTGTAACGAGGGAAATGGTAATTCGTTTGATTACCCGTTACTGAAAAAAATAACGCCAGTTGGCGGTTAAAAAACGCGCGAAAAGCTGAAAAGCAGATGAGGCGCAACAGTCAAAGTCTGTTTAACACATGATGTTTAAATGTGCATAAGCGCGCGCATAACTGCGCGCATAACTGACTCCTCCCCCAAAAACAATAGTTGCTATATAAGCACATTAAACAAATGTTGTACCATTCTTCTTCTTTTCTTATTTTTTAGTTTTTAATTATTTTTATTTGTAATGAAAGTGACACTGAAAGTAAAAAACAGAAAAATCATTAGGAAATAGTTGGGGGTGGTGCTATTCAAATGACATCCCAAAAGCCCCACCCCCTCATTACATGAACATCCAGACATTAAATATAAATGAATCACAAGTGTTTCCTCTCTGAATGTGTGTTTAAAAATAATTTAACTAAATGCTGCTCTCATAATGTAATGAGGCTGATGAGACGTAAGATGTGCAGATGCAAGTGCAAGCTTTATTAAGAAACAAGGTCAAAAATACAGGCAGGGTCGAACAACTGGCAAACAGGTATATTGAGGGCTAGACAAGAAAGGTAATCCGAAACGTGAGCAATAATCCAGGTAAGGCGCAAACAATATCCAAAGGGCAAGGCAGAGGGATAGTCCAGGTACACAAAAATAATCCAGGCAGGGCATAAACAGAGTCCGAACGGTGAGACAGGGGTAAACACAGGGAACACAGACTACAAAACAAGAAACAGGTTCCGTATCACAGCTAACACTAGGTGAGTGAAAAATGCAGGACAATACTAGAACTGAAAAGAAACACGGAATAGCACGGTAAGGCAGCTAACGCTTGAAGAGTGCTAAACGCAGATCAATACTCTGCAGTGACACTGAGGAAGTCCATGGCTTATGTAGTGTGTGTGATAATGTAGTGTGAGTCTCAGGTGTGAGCGTGTGATTAGGGAGATGGCTGCTGGGTGTGAGTTGTCAGTGCAATGGATGATGGGAATTGAAGTCCTGGGGGTGACGTGCAACAGTAGTGTTGTGCAAGAGTCAATGTGGTGAGCGAGTGACCTCTGGTGGTGAGTAAAGGGAAGTTCATAGGCCGGATTCATGACACATAACTGTTTAATTTTTTATTTTATTTTTTCCTTTAAAGAATGAGCTCTGAAACAAATAGTGACCTTCAGAAAGTTTGATCATACTATAAATGGATTTCAATTAAATGATCATTATATAACTGACCTGATGAATACTCACTAACTTTTGATAGCTCATATTGTTTGCTGCACACACAGTTTATATATTTGCACTATTTTGATAGTGATTGGAGCTGCTGCATTATTGTAGCTGTAATAATAATGAATATTTCTTTATGTTGTCAGATGGAGATCAGTGCCGCTCGAACCCCTGTAAACACGGCAGCACCTGCAGAGACGGGATCGGTGGTTACACCTGCATATGTGCGGAGACGTACAGTAGCAGCGACTGTCAAACCGGTGAATATAATGATTTACATGAGTGATGTTAGTGAACACCAGTATGGGGGTAACGTGAGATACATAATCAGATTACTTTTTCCAAGTAACTAGTAAAGTAATGCATTACTTTATAATTTAGAAGGAAATATCTGTTACAGTCATGTCTGTCGTGTGTCATGTGTTTCCCTCCATGCCCTTATTTGGTCCTTCCTGTTCCTGTCCTCGTCAAGACTGTATTTTGAGTTCATCCTCGTCTCCTCGTTTCCCTCGTGTGTGTGCACGGTGACAGAAGACCAGACCTAAGCAGTAAGCAGTGCCCCTTCACCTTGTTGTTGTTTTGTTCGTTTGTTCAAGCCCGCCGTTCGCGGGGAAATTCACGCCGCCGTCCGCGGCTCACCCAAGCGCGCCGGCCGCCACTGACTCAAGCCCGCCAACCGCCGCTGACACCAGTTCCCCAGTCACGGCCAGGAGTGCCGTTCCCAGCCTGACCGGAGTCTAGGCTTTTTAAAGTTGTGTCCACAGGAACATTTTAATCATCCAGTCATGTCTTGTCATGTCTACGGAGACTCATCTGGGGCAGGCGGCTCCTCTGGTTATGGCCATGGAGGCCATTCCCAGCCGCCTGCCTCCCTGTCGTAGATGTAGAAGCGGTTCCTGAGAGTCCCTGTGAGGGTCCCTGACTCCATGTTCAGCCCAGGAAGGGCTGTGAATCTCCTGTCATGCCCAGTAAGGTCTCAGATTCCAAGCCTAGCCCAAGAGGGGCTCCTGTCCCTGTCGATAGTCCTGTTCCCGAGTTTCGCCCACAGAGGGCTCCTTTTCCCGTGTTCAGCCCCATGGGGGCTCCAGTTCCTGAGTTAAGCCCATATGTTTCCCCCAAGGAATTTTGGGGGGGGGGGGGTACAAATGGGTTCCGGCTGTAAAACCACCCGCCATGGCCTCCAGAGCTCCCAGCTCCGCCATGGCCTCTGGAGCTCTCGGCCCCGCCATGGCCTCCTGAAATCCCTGCACCACCATGGCCCCCTGTGTTCCCTGCACCGCCATGGCCTCCTGAGATCCCTAATCCGCCATGGCGCCCGTTCCTGTCTGTCCGTCCTGGAGCCCCCGTCCTGTATTACTGTCTGTGTCTGTCTTGAGGGGCCTCCAGAGCGCCCACCCCCCCTCCCCAGTGGTACTGTGACGACGCAGTTCACGCCTCCCAGGAGGGGGGGAGTAATGTCACAGTCATGTCTGACGTGTGTGTCATGTGTTTCCCTCCATGCCCTTATTTGGTCCTTCCTGTTCCTGTCCTCGTTAAGTCTGATTGTTTATGATTTCATTCAGGTGTGCATGATTATTATTATGTGTATTTAGTTTCTGCTTGTTCTGTTCAGTTTCGTCTGGTCTACTCGTTATTCCCCAGTTTTCCTGTGTGTCCTAGCCTTGCCTTGTCTTGCCCTGTCTGTTTTGGATTTATTAAAGACTGTATTTTGAGTTCATCCTCGTCTCCTCGTTTCCCTCATGTCAGAATCAGAATCAGAATCAGAATGAGCTTTATTGCCAGGTATGTTTACACATACGAGGAATTTGTTTTCATTACAGAAGCTACCGCAGCACAACAGAATGACAGTGACAGAACAAAAAACACAGATAATAAAAAGAAGAATAAAAAACAACAAGTAAATAAGGAATAACAATATACAAATTGACAATTGTATGTACAGGTATATAACAGTAGACAGTTTTGTATGTACAGGTATATTATGTGCAAATTGAAATGTAGACTAAGTATGTGCGTTAGATAAATAAGTGTATAAATAGTGTGTGTTATTATTGTCAAGTGTTCATGAGATGGATTGCCTGAGGGAAGAAACTGTTCCGATGCCTGGCCGTTCTGGTGCTCAGAGCTCTGTAGCGTCGACCAGACGGCAACAGTTCAAAGAGGGAGTGTGCTGGATGTGAGGGGTCCAGAGTGATTTTGTCAGCCCTTTTGCTCACTCTGGATAAGTACAGTTCTTGGAGAGTGGGGAGGGTTGTACCAAAGATTCGCTAAGCAGTCCGGACTACCCTCTGTAGTCTTCTGAGGTCAGATTTGGTAGCTGAGCTGAACCAGACAGTTATTGAAGTGCAGAGGACGGATTCAATGATGGCGGAGTAGAACTGTTTCAGCAGCGTCTGTGGCGGGTTGAACTTCCTCAGCTGGCGAAGGAAGTACAGCCTCTGCTGGGCCTTTTTTACAATGGAGTCTATGTGAATGTCCCACTTCAGGTCCTGGGAGATGGTGGTGCCCAGGAACCTGAATGACTCCACTGCAGTCACAGTGCTGTTCATGATGGTGAGTGGGGGGAGTACAGGGGGGTTTCTCCTGAAGTCCACGATCATCTCCACTGTTTTGAGCATGTTAAGCTCCAGGTTGTTAAGACTGCACCAGACAGCCAGCTCCTTAACCTCCTGTCTGTAAGCAGACTCGTCACCGTCCTGGATGAGGCCGATCAGTGTGGTGTCATCTGCAAACTTCAGGAGATTGACTGAGGAGTCTTTAGATGTGCAGTCATTGGTGTACAGGGAAAAGAGCAGTGGGGAGAGGACGCAACCCTGGGGTGCGCCAGCGCTGATGATGCGGGTGCTGGATGAGAATTTGACTAGCCTCACTAGCTGCTGCCTGTCTGTCAGGAAGCTGTTGATCCACTGACAGACGGAGGTGGGTACAGAGAGCTGAGTTAGTTTGGGCAGGAGGCGGTTTGGAATGATAGTGTTAAAGGCTGAGCTGAAGTCCACAAACAGGATCCTCACATAAGCCCCTGGTCTGTCTAGATGTTGCAGTACATAATGCAGTCCCATGTTGACTGCATCATCCACAGACCTGTTTGCTCTGTAGGCAAACTGAAGAGGATCCAGCGAGGGTCCAGTGATGTCCTTCAGGTGGGCCAGCACCAGTTTTTCAAATGACTTCATGACCACAGACGTTAGAGCCACAAGTCTGTAGTCATTTAGTCCTGTAATTTTGGATTTCTTTGGGATGGGGATGATGGTGGAGCATGTGAAGCATGAGGGGACCTCGCACAGCTCCAGAGATCTGTTGAAGATCTGTGTGAAGATGGGGGCCTGCTGGTCAGCACAGGATTTCAGACAGGCTGGTGTCACACAATCTGGGCCTGGTGCTTTTTTCCTTTTTTTCCTTCCGGAAGACCTTGCAGACCTCGTCTTCACTGATCTGAATTGCAGGTGTGGGGGAGAGGGGGGTTGCTGGAGGTGTTAATGGTTGTGTGGAGAGGTGTTCGGGGCGGGTGTGGGGTGTTTTTTCAAACCTGCAGTAGAACTCATTCAGATCGTTTGCCTGTTGTTGACTCTCCACAGTGCTGGGGGATGGTGTCTTGTAGTTGGTTATCTCTTTCAGACCTTTCCACACTGATGCTGAGTCACTGGAAGAGAATTAGATCCTTATTTTTTCAGAATAATTCCTCTTTGCCACTCTTTTTCCAGTGTGTATTTGGCCTGTTTATACAAAACTTTATCCCCCTTCCTGCAAGCATCTTCTTTGGCCTGACGGAGCTGTCTGAGTTTTGCAGTGAACCATGGTTTGTCATTGTTGTAGGTTAAATGAGTCCTGATGGGATGCACAGATCCTCACAGAAACTGATATATGAAGTGACAGTCTCTGTGAGCTCATCCAGATCGTTTGCAGCAGCCTCAAAAACACTCCAATCAGTAAGGTCGAGAGAGGCTTTAAAACCCGCTCTGTCTCGTTGGTCCATCTCTTTACAGTCTTTACCACAGGTTTAACAGATTTCAATTTCTACCTGTAGGTTGGTATAAGATGAACCAGGCAGTGATCAGAGAGTCCTAAAGCTGCTCGTGGAACAGAGTGATATGCGTCCTTTATTGTTGAGTAACAGTGATCCAGTATATTACTGTCTCTGGTGGGACATGTAACATACTGTCTGTATTTTGGCAGTTCACAGGAGAGATTTGCTTTATTAAAGCCCCCGAGAATGATTAAAGCAGAGTCTGGGTGTTGTTGTTCTGTGTCTGTGATCAGATCAGCTAGTTTCTGTAAAGCTGAGCTCACGTGCGCTTGCGGTGGAATGTAAACACTCACGAGAATGAATGAGTGAAACTCCCGCAGCGAGTAGAAAGGTTTACAGTTAATGAAGAGTGTTTCTAGATCTGAACAGCACATCTTCTTTAACACAGTTACATCTGTACACCACCTTTCATTGATGTAAAAGCACGTCCCGCCGCAGCGCGATTTCCCCATTGATTCTGCGTCGCGATATGCTCTAAACAGCTGAAAGCTCGGCAGATGAAGCGCGCTGTCCGGAATGGCGTCGTTCAGCCAGGTTTCCATGAAACACAGAGCAGCAGAGTTTGAAAAATCCTTGTTTAACCAGGAAAGCAGAAGGAGTTCGTCCATTTTGTTGGGTAGAGAGCGGCGATTCGCCAGATGGATGCTAGGCAACGGCGTTCTTAATCCCCGCCGACGAAGCTTCACGAGCGCGTCGGCTCGCTTCCCCCGTCTGCGCGTCCTTAAGCGTCTAAACAGCACCGCTGCTCCGCCGACTACAATGTCCAGCAAAACATCAGAATAAACGAAATCCGGTGAAATATCGGGTAATGTGTACTTCCAAATGTCCAGCAATTCGTCTCTGGTGAAACTGATTGCAGGGATATGACTAAAGACAGGACAAACTAACAAAAACATAAAAACAACTGCGGACGACGCCACAAAGGCTGCCATGAGCGGCACCATCTTGCCAGAAAGCACCGCACACACAAGATGTGCACACGCCATCTTGTGTGTGCACCGTGACAATATCTGAGTTACTTTTTCAAATAAATAATGCCAGTTACTCTGTTTCTTATGTATTGACTGACAGCTCTTGTGTTGCCATGTTGAGAGAAATCAGGAGTAAGAGCAGAGCGTTGTGTGTGAAAATAATCTTACTGTAGTTCTAGACTAAATATTAACATGTATTTACTCATCTCACCTGCATAAAAACAGATTCAGTATTCCTCAAAATGAATAAAAACAATCAAATGCAAACTCTGAATATTATACAAACCTGCAATAACTAAATATGTTAAATAAGATAAATATAATTTATGTATTTAATCCCATTTTATTAACCAATGTCTTTGCTACTGACCTTCGATGATCTAATTCAACCATATTAATAAGCCAAATTAACACATATGTGTTTTATTTTTGTTATTGCTGAATAGTGTTGAACTTTCTTCTCCTGCATCATATTCTTCATGTGATTTGTTTGAGCTGCGCCCTCTACTGTACAGACGTAAATTTACATTTCCTTCAGTCTGAGGTGCATTCATTTCACTTTTGTTGTGAAAGAGCTTTTACATTTGTAAAACTTTTTTATATTAAAAACAAACAAGCAAGCCCTGCCCAGATTTAAAAAAGTAACTGAAAAGTAATGTAACGCATGATGATGATGTTTTGTCAATCATCAATCCCGTGGCAGAAACAGAGAAACAAATAGAGACATAATTAGCATAGCTGCTGTTCCAACCAAGCTAAATTGATTTGTTTTACCCAAGCTAAAGAATAATAATGTGCATTTGATCAGATATAACTGCAGTACAAGATTATGAGATGCATTATTTGAAAGCCTGGCCAAAGAGATGTGTCTTTAATCTAGATTTAAACAGAGAGAGTGTGTCTGAACCCCGAACTTTATCAGGAAGGCTATTCCAGAGTTTGGGAGCCAAATGCGAAAAAGCTTTACCTCCTTTAGTGGACTTTGCTATCCTAGGTACTACCAAAAGTCCAGAGTTTTGCGACCTTAAGGAGCTTGATGGATTGTAGAGTGGTAGAAGACTAGTTAGGTATGCAGGAGCTAAACCATTAAGGGCCTTATAGGTAAGTAATAATATTTTGTAAATGATACGGAACTTAATAGGTAGCCAGTGCAGAGACTGTAAAAATGGGGTAATATGATCATATTTTCTTGATCTGGTAAGGACTCTGCATTTTGGACTACCTGTAGTTTGTTTATTGAAGATGCAGGACAACCAGCTAGCAGTGCATTACAATAGTCCAGTCTAGAGGTCATGAATGCATGAACTAGCTTTTCTGCATCAGAAACAGTTAACATGTTTCGTAGCTTGGCAATGTTTCTAAGATGGAAGAATGCTGTTTTTGTAACATGGGTATTATGATTTTCAAAAGACAAGTTGTTGTCTAATATAACACCCAGATTTTTGACTGTAGAGGAAGTAACAGTACATCCGTCTAGTTGCAAATTATAATCCAAGAGATTCTGTGTACTGTTTTTTGGTCCAATAAGTAATATCTCTGTCTTATCTGAATTTAATAGGAGAAAATTATTGGTCATCCAATCTTTTACATTTTTAACACACTTGGTTAGCTTAGATAATTTAGAAGTTTCATCTGGTCTTGTTGAGATATATAGTTGAGTATCATCAGCATAACAGTGGAAACTAATCCCGTATTTTCTAATAATATTACCAAGGGGCAACATGTATATTGAAAATAGCAGAGGACCTAGGACAGATCCTTGTGGTACTCCACACTTTACTGGTGATAATTGAGATGACTCCCCATTTAAATAAACAAAGTGGTAGCGATCAGACAGGTAGGATCTAAACCATCTTAAAGCCTGCCCTTGAATACCCGTATAGTTTTGTAATCGATCTATGAGTATGTCATGATCTATAGTGTCGAACACAGCACTAAGATCAAGTAAAACTAGCAATGAGATGCAACCTTGGTCTGACGCAAGAAGCATGTCATTTGTAATTTTAACAAGTGCGGTTTCTGTGCTATGATGAAACCTGACTGAAATTCTTCATAGAGATCATTTTTTTGTAGGAAGGAGCACAATTGAGCAGACACAAATTTTTCTAGAATTTTAGACATTAACGGAAGATTTAAAATGGGTCTGTAATCTGCCAGTTCACTAGGATCTAGTTGGTTAATTTGGAGTTACCATGGTTTAACTAGAGAAACCTTTTTTATATAATAAATTTATTTATTTATGAGTGAAGTGACGTCTGTCCAAGTATGGTGACCCCTACTCGGAAATTGTGCTCTGCATTTAACCCATCCAAGTGCACAAACACACAGAGCAGTGGGCAGCCAATATAGTTGGGGATTGCGGTGCCTTGCTCAAGGGTCTCTTAGTCATGGTATTGAAGGTGGAAGAGAGAGCTGGTTATTCACTCCCTCCACCTACAATTCCTGCAGGACCTGAGACTCGAACCCATGACTTTTGGGTTACAAGTCCAACTCTCTAACCATTAGGCCACGACTATTAAGGGAAGTTGTAAAAGTAAGTTTGCCAGCTCACATAACCTTTCACAGTTACAGTAATATTTATTGTATTTCGTCAGCAAATACGCAAAAAAATAATCCACAAAAAAAAAAAAAAAAAAAAATTGTACGATCAGGATGTTAAAATAAACAAAAATCTCACCTTTCAGAGCAAACATTGATAAGAATGTCCCAGCTGTGTTCGTCACTTTGCTGTTCCTTTAAAGGGGTCCTATTATGCTCTTTTACAAAGTCTTGATTTTGTTTTGTGGGTGTACTAGAACATGTTCTCATGCTTGGTGGTTCGAAAATCGCATTATTTTTCACATAATTTACATTATTATAATATCTTCCTCCCCAGCCTGACACAAACGGCTCGATTAGTTCCGGGTTTGATGAAGGTCCGCCTTCCGAAAAACTAAATGTGTTGTGATTGGTTAGCTGTCCCAGTGCGTTGTGATTGGTGAACAGCTTAGACAGTGTTTCAGTACTGCCCCGCCCCTTGCCAAAAGAGCAAGTTTGACAATATTGCCATCTCAATTCAGACCCCGAGAATATTGAACAAGAGGATCGCGCAGAACCTGTGCAGGCACGGATATTGCTAGACATATTAAAGTGGTAACGATATTATTGTTGTTTTTTTGGCTAAATCACGTTTTAGATAGGATGTCAACAACAGCTTAAAAATAACTGCATTTACTATGTACAGATAAGTGCAACGGTAATATGTATTATGTTTATTGTTCTTTAATTCTAACATTATAACATGAATTGCAGTGAAACTGTTATACAGTTGAATTTATTTATACCATAGTCCCACAGAGTTACACTATTTGTGGCGACATATATATGCAAATGAATTCTCTGCCAGCAGGAGGCGCTGTTGGAGCGGGAGAGAGCGAGGTTTACCCGGTAAGGCTGTACACGAAGCAGAGCTCCTCTCACAAACGCTGCTTTATCAGACATTACATGCAAGATGAAATGAAAATGACATCCAAAATTTTCTGAAGACAGTCGGTTTCCTTCAGAAATACAGTGATATAAAAACACCCGCACCAGGTTTCGATTTTGAAACGTGCATTAGAATTTCTGTAGGCGGGATTTATTTTAATGATATTCTAATGGACCAATTTGTGATGTCACAAATACAGGAAAACAACTTTGTAGTCCAAAGGAGTTGTTCGTTGTAGTTCTTGAAAAGGGATTTTTTAAAAACAGAATATCTCCCTTTGGAGTGGACTTTGAGATTTGTAACTTTGTAGATCTTTTTTTATGCCTAAACATACACACTACACACTGACTAAAATTCAAAAAGTGAAAAAGCATAATAGGACCCCTTTAAACATTTCCGATGTCTGTGCCTATTTGCAGCGCGTTTCTGTATTTAGTTGTGAGTATTTGCAGCGTGTTTCTGTATTTAGTTTTGAGTATTTGCAACGTGTTTCTGTTTTCACAGCGCGTTTTTGTATTTAGTTGTGTTGTGAGTATTTGCAGTGCGTTTCTGTTTTCACAGTGCGTTTTTGTATTTAGTTGTGTTGTGAGTATTTGCAGTGCGTTTCTGTTTTCACAGTGCGTTTTTGTATTTAGTTGTGTTGTGAGTATTTGCAGCGCGTTTCTTTTTTCACAGCGTGTTTTTGTATTTAGTTGTGTTGTGAGTATTTGCAACGTGTTTCTGTTTTCACAGCGCGTTTTTGTATTTAGTTGTGTTGTGAGTATTTGCAGTGCGTTTCTGTTTTCACAGCGCATTTTTGTATTTAGTTGTGTTGTGAGTATTTGCAGCGCGTTTCTTTTTTCACAGCGTGTTTTTGTATTTAGTTGTGTTGTGAGTATTTGCAACGTGTTTCTGTTTTCACAGTGCGTTTTTGTATTTAGTTGTGTTGTGAGTATTTGCAGTGCGTTTCTTTTTTCACAGCGTGTTTTTGTATTTAGTTGTGTTGTGAGTATTTGCAGCGTGTTTCTGTTTTCACAGCGCATTTTTGTATTTAGTTGTGTTGTGAGTATTTGCAGTGCGTTTCTGTGTTTTGTTGCGTTGTGAGTATTTGCAGCGCGGTTCTATTTTCACTGCCCGTTTTTGTATTTAGTTGTGTTGTGAGTATTTGCAGTGCGTTTCTGTGTTTTGTCACGTTGTGAGTATTTGCAGCGCGTTTCAGTTTTCACAGCGCGTTTTTGTATTTAGTTGTGTTGTGAGTATTTGCAGTGCGTTTCTGTGTTTTGTCGCGTTGTGAGTATTTGCAGTGCGTTTCTGTGTTTTGTCACATTGTGAGTATTTGCAGCGCGTTTCTGTTTTCAGTGCTTTTTTGTATTTAGTTGTGTTGTGAGTATTTGCAGCGCGTTTCTTTTTTCACAGCGTGTTTTTGTATTTAGTTGTGTTGTGAGTATTTGCAGCGCATTTCTGTTTTCACAGCTTGTTTTTGTATTTAGTTGTGTTGTGAGTATTTGCAGCGCGTTTCTGTTTTCACAGAGCATTTTTGTATTCAGTTGTGTTGTGAGTATTTGCAGCACGTTTCTGTGTTTTGTCGTGTTGTGAGTTTGCAGCGCATTTCTGTTTTCACAGTGCGTTTTTGTATTTAGTTGTGTTGTGAGTATTTGCACCGAGTTTCTTTTTTCACAGCGCATTTTTGTATTTAGTTGTGTTGTGAGTATTTGCAGCGTGTTTCTATTTTCACAGCGTGTTTTTGTATTTAGTTGTGTTGTGAGTATTTGCAGCGCGTTTCTGTTTTCACAGCGCATTTTTGTATTTAGTTGTGTTGTATTTCCAGCGTGTTTCTGTTTTCACAGTGTGTTTTTGTATTTAGTTGTGTTGTGAGTATTTGCAGTGCGTTTCTGTTTTCACAGCGCGTTTTTGTATTTAGTTGTGTTGTGAGTATTTGCAGTGCGTTTCTGTTTTCACAGCTCGTTTTTGTATTTAGTTGTGTTGTGAGTATTTGCAGTGCGTTTCTGTTTTCACAGCTCGTTTTTGTATTTAGTTGTGTTGTGAGTATTTGCAGCACGTTTCTGTGTTTTGTCGTATTGTGAGTATTTGCAGTGCGTTTGTTTTCACAGCGCGTTTTTGTATTTAGTTGTGTTGTGAGTATTTGCAGTGCGTTTCTGTTTTCACAGCGCGTTTTTGTATTTAGTTGTGTTGTGAGTATTTGCAGCATGTTGCTGTTTTCACAGCGCGTTTTTGTATTCAGTTGTGTTGTGAGTATTTGCAGCACGTTTCTGTGTTTTGTCGTGTTGTGAATATTTGCAGCGCGTTTGTTTTCACAGCGCATTTTTGTACTTAGTTGTGTTGTGAGTATTTGCAGCGCGTTTCTGTTTTCACAGCGCATTTTTGTATTTAGTTGTGTTGTATTTCCAGCGTGTTTCTGTTTTCACAGTGTGTTTTTGTATTTAGTTGTGTTGTGAGTATTTGCAGTGCGTTTCTGTTTTCACAGCGCGTTTTTGTATTTAGTTGTGTTGTGAGTATTTGCAGTGCGTTTCTGTTTTCACAGCTCGTTTTTGTATTTAGTTGTGTTGTGAGTATTTGCAGCACGTTTCTGTGTTTTGTCGTATTGTGAGTATTTGCAGTGCGTTTGTTTTCACAGCGCGTTTTTGTATTTAGTTGTGTTGTGAGTATTTGCAGTGCGTTTCTGTTTTCACAGCGCGTTTTTGTATTTAGTTGTGTTGTGAGTATTTGCAGTGTGTTTCTGTGTTTTGTCACGTTGTGAGTATTTGCAGCGCTTTTCTGTTTTCACAGCACGTTTTTGTATTTAGTTGTGTAGTGAGTATTTGCAGCGCGTTTCTGTTTACACAGCGCATTTTTGTATTTAGTTGTGTTGTGAGTATTTGCAGCATGTTGTCAAATTTATGAAGATGTTTTCTTAATTTGCATGTGTTTTTTCATTTGCAGCGCATAGAGCACTCTCAGCCACCTTAACGAACAGCCAATCAAAACAGCAGCTGCATGATGATGGTGTGTTTTGTGCTGCAGGTGAAGTTCATGAACGCCACTGGAGACGTTGTGTGTCATGGTGCGGTTCTGGGCCGGAAGCCTGTGCTGACGTCGGCCACAGGTATGTCTGTGCTGAAGCATCTGCAGGTCACTGTCGGTGAGCAGCGTCTTAACCGACCTTCATGTGCTCTGAACTAGTCAACATCACCTACACTAGTACTTCAGAGTTTAGCAGTTTGTTTTAGTCATCACAGTCCAGCAGATTCACACTCGCTAGCATTAGGCGGTATTTCTACACGGCACAGAGAAGATTCTCTTAGAAATACTTTTTTTTTATTTTGTTTATAGCATTATTTCAATTAATAAAAATGAATTTTAATAGTTTTAGATTTAGTCAACAATAACAACACTGGTTCTGGTTTTGAAAGATAATTTATAAAAGCACTGACACATACAACTAGCTTCAAGCAAAGTGACAAATGAATTTGTATCAAAGCACTTTAGAGTTTGACTGAAATGTTATTTAGTATCATTGATTAATATAATACTACAGATTTTGTTGATATTTTGAATTAGATTTTATTTTAATATATTTTTTTGTTTTCATTTTAATTTTACTTAGTTTTAGTGTTTTGTCATTTTTATTTAGGTTTATTTCAATTCAATTCAATTCAATTCAAGTTTATTTGTATAGCGTTTTTTCACAATACAAATTGTTGCAAAGCAGCTTTACAGGAAATTAAGTTTCTGCAATATATTTATATATTGTAGAAACTTAATACATTTAACTTATGGCGAAATTTGGTAGTTCTGTATGTTGTCTGAGGGTTGGCATCATCTGAGGTCCTCTGAGGGGTTGGCATCATCTCTTCTCAGGTGTTCGGTCATCTCAGATCATTTGAAGCTTGTGTAAATCCTAGGATGTTAATCCCGTGGCAGAAACAGAGAAACACATAGAGACATAATTAGCATAGCTGCTGTTCCAACCAAGCAAAAATGATTTGTTCAATCCAAGCTAAAGAACAATAATGTGTGTTTGATCAGATATAACTGCAGTACAAGATTATGAGATGCATTATGTGAATGCTTGGCTAAAGAGATGTGTCTTTAATCTAGATTTAAACAGAGAGAGTGTGTCTGAACCCCGAACGTTATCAGGAAGGCTATTCCAGAGTTTGGGAGCCAAATGTGAAAAAGCTCTACCTCCTTTAGTTGACTTTGTTATCCTAGGTATTTATTTTTATTTATTTATTTATTTTTGTAAATACGTCTATGTAGTTTTTACTAATTTTTATTTATTAGTTTTAGTTTGTTATTTTAGTACTTCACTTTAAACAAATGTGAGAAATGTTGCCTTGGATGAAATAAGTTTGTTTTATTAATATTTTATTATATTTTTTTTTAATTATATTATTAGAAAAAAAATTATACTGACTCCAAGCTTTTGAATGGTGTAGTGTATAATGTTACAAAAGATTTTTATTTCAAATAAAAGCTGATCTTTGGATCTTTCTATTCATCAAAGAATCCTGACAAAAATGTACTCAACTGTTTTAAATATTGATAATAATAATAATAATAATAATAATAATAATAATAAATGTTTCTTGAGCAGCAAATCAGCATATTAGAAGTAATGATGCTGAAAATTCAGCTTTGATCACAGAAATCAATTACATTTTAATAGATTTTCCAATAGAAAACATTTTAAATAGTAAAAATATTTCACAGTATTGCTGTTTTTGCTGTATTTTGGATCAAATAAATGCAGGCTTGGTGAGCAGAAGAGAATTCTTCAAAAAACATTAAAAATCTTACTGTTCAAAAACTTTTGACAGGTAGTGTAGTTTTGAAAATATTTAGGGCAGCTTCATGTTCAGAGTCACTTTAAATCAGTTTGATTCCTGCTTTCACAAAATTGTTCTGTTTGTTTGAGTGACGTGTCATCTTCTGATTCAGCCAATCACCTGTGTTTGGGGTGGGGCTATCTGACTGACTGACCAATGACAGAAAAGTGTTTGAAAATGTCATTTTTGCAGTTCAGTTTGATGTAATGATACAGAGATCGATCGTGCCACCATTTGTTGTTTATAGTGATTTCAAATAATACAAATGTATTGCAGTCATGAGAACCACATACAAAAGAAAACATCTGCACTGTAACATTTTTAATTTGTAAGTTTTTTTGAAGTTGTAAATAAAGCTATTGTGTTTCACAAGAAAATACTATTTCAGTCTTTCTACTTCAAAGTTTAATTCAATGTTACTTGCTGCTTCTTTGTAACTGAAGTGTGAAATTTACTAGCAATTTTTCTGAGTGAAAATGTTTCAAAGTAAATCGCACACAAACTGTGTTTTTAGTGTAAATGCTTTACTGTTATAATTAAAATGAAAATCTTACACTTAAAAACAGGCTTCCCCCTCTTTATGCAGAATATTTTCTTTTTTCATGAGATTTTGAGGAGAAATATTATTATCATGCTTTGTTCTGAAACACATGAACATTTACCGCATATGTTTAATAGTGACGTATTTTGAGCAGCAGCATGAAATAAAACAGACAAATGTACAAAACAGCGTGACTTTTATTTGACAATTAATTTTAAAAAAAAAAAGGGCGAATGTAAAATGAGGATGAACTGCTGAGGACCGGCGTGTTTGATGGGATTGTGGAGTAACAGGTGCATTCTGGGAGCTGAGGTTAGGACACGCTGGACAGCGGAGGAAACGGGTTCTGCTTGCTGACCACCAGCTTCTGGTGCTGATGGGAAATATAACCCTTGATGTGACCCTGAGACAGAGAAACACGTCAGATCTGCAGAAATACACTCGCTTGAACTACTCAAAACATGCTTGATTGCTGAAATAAAATAGATGAAAAACAAACTGATTTAGAGGAAAATCAGGAATGCTGCCTTGGCAACAAACTGAAATAAGTGCAAGTTACAGCACTAAAATGATTATCTAGAGAAAAAAAAAAAAAAAAAGGCTAAAATTGAAAAACTTTTTAAAAGAATTTTTTTTTTTTTTAAGAATTAAAGTAAATAAAAGTAAACCTAAATAATAATATTAAAAAATCTAAAAATTTGTAAAAATGAAATGACTAAAACTTAAACTTAAACTAAAATAAAGGCAGAAAAATGTGTTATTTAAAAACAAAATAACAAAATATAGAAATTATATCGTGCAAGTAACCTCTCCTCAATTTCTGATCACTTTAATGTAAAATTACATAAATATGCATTTGAAATGTTAATTACAGTGGCGTGTCAGTTTCATGTTCAGAGATATTTATTAGTCATTAGCAGTTTGATTTCTTAAAGAGTGAAACGCTGTGATTCTGTGACACTTTCACAACATTGATCTGTTTGTTTGAGTGACGTGTCAACTTCTGACTCAACCAATCACCTGAGTTTGGGGCGGGAATACCTGACTGACCAATGACAGACAAGTATTTGAAACAGTCCTTTCTGCATGATGTAATAGTGCAGAGATTGATCACAACACCTTTAAATTAAATATTTATACATCATAGTTTTTTTAGTAGACAAAAAATTAAATAAAGTAAAAAAAATAATAATAATAATATTTAAATCAATTTAAACCTAAACACAAAAAGTAAATTAAACCTAAAGTGTAATATAAAAAAAAACTAATAAAAATGACAAAAAATTACTAAAAATCAATATTTAAATAAATTTAAAACTAAAAGTAAATTAAACCTAAATAGTAATATAAAAACTACTAAAAATTACAAAAAAAAAATATTGCATATTTGTATGTTATTCTTTTTATCTGTTTTGTCACTGTCATTCTGTGGAGCTTCTGTCACTAAAACAAATTCCTCATATGTGTAATCATACCTGGCAATAAAGCTCATTCTGATTCTGATTCTGATTCTGATTCTAATAAAAATTACAAAAAATACTAAAAATCAATATTTAAATAAATTTAAAAATAAAGCTAAAAGTAAATTAAACCTAAATAATAGTATAAAAAAAATGATAATAAAAATGATAAAAAAAAATACTAAAAATCAAAATGAAGACAAAAATATATATATAAATAAAAGCCAATTCAGAATATGAATAATTCAGCCTGAAATGACACAATGTAACTTATTAATGGACTGTAACTGAATCTGTATCACAGAATGATACATTTATAAAACTTCAGTTTCCTGTTTGTTTTGGAATCACGTCCTGTCCCTGACGCCCGACAGGAAGTGACACGTGCGTCTCACCATGTAGATGAGGTTGGCGAGGATGCACTGAACCTCGTCGATGTCCACGTCCTCCACCTTCATCATCTTCAGTGCCACGAGGAAGGCGTCCAGAGGAAGCTGATGGGTCTTCAGCAGATGATACCTGCAGATCCAGACCCGTCTCAATCAAACTCACACCAAAAAGCCAAGTATAACTATAGTTCGGATTAAACTAACATTAAAAATGTGTACGGTAGCGACTAGGGCTGGGAAAATAAATCAATTCATCATGGCGAATCTTTCTGGAGTGGATTCTGAGCTTAGTTTTGAACAGCAGATGGCGCTGCATGCTTCAGAAACAGCCGTACTCTGCTTGTTTCCAAATCCTTACACTTGAACCTAAAATAATCATTCATAAGATTCGAAAAGGTTGAAGCGAATCACAAGAGTGTTCACAGCCGTCTGTGTTTACATTAATCTGGCGTCATAAAAGCATTCTGAGCCGAGGTACAGACTCAGCCGAACACACAAGCACTCTTCATCAGCGTTTGAGTGTGCGGATAAAAACTAGAGCAGAGCGCTATCTGCTGTTAAAATATAAGCTCAGAATCCATTCCAGAGAGAATCGCCATGCATTCGGAAGATCTCTGAATCCATCCACGAATCCATTCTGCGTCGCAGCCCTATTAGTGATCAAAATAGAGTAAATCACCTTTTGAAAGTAATTTGAAGCTTCAAATAAAGATTTATCGATTACATTGTTGCGTCAGTGTGTGGCGAGAAGCAGCTGTTAAAATGTATCCGTCTTTGAATCATTCAAGAGATTCGTTCAAAGGCTGATTCATCCAGCAATGAAACAAGTACATCTTGAGTGAGTCATTGAATTATTCATTCATAAATTACTTCTGATTCTATTTAGTTGTGATTCTACACTGAAAAAATGATTTTCTTCCTTTGTATTTTTGTCTTGTTTTCTTGTATAAATATCTACAAATTCTAGAATTAAGATGCATTTACTTGACAAGTAAAATGACTTCAGATATTATGTTTTGTTTTCTGAAAATATCCAAATTTGGTTAGTTTTTGCTCATTTTTTGCCAGTGGGGTAAGAAAAATAATCTTGTTTAGCCTTTGAATTAAGATTATTTTTTTTACCCCATTGGCAGATATTTTTGCTTGTTTTAAGCAAAAACTAACAAAATTTGGATAATATTTTCAGAAAACAAGACAAAATATCTGTCATATCTGAAGTTATTTTACTTCTCAAGTAAATGCATCCTGATTCAAGAATTCTTACATATTTATACAAGAAAACAAGACAAATACTAAGCAAGAAAATATTTTTTGCAGAACCACAATCTCCATTAAAAAAAAAAAAAAAAAAAAAAAAAAAAACACTTTATCTCAAATCATGCATTTTGCACACAAACAGCTTTTAATGGAGTCCAGTTTTATGCAGCCAGCTGATTTTTGTTCATTGTATTCAGCAGCAATTAAATGTTTTGCAAAAAGAGACCGAATAAATATGTTTGAATTTTCTTTTTTAATCACACTGGAATGGAAACCGGGAACCGAAAAGAATGGGAACTGATAAACTCAAACAATACTCACACTTTCTTGAAGAGGTTCCTGTAGGTGATGATCTTCAGCTTCTCTAGGATGAGGAAGATGCCGCAGCGGATGAAGAAGGTCTCGTGTTTGACCAGAGCTTCGTTGAGCAGCAGGAGGTTCCCCTCGCTGACACACACACACAAGATAATGAGCATGATGATGAGTGTGTGAGTGTGTGTGTGTGTGTGTGTGTGTGCGTGTGTGCGCTCTACCTCACGGCTTTGGTGACGTCTGTGAACTGCATGAGGTCGTACTTCTGCAGCAGCTGGGGTGTGGGCATGTGACCCTGAGAACAGAAGAACAGAAGAACATTCACCACACACCAGCACTAACTACAACCATAAAACAACCTTTGTGTTACTAGAAATAAAATGAACATTAATTGAAAAAATAAAAACAAAAAAAACAACCTTAAACTTTTATTTCAGCTAGTTGTCAAGGCAACATTCCTCATTTTGATTTAGTTTAGCTTGATGTAATAACAAACTAAAAAAACCTCATAAACATTACAAAAACGCACACCAAAATTACTAAAACTTAGACTAAAATTAAAATGAAAACAAAATATAAAAATAAAACAATTTGAAATATTAATGAAAATATAATGGTATCTCAATGGTACTAAAATTACACTAAAATGTATTTATTTTATGTCGTAACAGCATCAAAGGCTGTATTCATGGCAAACTGAAGAATAACAAGATTTAAAATAGTAACAATACATCAGTTAATTGTATATAATAATAAAAACAAATACAAAATAAAAATACATAATTTTTAGTTACATACAATCTTTTAAATGATATATATGTATGTGTGTGTGTGTGTGTGAGTATTAAAAAAACCCCTTGCTATTTGTACCGAGTTAGGCTAACCAAGCACTTGCATAAAAATCACAAAGGCAATTCTCCTCCTTTCATTAAAAAGTACATCTACAAGTTGTTTGACCAATTCTGCATCTGGTAAATACAGTCTGGCCATTTGTATTTTTGTATTTTAGAGATGTTTTGATCTTTCATTTATAACTGGATATAATCGGTTATGGATATATTCATTGATTCATTCACCACAGTGTGTAAATCTATGATATCAGTTTGTGTTTCAGATCAGAAGTGTTTTCTGAGCAGCTTCATGGTTCATACCAGCAGCATCTTGACGGGCAGCAGGTAGATGAGGATGAGCCTCTTGTTCCTCTGACTGGAGCGATGGCAGTGAGTGAAGGAGAAGGACAGATACTCCTCAGCTGGACACAACAGACCAGAGACAGGTGTTCTTCATCATCAGCATCATCATCATCACTAGGGCTGTGATGATAAATCAACGCAGAATGGATTCGTGGATGGATTCAGAGATCTTCCGAATGCATGGCGATTCTCTCTGGATGGATTCTGAGCTTATATTTTAACAGCAGATAGCGCTCTGCTCTAGTTTTTATCCGCACACTCAAACACTGATGAAGAGTGCTTGTGTGTTCGGCTGAGTCTGTACCTCGGCTCAGAATGCTTTTATGACGCCAGATTATTGTAAACGCAGACAGCTGTGAACACACTTGTGATTCGCTTCAACCTTTTCGAATCTTATGAATGATTATTTTAGGTTCAAGTGTAAGGATTTGGAAACAAGCAGAGTACGGCTGTTTCTGAAGCATGCAGCGCCATCTGCTGTTCAAAACTAAGCTCAGAATCCACTCCAGAAAGATTCGCCATGCATTCGGAAAATCTCAGAATCGATGCTGAATCATTTCTCGATTCATGATGCACTGATTTATTTTCCCAGCCCTAGTCATCACTGTCATGTACCTGAGGAGTCACACACACCTTGTTTGAAGTCGCTGTCGAACATGGCCTTCCTGCCCACGTAGTATTTGTACGTGACGCGCTGCGCTGTGCTGTACTCATCCTTCAGGTTAGAGCTGTCGATGGCGCGGATCAGCGGCTTACACAGGTGCAGCTTATTGATCTGACACACACACACACACACACACACACACACACACAAAACTATTCAAAATAAAACAGAAACTTTAGATGAAAAAAAAAAAAAATCTAACATGAAAATTAAAAATGCTGCCATGGCAAATAAATGAAATATGTGTTAGCTGAAGCACTAAAATTATTAACTGGAACCAAATTAAAACTAAACTAAAATTAAAGCTAAAACTGAAATAAAAGTAGATTAAGCCTAAAAAGCAATATAAAAATGGCAAATGTACATGACAAAATTATAAAAATTAAAATAAAAACTAAAAATAAAAGTTACTTCTAAACTATAATAGCATATAAATAATATTATATTGATAACAGGTCAGAGGTCAGCATTCAGGACTCTTACTTTAAAATAGATCTTGAAGAGCTGATTGATCAGGAACAACATTCCCCATTTCTTCGAGTCATCGATCCCAGCACGACTGAAACACACACACACACACACACACACACACACACACACACACACACACACGCACGCACACCAATAATACTCACGTCACTCAAGTCACACCAATTTCTTTACAGATAGAATTTTTTTGTCAGATGAAGTGTAAAAATTAATCAGTCAACTTTCATGGTTTGTTGAATGTAACACAAACATAGTTTTGATACTAAGTATAAATAAGTGATTGAAAAGAATATACATTATGGTTCAAAGTTTGGGGCCAGTAAGATGTATTTTAACACTTAACACTTTTATTCATCAAGCACTCATATAGTATCTGTTATCAGTTTAATATCTGATACGTTCCCTACCTGAGGACTGCATATTAAATCAATTTTTGGATCACATACGTTTATAATGTTCCAAAAGATTTCTATTTCAAATAAATACTGTTCTTTTGAACTTTCTATTCATCTGTGAATCCTGAAAAATAAAATGTATCACAGTTTCCACAGAAATATTGGGCAGCACAACTGTTTTCAACATTGATAATATTCAGAAATGTTTCTTGAGCAGCAAATCAGCATATTAGAATGATTTCTGAAGGATCATGTGACACTGAAGACTGGAGTAATGATGCTGAAAATACAGTGCTGCATCACAGAAATAAATTACTGTTTAACAGATATTCACATAGAAAACAGCTGTTTTACATTCTAATAATATTTTACAATTTTTACTGTATTTTTGATCAAATAAATGCAGCCTTGGTGAGCAGAGGAGACGTGTTTTCTGTCTCAGTCAAGTGCTTTTTGTGGCTCTTGTTCAGAATCAGTTGTTCAGAACACACAGAATCAGTCTGAAATTAGTCTGTGTGTGTGTGTGTGTGTGTGTGTGTGTGTGTGTGTGTGTGTCACTCACTTGTCACTGGCACACACTCTAAAGCAGCTCATGAGTTGTTCAGCTGCTTTCTCCAGCATGTCTCCAACCTTTCCCTTGCCTTTCGACTGCAGCTGCTGCTCCGCCTGCACACACACACACACACACAGTAATAAACACACACACAGTGATATATATACACACACACAGTAATAAATACACACACAGAGTGATATATATACACACACACACACAGTAATAAACACACACACAGAGTGATATACACACAGACACACAGTAATAAACACACACACACACACACACACACAGAGTGATATATACACACACACACAGTAATAAACACACACACACACACACACAGTAATAAACACACACACACAGAGTGATATATACACACACACAGTAATAAACACACACACACAGAGTGATATATACACACACACAGTAATAAACACACACACACAGAGTGATATATACACACACACAGTGATATATACACACACACACACAGAGTGATATATATACACACAAACAGTAATAAACACACACACAGTGATATATACACACAGTAATAAACACACACACACACACACACACACAGTAATAAACACACACACACAGAGTGATATATACACACACACAGTGATAAACACACACACACACACACAGTGATATATACACACACACAGTGATATATACACACACACACAGAGTGATATATATACACACAAACAGTAATAAACACACACACAGTGATATATACACATACACAGTGATAAACACACACACACACACACAGACTGCTGTGGTCACAGAGCCACACACTCACGTTATTGGCAAAAATCCTGAGGTCGAGGGTCACAGCAAACATGATCGGCAGCGCCCTGAAAACACAGAGATCATCAGAGACTGTCATGGTGTTTGTGCTTTAATACAACAGAAATCCATGATCCGCGTCTCACCAGTTCTCCTCTTTATGAGCCTGGAACGCTTTCAGAAACGATGTTGAGCTGCGTTAAGAACAAACACTGAACAACTGCACATCTAACAACACACAGTCACACCACAAGAGAAGACACAAAGGATATTGAACCACCACCGTCTGGCATTTGTAGGCCTCCATGAAGTCATGATTGGACACAGCGAACGTGCATCTGCGGAGGAAGAGACGAGACGTCAGACATGATGCAGTGAGACGAGCATCACTGATGATGAACAAACAGCACCTGAGATGAGCCGCCACCATCTCATCATACGGCGGCTCCAGCAGCTGCTGACACTTCTCCTCCGGACTGGACAACTGCGACACACACACACACACACACACACACACATACTTTAACAATGATGCATCTTTGGGTTTCAGATACACGTTACATTCAGTGAGCAAAAAACTTCACATCAGGGGAATGTGTAGAGAAATGTTTAGATAAAAACAGGAAAAAATTAAAAATAAATAATACGAAAGATTGAACTAAATATCTAAATAAACTGAAATGAAAAAAACAACAACAATAAAATGTGATTTAAACAAAATTTGAGTGCTGGGGGTCCATGGAAATATTTAGAGAAAAACAGGGTTTTTAAAAACATAAGCAATAAGGTTAAACTAAAAATCTAAATAAATTAAAATACAAATGTGATAAAAAAAAAAACTGAATATCTAAATAAACTGAAATAAAAACAATAAAGGTAATTAAAACAAATAAACATTATATATAAACATAAAAACTAAAACATTTTGAGTGCTGGGGGGGTCTGTGGGAATGCTTAGAGAAAAACAGAGTAAAACTAATTAACAGTGAAGAAATAATAAAAAAAATAAAATTAAACTACATATCTAATTTAAAAAAAATCTAAGAAATGTGTAAATAAAAAATATTTTTTGAGTGCTAGGCATCACTGGAAATGTTTATAGAAAATCAGGGTAAAAAAAAAAATTATCAAATATTGGTGATTTCTGTGCTTCCCTTTTTATTGATTTATCAAAGGCTTAAGACACAGTGGATCATGAAATATTGCTGCACAGATTGAAGAGTGTTAGTTTATCAAGTCATGTTACTCTGTGGTTTAAAAATTACTTAAGTTGAAGAACACAGTGTGTACAGGCTGAAGATAAACTGTTAAAAAATAAACTGAATGATAATCTGATATCATTCAGTTAATAAAAATGAAAATAAAATTATAAACTGATAAAAAATCTGAATCATTGGAGATTGCTAAAGGTGTTCCCCAAGGTTCTGTGCTGGGGCCCTTTTTATTTACCATTTATATAAACAGTCTTGATTATGACATTCAGGATGCCAATTTTCATTTTTATGCAGATGATCTTGTCATGTATTGTAGAGCTTCTTCTGGACAGCAAGCCTTGTATAAGCTTCAGTCAGCTTTTGATGTCATTCAATCATGGCTTTACAATTTAAAACTTGTTCTAAATGCTGATAAAACCAGGTGTATGTTACTCTCAGGCTCAAAGAAATTTGAAAATAATTTAATCTCTCTTCAGACCTTACAGGGTACTGTAATTTGAGTTAGTAAAATAGTACAAATACCTTGGCATCATTGTTGACGATGTACTATCTTTTAGTTCCCATATTACTCAAATAAAGAAAAAATTAAAAATTAAGAACTGGAATCTTCTTCAATTGAAATTGAAATTACAAAATCGGCTGTCTTTGGATAATTTTAAAACAGTTATTCGGCAAATAGAAGACAACTCAATGATATGCAATTGTTTTAAGTGTTCTTAGTTTGTTTTTTGTTTTTGTAAATTTGTTGCTGTTGCTGCCCATTTTGGCCAGGACACTCCTGTGAAAGAGATTTTTAATCTCAGAGAGTCTTTCCTGGTTAAATAAAGGTTAAATAAATAAAATATAAACAAAATGAAAACTAAACAATGTGATTAAAATAAATACACAAAAATAAAAACATTTTTGAGTGTTGGGAGTCCATGGAAATATTTAGAGAAAAAGCACAAATAAGTCATAAAAAATAAGATTAAACTAAAAATCTAAATAAATTAAAAGAATTTGTTTCAAATAAAAAATAAATAAAAATAAATAAAAAATATAACAGTATACTACAGAAAGTAAAAAATAAAAAAATCTTTAAATGTAACATAACATAAGCTAAATATTTTCTAAACAATACTTTTCACATATTTATCATTTTAATGTTTCACTGTATAAATTGGGTCTTTAAACATGAAAATCTGCAGTAAGTTTTATGCTGGGAGTGCTGATATTTGGGATCTGTGTGAGTCTGTGTGACTGAACCTGCAGACGAGGATTGGCCACATGCGGGTGTTTGAAGGACAGCATCTCTGCACAGAAAGATCCGTCTCTGCTCTCGATGGCCTCCAGAACCTGCAGCACACATCACATACTCACATCACATACTACAAACACTACACACACTACACATCACATACTCACATCACATACTACAAACACTACACATCACATACTCACACTACACATCACATACTACACACACTACACACACTACACATCACATACTCACATCACATACTACAAACACTACACATCACATACTCACACTACACATCACATACTACACACACTACACACACTACACATCACATACTCACATCACATACTACAAACACTACACATCACATACTCACACTACACATCACATACTACACACACTACACACACTACACATCACATACTCACATCACATACTACAAACACTACACATCACATACTCACACTACACATCACATACTACACACACTACACACACTACACATCACATACTCACATCACATACTACAAACACTACACATCACATACTCACACTACACATCACATACTACACACACTACACACACTACACATCACATACTCACATCACATACTCACACTACACATCACATACTCACATCACATACTACAAACACTACACATACTACACATCACATACTCACATCACATACTACAAACACTACACATCACATACTCACATCACATACTACAAACACTACACACACTACACATTACATACTCACATCACATACTACAAACACTACACACCACATCACATACTACACATCACATACTACAAACACTACACTTCACATACTCACATCACATACTACAAACACTACACACACACACACTACACATCACATACTCACATCACATACTACAAACACTAAACACACTACACATCACATACTCACATCACATACTACAAACACTACACATCACATACTCACACTACACATCACATACTACACACACTACACACACTACACATCACATACTCACATCACATACTACAAACACAACACATACTACACATCACATACTCACATCACATACTACAAACACTACACATCACATACTACAAACACTACACATCACATACATCACATACTACAAACACTACACACACTACACACATCACATACTACAAACACTACACACCACATCACATACTACACATCACATACTACAAACACTACACATCACATACTCACATCACATACTACAAACACTACACACACACACTACACATCACATACTACAAACACTACACATCACATACTACACATCACATACTACAAACGCTACACTTCACATACTACACACACTACACATCACATACTACAAACACTACACATCACATACTACACATCACATACTACAAACACTACACTTCACATACTACAAACACTACACATCACATACTACAAACACTACACATCACATACTACAAACACTACACATCACATACTACACATCACATACTACAAACACTACACATCACATACTACACATCACATACTACAAACACTACACATCACATACTACAAACACTACACTTCACATACTACAAACACTACACTTCACATACTACAAACACTACACATCACATACTACACATCACATACTACAAACACTACACATCACATACTACACATCACATACTACAAACACTACACACACTACACATCACATACTCACATCACATACTACAAACACTACACATCACATACTACACATCACATACTACAAACACTACACATCACATACTACAAACACTACACTTCACATACTACAAACACTACACTTCACATACTACAAACACTACACATCACATACTACACATCACATACTACAAACACTACACATCACATACTACAAACACTACACACACTACACATCACATACTCACATCACATACTACAAACACTACACATCACATACTCACATCACATACTACAAACACTACACATCACATACTACACATCACATACTACAAACACTACACACACTACACATCACACTACAAACACTACACACACTACACATCACATACTACAAACACTACACTTCACATACTACAAACACTACACATCACATACTACAAACACTACACATCACATACTACACATCACATACTACAAACACTACACTTCACATACTACAAACACTACACTTCACATACTACAAACACTACACTTCACATACTACAAACACTACACTTCACATACTACAAACACTACACTTCACATACTACAAACACTACACTTCACATACTACAAACACTACACTTCACATACTACAAACACTACACATCACATACTACAAACACTACACATCACATACTACACATCACATACTACAAACACTACACATCACATACTACAAACACTACACTTCACATACTACAAACACTACACTTCACATACTACAAACACTACACATCACATACTACACATCACATACTACAAACACTACACACACTACACATCACATACTCACATCACATACTACAAACACTACACATCACATACTCACATCACATACTACAAACACTACACATCACATACTACACATCACATACTACAAACACTACACACACTACACATCACACTACAAACACTACACATCACATACTACAAACACTACACTTCACATACTACAAACACTACACATCACATACTACACATCACATACTACAAACACTACATATCACATACTACAAACACTACACATCACATACTACACATCACATACTACAAACACTACACTTCACATACTACAAACACTACACTTCACATACTACAAACACTACACTTCACATACTACAAACACTACACATCACATACTACAAACACTACACATCACATACTACACATCACATACTACAAACACTACACATCACATACTACAAACACTACACTTCACATACTACAAACACTACACTTCACATACTACAAACACTACACATCACATACTACACATCACATACTACAAACACTACACATCACATACTACACATCACATACTACAAACACTACACACACTACACATCACATACTCACATCACATACTACAAACACTACACATCACATACTCACATCACATACTACAAACACTACACATCACATACTACACATCACATACTACAAACACTACACACACTACACATCACACTACAAACACTACACACACTACACATCACACTACAAATCACACTACAAACACTACACATCACACTACACACACTACACATCACATACTACAAACACTACACACACTACACACTACAAACACTACACACACTACACATCACATACTACAAACACTAAACACACAATACACCACGCACTACACACACTACACATGAGCACATAGAACACACAGAACAGGCCACAGTGCACTCACCTGCTGCAGGTACTGATTGAGTGTGATGTGAGCCATCCTGACCTCCACAAGTACACAGCTGAGAGATATCTAGTGTGCTGCCTACTGAGACAACAGCAGCACGATTGAGACACACTCACATCTGATCAGCACTAATGCTGCTGTCTAAGTAGAGCACAAGCCATGCACACATTACACTCACAGAACAAACAGGGCTATTTAAAGCTGCGAATGAAGTATTTAGTACGTACTATTAAACTAGTGTGTGTAACTCTCGCTAGCGCAGCTGCTAACTCATTCATTCACTCATTCTTCCTTTCAGCAACCCTCATAACGATCACAAGCGTTATTATACACAAGCGTGATAAATAACGTTACTGTATTATATAAACGAACTCATTTTTATTTTAAAATCATTTTTATTTTTTTACCCACGTCCCTTCGCGCGTGCACTTCTCTGCAGAGCGGCTGACGTCACAGCAGCACTTCCTGTTTACATCTGCGAACACCTAGCTGTGGATTCCAATCTGCACTTTCCATAAATGTAAATATTAATAAAACACCTCTCAGTTGCAGCAACACGAGCTTTTGTAGAAACATGTATTTCACTTTAGAGTCTCGGTGTACTGTAAATGGCACATTAAATGGAGGTTTATAACACTATTCTGTTAAGTAAGTTTTTGTTAACGTTGTCAGTAATAAAATAAAGCCATTTTCAGTACGTGGATTTTTTTATGTTGGTATTTACATTAACGGGAAAATGTGCTTTATTAAGTAATGAGATAGTCACGCTGAGTTATATTAATGTTCATTTTTCTCGGTGGTGTGAAAACGAAAGTTCTTGTGTATTTAGTTTATTTTAATTTTAGATATATAATGTGAGAGCATTTTGTGTGTTTTGTCAAAGTAGACGTAAAGTGGCTCTATTTATTTTAATCATTTAATTTAAATAGATTTTATTTTATTTTAGTACTCGCTTACCAAAAGTTGCTCTATATTTTTATTTTCGATTAAATTTGTTATTATTTTATTTAGCATCTGTTTGCCTAAAGTAGCTCTATTAAATTAAATTTAATTATATTTTCAATATGTTATTTTTTATTTTAGCGCCCGTTAACTTGAGGTGGCTCTTAATTTAATTAAATTTATAGATTTAGGCTTTTACTCTTTGTTTTATATTTAATAATGTTCTGCGCTGTATCTGCTGATCCTGCGGCGGCAGATTCGCTGTGGGTTTGCCATCTTGTTACGGTTCTCGCTGCGGATCAGTCAGATCAGAGTGAATATGGAGTTTATATGATGATTATGATGATTATGATGAATATATGATGTATATCTGCGGCTGTGTGTGTAGGTGTGTGTCGTGTCGATCCTCAGCAGCGGCTGAACTCACTCCATGAGCTCTGGATCTGGTTTATAGCTAACAGCTAACAGTTCAGCTCTCTGCGTTATTATATTTCATAACTGAATTCAGATGCACTGAGATCAGATCAGATCAGATCAGCTCGTGATGGCGGAAGACATTCAGCACGATCAGAAATCAAACTTAAATGGACTCACCAAACCAGGAGCGTCGAAGAAACTCGTCATAAAGAACTTTAAAGGTGAGATTAACACACAACTAGAACTAGAACTAGAACTAGTACTCAAACTAGAACTAGTACTCAAACTAGAACTAGTACTCAAACTATCAGTAATGAATCTGTCACACGTGTGTGTGTGTGTGTGTGTGTGTGTGTGTTTGTTATGTATATATAAATACAAACTCATGCATGTATACATTTAAGAAAAATATGTTGTTTATATATTAAATATATTTATTTATACAAATACTGTATGTGTGTGTATTTATATATACATAATAAATATACACAGTACACACACACACACACATTATGTAAACAAACTTTTATTTTGGATGCGATTAATTGTTTGACAGCACTACTATTATTTAATATAAAAATACTTTAAGCATATATATATACACATACATATATATGAATATGTGTATAAAATAGCATTATATAAATATAAAAATTTAAACAGTGCAATGTGCAAGAATATTAAACAGTATTTATTTATTATTTATAGATTATATATATAATTGATATATTTAAGAATATTTAACAGTACTTATATGTATTGTTAATTAATTATAGATTATTAATGGATATATGTAAGCAGTGTTGGGGGTAGTAATGCATTACAAGTAACGTGAGTTACGTAATTAGATTACTTCTTTTAAGT